>QEPC01012145.1:4085977-4134142 GCA_003113815.1 Sphenodon punctatus
GAATCTAAGCTAAATCTAACCTACGTATAATACAAACTATTTCTATCCTATTATCCTAATATATATAATAAAACAGCTTAGTATATAAGGGGAGACAGACAAGGGAAAAGAAAACTAGGTGGTATATCCACTATCTCTAATCTATCTCTATTCTATATCTATCATCTAATATATAGATATATAGCCAGTTGAATGTTACACTGTGATTACTCAATGCCTGTTGCCTCCCAGAACCAATCAGGGGAGCTCTGGAGAAGGGCACTACAACCCCTTATACTACAGGGCTTGGCTGCTTGACTCTGTATATATATAGATGATAGATATAGAATAGAGATACATTAGAGATAGCAGATTCTGTAAACGCACCCTGACAGAGCAATAGCTGACACAGGACCAGAGTCAAGCAGCCAAGTCCTGTAGTATAAGGGGTTGTAGTGCCCTTCTCCAGAGCTCCCCTGATTGGTTCTGGGAGACAACAGGCATTGAGCAATCACAGTGTGTCATTCAACTGGCTGAGACCTGCTTGTGCTGCTCATTGGCCAGCATTCACATCCATCCGGTCCTTCACCTCCCATCACAGGTCCAGTCCAAGGGTTCAGTACTGTTTCTGGCTCCAAGATGTCTGCTCCCTCCTCCCTTCGCCACATTTCCCTCCCCAAAACACCTTCCAAGCTACTAGGCAATAACAAAATCAATAACGACTTTCATTATCATTATTGATTTCATTATTAATTTTTGTCGTTTTCATTATTGATATAATGAAAACGACACGCACACCTCTAGCAAGCAGTACACACACAGCAAAGAATAGGAGGTAACAGAGAACAAGCACACTATAAGGGAGGCAGCAAGGGAGGTGATATAACATGGGGAGACCATCAGAAGCGGGTGATAAAGAGCAGGAAAGAACAGCAACTTAGCAAGGAAAGGGTCTAGAAACTAAACAAGTATTCAACACCCAAAGATATAAGCTGGATCAATCCCAAAGACTATCCAAGGAAGTGGGCTAGAATACAAACAGCAGGGAGATAGCAACAGATGCCCTGCCAGCTTCCTGTGACTCCCAGCCCTCTCTATAAGTCAGCTGGGGCCAATCAGGGAGCTGTCATGCGTGGCTACACACAGGATGTGTGTGTGTGTGCACGTGCGCGTGCGTGTGTGTGTGTGAGACAGAGAGAGAGAGAGAGAGAAATACAAGGGAAACTCCTAAACCAGAATAGATCAGGTGGTGACACAACAGAAAGGAAACCGCCCCAGAGGCCAAGGGTTCAGAGCCAAGCCTTTACATTCATCCATGCGTTCTACCACCAGTCCATGCTTTAAAATTTTCACCATTTCCAATGACATATTCTTGAAGATTCATTGCCTAGAACTACTATAGCTGAAATTAATATCATCTGTGAATATCGTATTTGATCACTTTGCCCACTTTGAATTGAATACAACAAAGCAGGTATGAACTGCTATTCGGTTCTCGCTTTGCATCCAGAAACCAATATCCATTTCAAGTATTTCATTTTGGTTATTTTGGTGACTTGAGTAATTTGGTCATTCCAGTTACTTCATTACAGCCATATTTAGCACCCATATTATTGTGTACTCTAACTAGTGGCATGGCAAAAAGAAGTAACCAAAATACCAAAGTGTCTGAGGCAGCCCAAAATGTCCAAATAAATGGATATGCAAATAATGCTTTCATATCCAGTACTTATTCAGCTATTTGGTGGGCTATCTGAAATGTGAATAATATTTGTAAATATGAACATGCTTAATCATTTATGCTCTACTTGTGACTTTACATCTCTCATTTCACTGTCACTATACATTCTCTTTTGCACACCATGCTTCAGGGCAAGTTTCTCAGAGTTCTTTACACTGTTTCTTTAGGGCTTGAGTCTCTTACCATGACAAAGAATTGTGTCTCACAATGTCCCATTTACCTCAGTGGACTCTTCAAAAGAATAAGATTTCCCATGGGTGGGAAAACAGGGCTCTAAGCTTGCTACAGGTGATGAAATATTCCTGTATCCGAGGCCTTTCCTGGACTTTTGTTTTGAGATGCTTGCTAAATTTAATCTTGAGGTATCATCTTCTCTTACCTTTGCACATACATAATAAATACAACATACTCTATAAAGTGTTTGCCTTCCATTTGAAGGTGACTGCTGAAGGCCAGCAATAAAGGCCTCTGGTCACTCAGTGTCTGTTTTGTGGCTCGAGGACTAGGGCTCAGGGCAGGCTGGGCTTTGCATTGTTTTTACTTGTCTTTTAAAGTTTCATATATGGTGAGGGGATGGTTGAATACAAGCTCCCCCCCCCCGTACACAGACATGGGGGGAGGGTACACTTCCCCTCGGTAAAAAATGGGGGTCAGGGAGTGTGTGTTGGAGGGCGGGGAATCATCATGTGTAAGTGGCATGAGCGTGGAAAGGTTTATATTTTAAATTTTGTTAATTTTAATTTTTAATGCGTTTTTTTTTTGGGTGGGATATAGGGTGATGAAAGGCTATGACTGCGGGTGGGAATTGCTACATTTTGGATTTTGATTGAAAGCCACTCTAAGTTTGTTTTGGAAAATGGTGGCATAGAAATATAAAGTAATAATAACGTAATAGTCATGTTCATCTATTCATTTTCTCTTAAGGTTAACTATGAATTGTCTTATAGACATTGCTTCAGCAAAAATCTTTCAAAGTTGTATCTCTAACCTTAGTCACTTAATTCTATATTTCAGGTGCAGTCTTTCATCCATTATAGTCAATGGCTCAGCTTCTGTTAATTTGGATGGATGGAGGACTGCACCCTAAATTGACTACTTTCAGATAGACAGGTATTTTTTTTGTATTGTGTAGCCAACCAGGCTATTACAAAAAGTACTAAAAGACTACTTTCAGAGGCCCTTTTCACACGGGCCGCAGTGGGTGGGGGGATGGGTGTGCGCCCATGGTGGGTGGAGGTGGGTGGGTGGTCATTCCCATGGGTGCACATCCATCTCCATGCACGGAGTAACTAGCATTGGAGCCCGTTGCTCCATGCATGGGTGATGGATGGAGGTGGGTGGATATGGGTTGAGCGCGGGAGCATGCACACACACCCCACCCACCACAGGAGCTGTTCCCACGGGCACCCCTCCCCACATGTGTGCGGGGGAGGGGAACCCATGTGAAAAGGGCTGGAGCTGCACACCACCCACACCAATTTAAAGTTATGAGAGAAGAACACACCCATGCAGGTTTAAATATGAGGTCTTCAGCTATTTGATTTCAATGCCAAATTCCAGGAATCCAAGTATGAAAATTTTGTTCTCAATAGTTTTGAAGCCTTTTGAGTGTTGAAGCATAATACTGGTGATGATAAAGTACTTTCTGCAAAAAAGAGAATACTATGTCACCTTAAATTTAACAATGATTACCAAAATTCCTGTGTTAGGAGTGGGACCACACCACTATTAATTATGGAGTCCCAGCACTGCCCGATGAAGATATCTGAGACCATTTGCCCACATTAGAGAGATAGATATGGCGGGAAAACTTACAGTGGATTCACAGCGGCTAAACTCCCAAGTAGCTCTGAAGGGAGGCGTGGGGGTAAAAGCATCATCAGGCATATATTTTGAGCCCTGTCATCCATCAGAGAAATCACTGTGGGATGCGCCTGATGGTGCATAACCCCCCCCAGCACCCACTCTTGAGTTTGGCTACCAGGAGTCCACCATGAATTTCCCCACCATATCTCTTAAAATGGTCAAATGGCCTGAGTTGTAGTGAATTACTCATTTAACAAAGGGTATTTTCAGACGTTACGAGATCACACTCAACCACAGATAATCCCCTGTGGTGGGGAATGGTCCCGTAACGTCTGTTTGATCCATGCCAGATGTTCACCACAGTGAACCACCGGCGGGGATCAAAATAACCATGCTTCCGAGGATGGTCCGGGGACCATCTCCAAAAGCATGGTCAAAGTGATTCCCACCGGGGGTGAACACCAGGCGGGAATCACTTTGTGCCCCCAACAAACGTGACGTTACCACGCTCAACCACAACAAAATTCACCATGGTTGAGCATGGTAACGTCTTTTCTGGCCCTTGACCATGGCCCGGAATCAGCGGCCATGCTCGCCACCGATTCCGGGCCGTGGTCAATGCCCCGGGGGGCGGGCGGTCTCAGAAGCATGGAGGGGGTGGGACTGTGCGGCCCCACATTGCACCATGCAGCCCCGCCCCCTCCCCGATTCCCCGGAAGAATCTGCCAGCTCGTCTGTTGACGTGCCGGTCTGATTCCACCGGGGAATCATTTGGGTGATTCCGTGACGGGGCCAATAGGGCCCCCGTCATGTCTGAAATCACCCAAAGTGTATTTACAAAATGTCCTCTCCCTTTTCCCTTTCAGTTTCCAGTGATGGGTCACCATCCAGTCTGTGCCTCAGGCACGTAGCCTGGGGTTCATCTTTAACACCTCCCTCTCCTTTACACCCAAGATCCAGTCTGTTGCTAAGTTTTGTTGTTTCTCTATGCATAATATTGCTAAAAAATAAAAAAAACCCAACTCTTCCTTACTGCTTCCACTGTCACAATCCTAGTCTGTGCTCTATTAATCTCTTACCTTAACTGCTGCAATTTTCTTCTTACTGGCCTCCCCAGATCTGACCTTGCCCTTCTCACTTCTGTTCAACACTCTGCTATCGAGGCCATCAACTTTGCTTGTCACTTTGACTATGTTTGGCCCCTCCTCTTCTCCCTCCACTGGCTCCCAAGCTTCTTGTCTTTACCTTCAAGGTTCTTCGTGGCCTTGCTCCCCCCACTCTCTCTCCACACTTTCTCCCCACCACAACTCCATGAGCTTTCTTTTCCTCTACCACCCCTCTTGCCTGCTCATGGCTCCCCTGCTCCTTGAAACATATTTGCCCTTTCTCTCTTACTGCCTCCCACACACCCAACACCCGTGACTGGAACTCCCTCACTGAATACATTTATGATGCTCCTTCCCTCCCGACCTTCAAATCCCTTCTGAAAACCTACCTCTTCCATCAGACTTTCCGTAGCTCCTCATCCCAATAGACTTGCCTCTGATACCTCCACTTCCATCCTTCATCAGAGTCTCCCTCTGAGCTGTAATTAAGTTATGCAGGTGCACCTACGACCTCTCAACTTCATGGATATCTCTGTCTCCCTTTATGTTCCCCTTTCCTTTCCTAAATTGTAAGCCCCTTGGGAACCTATCTTTGCTTAATGATTGTATAGCGCCAGATACATTGCTGTCACTATATAAGTAATTAAAAATAATTATACTAATATAAGTAATTAATAATAGTAATAACAATATAAATAAAAGCCACTATGAAAGCAGAAAGTATTATTGCCATTATATGTTTACACTCTCATTCATTAGGAGACAAGCAGGTGCAACGTTGGGACAGGAACTGTTATTATTTTCACTTCAATTTGAATAGCGTTGTTGTCCCTGTAATATTTCCATTGACCGTCCCTTCATCATATAGCTGGCAATTAATCTCAAATCATGCACTAACTTCTAGGAGATCAAACATGATGAAGACCACAGAATTATCACGAGCAACAGTCCACTGCTTTGAAGCTTAACTTGCATTAAAGGCAAAGGAACCCCAGTATTGGGAAAGGCAGAGCAGAGTCCCAATCTCAATTCTATAAATTGTCCTAATCATACAGAGCTTTAGTAGTAGTATCTGAAATAATCACAAAACACAGAGCAGAATAAAGAAGGGAAATAAATCAAAAGTAGGAAAGGGGTTAAAGCACATGGAATGCAGGAGCAGTTAGCTCCTTGGAAGATTTCCAGGCTTTCAGTCATGATGCTTCGTTGTTGTTTGTTTGTTTTTTTGGGGTAGGAAGAGAGTACCTTCAACTCTATATCCAGAGATCTGGCTCAAAAAGAGAAAATAAAGAAGGATATCATGTTTTCATCTACACCCATACATTTTTAGTCTACGTTCTGCATAACGGTCTGAATCATCCATGTATTCTTGCCCGGAGCTTTAGGCATTTCATAGAGAAGTTCAAGAGTTCTGGAAAGTACCTGCTTGCTCAGAATTTTCTCAGCCCAAAGGGAAATCTTAATTCTTCAGGAGGCAGAAGATGCAAGACGAGATGTCTCTCCCCACGTCCACACAACCACAGGTGTAGGATTGGATTATGTTGTAGAAGATGAAATGGGCCCCCTCTTACTCGCCTCTCCCAGTGACAGGGGATATAGCTGCACCAGGGATAGGGTAGCTAGTGATGCAAAGTTTAGAGGACACTTATGAGAAATAAAGGTTGCAGGACTGCATTGTAGCCAGTGCAGCCCTGCAACCTGTATTTCTCATAAGTGTCCTCTAAAATTTGCATCGCTGGCCACCCTAACCAGAGAGCATGCCCTGTGCTCCTGCCTCCCCCCCTCTCTCCCCCGTCTCACCTTGTGAGCCCTGGTGCAGCCAGCTGCACTACCTGTCCATATTACTGATATGCCCTTAGTCACAACATACACAAGCAACCCCTCATGGGAAACGTTGTTTAACAGACAACAGAAAATGATTCAGAATACAGCTAATCTTTGAGATCACACAGAGTTTTGAGGTATAGTCACTGAGTGGTTGCGGCTCTTGACTATTTATTAATTATTATCATTATTATTAATTTATTACCCCACCCTTCCCGCCAATGGTGGCTCAGGGCAGCTTACAATATATAAAATACGAGTAAAAAAACAACCAGAATATAAAAACATAAAATACCCCACAACCCTACACCATCTCCCCCAACTCCTCACTCACCTCGTCCCTGCACAACACCCTCCTCCGTTAACCCACCTCCACCCAAACCCCTGAACAGACCCCACCTATCCCTGCCTGCCAAACACTTTCCCAAATAAAAATATTTTGCACTGCCTCCAGAAGATAGCCAGGCTCAGGCTCAAATGAACCTCCTGAAGAAGGAAGTTCCACAACACAGGGGCAGCAACCAAGAACACTCTCCTGTGTGCCCCTGCCCCATGGACAAGGGCAACAGATGGAACATGCAGGAGGGCACCTCCAGTCGACTGTACGAGACGCGAAGGGGGTGCAAAGAATAGGCACTCTTTCAGATACATGGGGCCCAGACCATTTAGGGCTTTAAAGGTCAAAATCAGCAACTTGAATTGTGCCTGGAAAGCTAAAGGTGTCAGTGCACACTTTGGAGCACAGGTGTAATGTGCTCCTGGTGACTTGTCCCTGAAAGGAACCAAGCTACTGCATTCTGCACCAGTTGCAGCTTCCAAAGAGTCTTCAAGGGCAGCCCCACATAGAGCACATTGCAGTAATCTAGCCTCGAGGTGATGAAAGTGGCCAGTTCTGAATGAGAAAGAAAAGGCCACAGCCTCCTCACCAGATAGAATTGGTGAAAAGCACTCCTGGCCATCACTGCCACCTGACAATCCAGGTGCAGCAAGGGATCCAAGAGCATTCCGAGGCTGCGAACCTCAGTGACCAGAGGGGGCGGGACACCATCAATGATAGATATCCCAATCCCCTCCAAGTCACAAGACCGGCCAACCATCATCACTTCAGACTTATTTATTATTTAATTCATTTATATCCCACCACCACTCTTCCTCTGGAAGCTCAGGGCAGCTCACAAGATACAAGTACAATAAACAGTAAAAACACATAAATAAACCATAAATATAAAATCATCAATATAAAAAATTACAATAAAAGCAAGGCAGAATGTGTAAGAAATATCTAATTAAAAACAACCCACCCACTCCCAAACCTCCCCTTTCCTCTCTCCTTCACCAAACGTCTCTTCCAGACACATCTTGCACTGACGGTGAAAGGCAATGAGAGTCAGACTGAGGCCAACCTCCACTGAGAGGGAGTTCCACAGCATCGGTGTGGCCTCCAAGAATGCCTGCCTGTCAGTACCCACCCAGTGATACTGGGAGACCTCCAGTAGGGCGCCCCCACAACAACCGCAGGGACTGCCCTGGGTCCCGGGAAGTGAGGTGATAACTCAGATAGCTAGGGCTCAGGCCATTTAGGGATTTATAGGTTATGACCAGCACCTTGAATCGGGCCCAGAAGGCTATAGGAAGCCAGTGCAGAGTTCAGAGCACAGGTGTAATATGTCTCCCGTATGGAGACGGGCCACCGCATACTGCACCAGCTTCAGTCTCCAGACTGTCACCATGGGCAGCCCCACATAGAGGGCATTACAGTAATCTAGACTGAAGGTGACAAATGAATGGATGATGGTGGCGAGATCGGAGTCCAAGACATACGGGCAGAGCCACCTCACCAGATGTAACTGGAGGAAAGCTCTCCTGGCCACAGCTGCCACCTGGACATCCAGGTGCAGCTTCAAGTCCAGGAGCACTCCCAGACTCCGCATGTGAGGTGCTAACACTGGGCAAACCTCATCAATAACGGGGGACCCCTCCTCACAAAGATCACTGACCCAACCAACGAGCATCACCTCTGTCTTGTCGAGATTCAGTTTCAGTCAGCTAGTCCTCATCCAGTCCCCCACAGCAGCCAGACACCGGGAAAGCACCAAGACTGCAGGGCCTGGGTCAGATGAAAAGTAGAGGTACAGCTGAGTAGCATCAGCATATTGATGACAACGTACCCCCACCTACGAACAACCTCCCCCAGTGGCTGCACATACACATTGACCAAGAGGTGGGATAGAATGCAACTCTGCGGGACCCTACATGCAAGACCCCTGGGAGATGAAGTATACTCCCAACTCCCCCAGGACTACCTTCTGAGATCTTCCTGCTAGTAAGGAACTGAACCACTGCAAAACCATTCTGCCCACTCCAGCCAGGTCCCACAGGAAGGTCACCAACGCCTCATGAGTCACTGTGTTGAAAGCCACTGAGAGATCGAGTAGAACCAGCAGGATCGAACGTCCCCTATCTAGCTCTACTTGTAAGTCATCGACCAAGGTCACAAGTACAGTCTCAGTGCCATAACCCTGGTGAAAATCAGACTGTGAGGGATCCAAAAAACCGATATGGTCTAGATGCACCTGCAACTGATGGGCCACCACCTGTTCAATAACCTTTCCCAAAAAGGGAAGGTTAGAGATAGGCCAATAGCTCGCCAGGAATTCAACATCCAAAGATGATTTCTTAAGGAGTGACCAGACCACCACCTCCTTAAGTGAATCTGGTAGCCAGATCCCCCACCTGAAAGTGAGTGCAGAACATCAAGTCCAGGGTGTGCCCCCTTCATGCTTTGAGTCGTTCAACATCTGGGACAGGCCCATGGTTGCCATGGTGGCCATGAACTCCAACTCCGCACCATGCACCCTGGCCTCAGGGTGGATATTGAAGTCCCCCCAAGACAATAAGCCTCAGGGGACCACAAGACCAACCCCGAGCTCAGGGCAGCTGAAGTGGATAGGGACACCGCTTGGCAGTGGGGTGCATTGTATACCAGCAGGATCCCAAATCTGTCCCGGGCCAAATCAACCATGAGGTGGAGACCCTCTATCCTGGGCTCAGTCTGCACCGAAAACCTCCTAACCAGAAGACTCTCATGAAAAACAATAGCTATGCCACCCCACCCCCATCCTTTTGGTCTAGGCTGATGCTGAACAGAGTACCTGATTAGAACGAGGTTAGCCAAAATCAGCCCTGACTCATCGTCCAACCAGGTATCTGTAATATAGATGCCAACCTTGTTTGGCAGCTGAATCCAAGATCACATCATGGATAACAGATGACTTGTTGGCTACCGGCCAAGCATTCAACAGCATCAGAAAAACATCAGAGACCCCAAGGACCTCAGCCTCCTGGCCACCTGAGCCAGGGGGAGGCAAGAGAGGGACCAGCACCAACCTCTGGTCCCACCCCACACGATGACAAGGCCTCTCTCAAGGACCATATTTCCCATGACCTATGATGACCCCAATGACCATGATCCTCCCTCCAGTGCCTCTTCCTCAGCCAGACCTTCAGCGGTTCCTCCACCATCCCCTCTCCACCCCACCCTCCCTCTCACAGGGGAGTACTTCTCCAACACCCATACCTTCCTCTCACCGGTGGGTACTGCTCTCACCAGCCATGACCCTGTACTCCTTCACCAATTACCACCAACCCCAGTATTAAAAGAGCCCCCTCTTCCCCCTGACCCCGCTAATACCCACCCAACCTGCCCAGATCCTCCTGGCTACCCCGGCCCCCTCCAAAGGGCCATGCCTACAGCCCTTAAGTGTCTGGCCTTTGGTGCGCACCTGTTGCGCTGCCGGGAAACATGCCACTTAAGGCCCTCCTTCCCCTCACGGCAGTCGGAAGTCCCAGGAGGGATTTCCCCCCCTCCCCCTTCACAACAGGGGGAGAGATGACACAGTGTGGGGGGACATGGGGGCCCAGTGCTGCTGTCCAGCGGCCAGCAGATAGTACTTGCGGTGAGGGTGGGGGTATAAATGGCAAGACTCTCAAGCTCCCAGTCCCTCCCCACAACTGGCAGTCAAAGTGTCCTGAGGGAGCAAGGTGGTGCACCACTTAAGGCCCTCCTTCCCCTCACGAAGGCCAGAAGTCCGAAGAAGGATTCCCCCATCCCCATCCCTCCCCCTTCACAACAGGGGGGGATATGACAATTCGGGTGGCAAGGGGTTCCAGCGTTGCTGTCCAGTGGCCAGAAAGTACTTGCAGTGGGGGGGGAGGGTACAAAGGGTGAGCCTCTTAGTCTCTCAGCCCCTCCCCACAGCTGGCAGGAAAAGTGTCCTGTCTTGTCAGAATTCAGCTTTAGTCGGCTCACTCTCATACAGTCCCTGACAGCATCCAGGTATTGGGTAAGCACCAAGACTGCAGGACCTGGTTTGGATAAAAAAGAGAGGTAGAGCTGAGTGTCATGTCATCAGCACATTGAGGACACCTCACCTTAAACCTCTGAATGATTTCACCCAGTGGCCTCAGGTACACATTGAACAAGAGGAGGGAACAGAATAGAACCTTGTGGGACACCACAGGGAAGGTCCCAAGAAGACCATGAGCAATTGCCCATCATTACCCACTAAGACCTGACAGGAAAGAGCGGAACCACTCAAGAGCAGTCCCGTGCAACCTCGCCAGGTCCCACAGTCATGCCAACACCACCTCATGCTCCAGTGTATCAAAGGCCACAGAAAGATCTAACAAGATCAAAAAGGTATAATTCTCCTTGTCCATCTCCAGGTGCAGGTTATCGACCAAAGCCACAAGTGCAGTCTCCGTGCCATACTCAGGACGAAAACCTGACTGAAACAGGTCCAGGAATCCAACAGCATCAGGATGCACCTGGAGATGTCGGGCAACCACCCATTCAATGACCTTCCCGAAAAAGAGAAGGTTCTACATCCCTAAGAGCTGTGGGTTCCAGTCTTGCTGGTCTCACACTGGATGGCTGCCTCCAATCCACCTAGCTGTGAATGGGTACCTGATCCACTGGGATGGGGAAGTCAAAGGCAGTCAGACATGGTGCTGGCCACATCAATCTTGTGCTATAGGCCATAGAAACAGTGGTGTCCTAACACATCAGTCATATGGGTTGCATGGCTTCGGACAGACTTTGAAAAGTTTCAATTGCAAGAAAACAAGACTAACTAGTATACTATGTTCATGCATATCTTTCAAACCAACTCACCAGTTTCTTCTTTCCAACATTGTTTCCCAACAGTGTTCCCATCAGTGTCACAGATTCTTTATTCAAAGATTCACAGCAATCACCTGCTCCGCGCTCATCACAATCCTATTATGGACCTTTTACTCCAGAATCAAAATGTTCCTAGTCAGGTTCCATCTACGTAACAGATACCTATTACCTGTGCTTGATGTTGCCACACCAGCTACTACGCCAGTGGCTGTGGTGACTTGTTTCTCTGTGCATGTGAAAAAAAGTGCTATTGAATGTAGCATGGCACAACTCAGTTCCCCCACCATCTGTCATAACATTCTTGCACACCCAAAGAGGGGGCAAACAGCATAGTTGCTTGAGTGGCAGATGCTGTGGAGCTGAAAACCTGTAACTCCCACTAAAGGACCTAGGAAAGTCAGGCTTCTTCCTCAGCTTACCTAAATAAAGATATCCAATGAGGCACTTTCTCACATGACGTTAGCCACACAGTGAATGATTTCAAACCTGTATATGTGTGCACTGCTTGTGTGAATGTGCAATCAGAGGTCTGACTATGTGCCAAACATGGGGCAGTTGTTTCTTAGGAAAACTGGAGCAATTACTCAGATTTGTAGCCAATGCAACCTGTGAATGGTCCCCCCACAGCAGCTCCAGTCTGTTCCTAGGGGTGCAGATGACAAACTGGGAGGCTGCTGCCATAAAGTCATGGGGTCATAGGACTGGAAGGCACACCAAGGGTCATCTAGTCCAGCCCATTTCGCCAACGCAGGAATCCCCATACTTACCAACAAACAGCTGATCTGCTGCAGCAGGGACACCTCTCATTTGAGGCCACTCACTGCAGTGCCAGTTCTGGTCTCTTCCCAAACACGAATGGAGCAGGTGCTGCTGCAGGTGGACCAGAGGCCGGGGATTGCCATTTGCCATGCCAAGACAGAGAGCAGAAGAAAGGATAAAGAAAATACCCTTTGTTGGTTAACTCTAGGCACCTAAGTGTGACTATTTCCATCTAGTCCATGTTCTTCAGAGTTGCTATGAACAGTTAAGCATGCTCTGTGGGCCAAGTGTTTGAGTTTTTTTCCCCAGACATTTGCCCTGAGCCAGTTACTGCACAGACTCTGGGATGGTTATGAATCAATTATTGCCTAAACTCCGCACTTGAGCAAGTGCACATATGCTGATCATAAATGGTCCACCCAAGGAGAATTGCTGTTCCTGTTTCTGATTTTGATGTGTACCTTTGTTAAATTTCATATGCAAATAAATGCTAACCATATGCTGGCATGTGATAATGGAAAAATGGGAATTTTCCTTTTTGGAGCTGTGTATAATCCTGCATCTTATAAATAATTCATGAAAAGATACACAAACTCCTTGTGCATGAAAAGTTGTTTATGCTAAACATATATATATATATAAAAATCTGATTATAAGCATCTGATTATAAGTTTCAATATATATTGAAGCTTATAATCAGATGCTTATAATCAGGTTCTATTCACTCCCTCCCCCACCCCCAAGAAAAAACACATGTTGTCACCAGATCATTCTTTGCCCAAATCAATCCAATGCGTATTTCAAATCATTCAATATCACAGTAAAAGAAATTGGGCTAAATTTCCACAAAGAAATTCAGTTTAGTATTGGCTGCGTCCTAGAGAGCTCCATAAAAGACTGTAAGCCAGCGGGGAACCTATAAGTCAGTAGTGGGGAACTCTTTCTCTCCCATATGCCATTAGCTCCATAGAAAGGAGTTGGGAACAGATGTTCTTAAGGGGTGTGTGCTAAGACTGGGGTAAGGACAGGGAGGACTCAGATCATAGATCTATACCAGGATCCATCCCCTATTCATGAATGTATGCCTTTGTCTCTGTTCCCTTTCCCTGAGCTCACCCTTTCAGTGTTTGAGGAGAGGTCTGGGACAAGAGCAAGTGTTCCCATTCTGAAAAGAAACACCAACCTTTTGGGAGCACTTGCGAGTATCGGTACTCCATCAATTTCCACGCTTCTGCCATTTTTCACCACTTTCATCCCTTTCCAGGACTTTGTCACTTTGTCAATTTCTGGGACTTTTCATCACTCTCATCACTTTCAGGGACTTTTTCACCACTTTCTGGGACATATAAAACTGGTAAATAAATAAATAAATAAATATCTGTCACTTTCCAGGAATTTTATGACAGTTTTATGGCAGTTTTACAGCACTTTTGTCAATTTCCAGCACTTCCCCAGTGCTTAATCGGTGCTGGGTGGGACAAACTTGGGGCATTCTCGGTGGCCAGGCCGCGTCTTTGGAACTCCCTTCTGGAGGAAGCTCGCCTGGCCCCAAGCCTGTTGACATTCTGGCGATGTTGTAAAACCTGGCTGTTTGCCCAGGCCTTTGGGGAGGGGGGGGAGGGGTTTTATCTCCCCCACCTAACTTATAACTTTTATTTATATATTGTTAACCCTGTTTTAAATATTTTAAAAACATTTTTGTACTGAGTGTTTTAAATTGTTTTTATTGTAGTTTATTGTTGTAAGCCGCCCCGGGCTGCATGGCAGGAGGGGCGGGATATAAATCTATTAAATAAATAAATAAATAAATAAATATTAAATCGACAAAAGCTTTCATCTCAACTGTACCCAGGGGTGCATGTGAGGCACACATGGGGCTTGAAACTGGCCTGTGGCAGCCCGTTTAATGTGTGGGAAATATTGGAAAATGGCAAAAACAGCAGGAAAACCAGTATGTTTTTGTGTCATGCGAATCTCGGGCAGATGCCCGGCTTCTGATGGAAGCAGCACTTACCAAGATTTTTTGTTTCAGGTCTACTTGAGGGTAGGGACTGGATCCCTGGGTTAGAGTCAGTAATTAGAAACATCCAAAGGGGCCAAATAAAAAGCAGCCGTAGACGAGTTTTGGCCCATGGACCGGAGGTTCCCTATCTTTGATCTGTGTGTGCATGGTCCTTTGAGTTGTTAACAAAGATAGCCTTCCCACCTCAAAAAGATTTTTGAATGCCATCCCCTGCAGCTCAGACTGAAAGTGGAAACAGGTATCTAGGGGGGGAAATGATAAACCCATCAAACCTGCACAACCCAAACTGTCAATGGAAGGGTGTGTAATAACCAATAAGACCATTTGCACTCTCTTGGGTATCCATTTTGATTATTCCATTTCAGTGTTTTGATCTGGTTATTTTTGTATTTCGGTTATGTCATTTTCCAGTACTAGCACATGCACACTCACCAAAAACAACACAAAATGGAAATATCAAAATGACTGAAATATCAAAACAAATGAACCAAAAAAAACCAGACCACTGAAAAGAAATGAAAGAGAATACCTGAAAAATTTGGATATGCAAGTACTCATGCTTGGTCAGGGACAGTGTTGTGAATAATAGCTGTATATAATAAACCCACAACTCTATTCAGCACTAGTTCTGAGTCTTCGTCTCCTTGGGATACAATTCCCTAGGGTACAGCCAGATGAGCAGAGGTGAGCCTGATCCCTGCACAGCCCACTGGCAGGCAACTGACTCTGCCACACTCCAGGGAGCTGGGCACAGGGCATGGGGAAACCGGGCAACTCGGCCCACCTTGGAACCAAGATGCTGTCTGCAGGAGCAGCCACCTGGCCCTCCCCCAGCCCATCTGAGAGCTGGCTTCTGACTGTGACATGGCGGTGCGCGACAGGCACTATCGCTTGGGGTAAGGCTCTCACCTTTGGGAAAAGGCTGCTCTGTGACATGTCCTCTTGATTTTCCCGAGGATGAATCGCAGAGCAGCCAGTTGCCTGCCCCTCCACTGGGTGGGACAAACTTCCAGCAAGCCCTGGATGCACGAGCCACTGCATTGCATTGCTCATTTGCCCATGGAGGGACCAGGCTAGTAAGCGAGTGGTAGCCTCCGCAGCCCATTCCGTGTGGCTGCACCCCTAGGGTTTAGCCACATGAGACGTTATCCCACTTTGGGCAGCCTTATCTCACGTTAGTCAATGTTATCACATGGTGCAGTGGCTTGTGTGGCCGGTGGCCGCCAGATTTTCAACTGACTTTGGGCAACCTTGTCACAGCCTGCGTCATCAGAAAAAGGCTGGTGACACAGGGTGTAGAAAGGTTGCCCAAAGTGGGATAAGGCTGCCCAAAGTGGGACTGTTCGTGTGTCTACCAGTGCAAAGTGTGGTGGCTGAAGTTGCCCCCCACAAGGCAGGCAGGATCGGGCTCACCCCTGCTTATGTGACTGCACCCCTGGAGAAAAGGAAGGCTGTGGTATATATCCCACTCAGCACCTTCACATAACTAGTCCCACTTACTTTCCTGTGACTACGCACCTGAGTAAGCTGAGCAGGATTTAGTGCTGCATGTCCAGCTGCTGTACAAGACACAAATTGTAGGCCTTTACAAGCAGTTGAGGCCTAATACCCAAACAAGTTAAAAACAAAAGACTAACCATCTGGGACTAACCTTAAAGTCTGATATTCATTATTCACCAACCAAGTTATCCAATGGAGACAAGCAAAGTCTGATATTCATTATTCTCCAATACAACATCGTTGAGTTGGCCTGTTGCACAGGTGTCTTTGTGTGCTGCAAAAGATAATAGAGAGGGAGGGAAATATGCTTTAGAAAGGACACTAATTTAGTACAATCATTAGCTGTGCTTGTGGGATATGTAGCAAACATGCCTAGCAATGTCTGGATTGCAGGTCAGACCCTTCCTAGAACATCTTAAATCTACTCATGCAGAGACCCAGCTTATAGCTTGCAGATGGTTCATTCTGCTGAGCTGCCAGCATGCACACATGGTATGTGGAATATCACATGAGGAAGGGGAATGATGTCTCCTTTCATGGCTTTGTTATCCGAAGCAAAAATTACAGCTATTCTGATAATAAGAAAGGAAGGATTGCAGAATTCTTGGATTCTATTTTAACTTAAATTAAGGGGCTTTCAGTTGTGTAAAAATGCCACTAAAAACACCAGTGGTAAACTGGCGGAGAGGTTTCCATGGTACTTCTATAATGACTGTACTGCTGTACCATGCATAGTACCATGAAGTTGAACATTTTCTTATGGTACAGCACAGAAATTCAGATATCACAACTCGGTGGAAATCCTCCGTGAGGTTACTGTGAGCTGCTTTTTTTGGCTTTTCAATCCAATATTTTGTGTGTCTGAGAAAGACACTAACAAAGACAACAATGAATCTTATATCCATACAAAAGCATACACTTGTCCAGATAAATGCAAGAGCAAGAAATGGGTCATTCAGAAAGTAGTGATATTTAACTTTTACTTATGGGTGCCCTGCCAAAAAAGTAGGAAAACATTGAGAGTTTTTACACACACCTTAAAGTGCTGGTTTTTCAATCTTCTGGGTTTACAAGTGCACAAGTAAGTTCCGGATGCATTCGTCTCACACACACTGCTAGGGATGGGTGAACACAGTTTGGAGTTCGGCCCGAACTCGGCCTGTTTGGACAACTGAAACCGAACCTGAACTGACCGACCAAACTCCATTCCGAACGCCGAAATGAACGAACCGTTCGGTCAGTTCGGATTGCGTTCGGTTGAGTTTGGGTTGCAAAAACGTGTCACTGGAAGGCAAAATATGACAGGGAGGGGGAGTCAGCTGAGGAGCAGACTTCCAGGCACCAGGGGTGGAGAGGATTGAAGTAGCAGCCAGCCTGCCCAATCACCATCCCTTTTCACCCCAGACCACTGGCTTCGCAGTCTGCGATTGACCACGGGCTAGACTGCATGGAGCCAATGGGGCTTGCGGTGAGGTGGGCGCAGCAAGAAACAAAACTCATTGGCCTCCCCCCTTCCCAACACCTTCTGAGCTAGTCACTGTTCCTGACAGCAGGCATTTTGGAAGGCTCCTTCTCCCAGCAGTTTTTGTTCCTTCCTCTTCCTAATACATTGAAATCCTCCTCCTATTTCACCCATCCAACCCATTTACCTCCATATTATCATTTATTTAGATTATATTATATAGATTTAGGTGTTATTTTTTGTTTTTACCTATCCCTGTGTTCAATCTTCCTTCCGATAGATAGATAGATAGATAGATAGATAGATAGATAGATAGATAAGATTAAAAATTTAAATAAAACAAATTTTAATTTTTTTAAAAAAACAATATAAAAACATTATTTTGGAGGGAGAAATGGAGACGGGAAGGAGAGGCCGGTCTGCTGCCTGTAGGGGAGCCAATGGGGCATATGCCAGAGGCAGAAGGGGCTGTTCCAGGGGAGTGGCAGCAGGCAGCAGCAGTAGCTCGAGCACATCACCACGCCCCAAACTCAGCAGGCCTGCTTTAGGGCAACAGGCTTCAGCGGGTCCGCGTCGCCTCCTGGCAGTGCCCTCCTCCACTGCCACGCAGGGCACTGAAAGGCCTGCAGAACTTGAGGCTGCGTCTGTCTCTGTTGCTGGTGCTGGAGCAGCTGCTGGGGTTGCTTGTGATGTTCCTACCGGGCCACCAATGTCCCCCATTGCCGTGGCGATTCCCAGCAGTCCAGAGTTGGTGGATCGCACCCCAGCTGCTAGAGGCAGGACCCAATCCCCAGGCAATGTTAGTAGGGAAAGGAATAGCAGCAGCAGCACTAGTAGCTATAGAGGGGGGCACAGGGAGAGTTCCAGTAGCATGGCAGGCACAGGCAGTCTAGTCTCAGGGTCCCAGTACTCCCCTTCACAGGACATCACCGTGATCGGGGAAAGTGAGGAAGAGACAGACACTTGTGCTGCAGAGGAGATGTCTGCAGCTGAGGCGATGGCTAAGCCTCCTCCCAGAGCTGTGTCGCCAGTGCCACCAAGTTCTCCCCCTCCCAGCAGTGCTGGCAGCAGTGCATCGTCAGGGGCAGGCCAGAAGGCAGGAGGGGGAAAAAAATCCTCAATCTCGGAACATTTTAAGCTGGTGCGGGCAGGTGATCCCAGAGAGGTGCAGTGCACTGTGTGCAATAAGATGGTGAAGCGTGGGCAGGTGCTCGCCAACCTTGGGACAATTACAATGGCAAAGCACCTCAAGGCATGCCACAGTGCTCTGATGCTAAGCGGGAAGGAAGGGGAAGTGGATGCCAGCGGGTTCCCAACTGTAGCAGCAGCCAGTTGCCCGGCTCCTTCAGTGGGCAAGCGTCCCGCACCAACTGCTGCTGCCTCTAGCAGCAGTAGCAGTATGGGGGAAGAACAGCAGCAGGGGCGTCACCAGCAGCAGTGTCAGTCCACTATGGAGGAGCTAGGTTAGGGCTGCTCCCAAGGCTATCAGGTGCTGGAGGGTGGCGTGGCTTCTTTCAGGAGAAAGCCAAGCACTCATTGGCTGAGATGATTGCACTGGATGGGCAGCCCTTCTCTATTGTAGAGGACAAGGGCTTCGAGTGGCTGTTTGGATTCCTGGCCCCCCAGTTTAAGCTGCCTTCCTGCTCCACCCTGAGTTGGACTGTGGTGCCACAGCTCTACAGGGCTTTGAAGGAGCGGGTGAGGGAGCAGCTGGCAGGGGGGGGCACAGTCCACTTCACCACCAACCTGTGGCCCTCCAGGAACACCCAGCACGCCTACCTTGCAGTGACTGCACACTGGTGGCAGGACGCAGAGATAGCGCTTGGCAGTGGCAGGAGGGGTTCTGAAGCAGGGTATAGGTGGGCCCTGCTTCAGGCACAAGTAATGGACAACTCCCACACCTCAAGGAAACTCGAGGCAGTCCTGACCACCATGGTGAGGGAGTGGGTCACCCCAGGAGCGACCTTCACCAAGGGGTGTGCAGTCATGGACAATGCGGCCAATATACTCGATGAAGTCTATGAATGACGGGGGCTTCACAAGCATTCCTTGTGCCACCCCCACCCCCCTCCATCTTGTGGTCAAGGACACTTCGGGCTTGGGGGATAAGGGGATTGGGCCAGGCACCCTTAGCTCCCTGGTCAACCAGGGGAGATAGCTGGCAGGGTACTTCAACCACAGCGTGAAGGGCAGCGAGCTCCTCCAGGAGAAGCAGGCCAAGCAAAGGTCCCCAGTGCACCAGCTCATCCAGGATGTCTCCACCTTCCTGATGCTCGAGCGACTTCTTGAGCAGAAAGCTACCCTGCATCAGGTGGAACTGGAGACAGACATTGAGGCACCTTCAGGGTACAACAGGGAGGAATGGGAGATACTCGCTCACACGGTCTTCATCATGAGACCGTTCCTGGCTGTGACGGAGACCATGAGCAGCTCCACCGCCACCCTCAGTCAGGTGACCCCACTGATCCATAGTCTCCAGAGGAGCCTGGATGAGATTCTTGGGGGGACAGATTGTGGTCCTCCGAGCAGGAAGCTCTCCAAGGAGGTGCTTGACCTGGCACGGAAGCTGAAGGTGGGGTTGAGTGCGTGGTTTGATGAGCTTCTGCACCGGGAGGAATATGTCCTGGCAACCATGCTGGACCCCAGGATCTAGGGCACCATGGCACGCAAGACAGTGGTCTATCGCATCCGGAAGGGTGGGCTGGTGCAGAAGGTCCAGCAGGCAGAGTGGGTCATGCAGCAGGGTCCTCCTCGGGATGGTGGGAGTGGGATCAGAGACCCCTTCCAACCATCTGGGTCTATCCCTGCCCCCAGCCCTATCAGTAGCAGCAGCACCAGAAGCAGGATGAGCAGCAGCAGCAGGACCCCTACTGCCAGCAGCTCCTCCTGTGTTCAGGTCACCCTGGGGAGCATGGGGCCCAGCACAAAAGGGCAAGCAGCATGGCTGAGGGCAGTGGGGCAGGTGGTGCCCACCCAGAGCTACCAGAGGGAGTATGATGGCACCTCAGCAGCAGAGGAGACCTACCTGGAGGAGGAGCCATGCATTGATCCCAGCAGCGATCTCTTGGCCTACTGGGCCAGCAAGGCCAACGTGTGGCTGGCCCTGTTGAAAGTGGCCAAGGGTATCCTGTCCTGCCCACCAACCAATGTCCTCAGTGAGCGGGTGTTCTCTGTGTCCAGGGCCGACCTTGCAAATTGTGGGGCCCTGGGTGAAGGCAAAATGTAGGGCCCCATAGGTCCCACCCACGCCCCACAGGCCAATGCATAGAAAATCCCCCCATGCCAACCCATCAGTGGAATGAAATCAATATGAAAGAGTGCACAGGACACAGTTATTGGTTAAAAAGACAACTCTTTATTTAAAACACATGCAACTGTCTTAAACCTCCATTTAGAGACTCACTGCAAAATTCTGGCTACTACAAACTGCCAAATTCTAGGCTGAACGCTAGTTTAAGTGTTTTCCTAGTGTATCCTCACAACAACCATGTGAGGTAGGTTATTATTGTTTAAACCTTAGAGATGGAGAGAGAGAGATGATGAGTCTCAACAACCAATCTATTTTATGTACCATGAGGCCCCAAGTCCCACCACCACCATGAGGCCCCAGGCCAGGCCCCACCACCACAAGGCCCCACCACGTCGAGGTCCCAGGCTGCTGCCTCCCTGCCCCCCGGCCACCTGGGCCTCACCACAAGACTGGCCTGGGCCTGGGTCTCACCATGATGCTGGGCTGGGCCTGGGCCTCACCACGACCAGCCCCCCTGGGGCCAGGCCCTGCCCCACCACCAAGCCTCATGACGCCCTCCCCCCGTTAGGCCTGTCCTGGCCCCTGCCCCACCACCAGGCCCCAGCGCTGTCTCACACCATGACCCCCCCCCACCGCTACGCCTCACTCACCATGAGACCCCGTACATTCCCCCAGGCTTAGTGGGCCCCCAGGCCCTGCCCACCGCCACTGCTATCTAGGCACTCTGCACCCTCTCACCACTCACCTCCTCACTGTCAGCCTGTGGCCAGCCCGCCCCATCCACCCGGGCCCTAGGCCCAGCTTAACTGTCCTGCTTGCCCATGGCCCACCCCCATGCTAGGCCTCATTGTCTCCCCGCTGGTGCCTGCCCATGCCCCCCGACCCCCTCAGGAGTCGCCCTGATCCCCCAATAGACTAGGCCTCCAGGCCTAGTTCAACCCTCACTACTCACCGAGTCACCCCTCCCCCCCCAGGGCCCTGACTTGAAAAAGTTTAAACTTACCAGTCAAGGCTACTGTCCCTGGCCCTGCCACTGCACGCTGCTCCTCCACCACCACCGCTGCACTGCTCCGGCCACCGGGTTGGTCCCATGCTACCTGCGCCTCCTCGCCTCCGCTCCTCCTCCGCCTGTTCTGCCTCCTCGCCACCTCCTTGCCATTTGCTGCCTCAGGGTCGTCTGCCGCTTCTCCTCCACCACTCTGTGTCCTACTGTAGCTGTTTCCACTGTCCCGCTCTCTTCTCACTGCTGGGTCCTCCAGTCCGGGATGAAGATCTGCTGGATCGCCGCTCCATTGCCACTGCTCCTCGCTCCGCTGATCTGCTCCTCTCTCTGCTCCACCTCTTCTCTCGCCTGCTGCTCCACATGCCACGGGTGTCTCCCAGCCGGAAGTTGCTTTTATTCAACTTCTGGGAGAGAAGGCGGGGCCAGGCAGGTTCACATGGACCCACATCAGGACCCTGAGGGAGGTGGGGGGCAGGCCACAGGACCTGGGGTTTTAAAAATATTTTCTTCAGGGATTTGGATTCCGTGGGACTGGGACAGGTGGGGGGCCCTGTGCCGGTGCTGCTTCTTATGTCCTTAGCCCTGTAGCATGCAGAGTTTCAGTGCAGCCATTACACACACACACACACCTGTCACCCAACCGAACCCCAACCTGGAAAAAAATTTTTTATCAAGCCCCTGCTACCTGAACCACAGCCCCCCCTCCAAGTGTGGGGCCCTGGGCAGCCACCCTTAGCAACCCCACGGTAAGGCTGGCCCTGTCTGTGGTGGGGGGCATTTGTTCCCCACACTGCCTGAGACTGGGGGCTAAGTTGGTGGAGCAGTTGTTGTTCCTAAAGGTGAACCTTCTGCTTCTGGGATTCCCCGAGATGCCCCTGGACAACAAGTGATGGTGCAGTGGCACACGCCATCCCATGCCAGGGGCAGTCTTGGGACAGGGCTCCTCCTCCTCCAGCTGGGCTAGGACTACTGCTCCTGTGCTGATGAGGTGCTGTCCCTCCCAATGCCTGGCACCCGCCCTGTCCCCCCCTCTCTCATATACTAGATGGCCTCAGCCGCCTTATCTGACTGACCTCATGATGCAGGCTAGCATTGGGAAACAAACTGTAAGCCTGCGACCTGGCCTATGGCTACACGATCTCGGCCCACCTATGACACACTGACTGGCTCTTACTCTCTCTCGCTTCACAGTCTTTGCTAGCCTATCTGAGTGCCCTGCTGCCAATGTCCCAACCTGCCTGCCCTACTGCCTCTCATGCCACACTGCCTGTCTGCCCGCCCAGCTTGCCGTCAAGGTCAAAGCATGCCTCAGTCCACCTTCCTGCCTCCCATGCCAAGCTGCCTGTCTGCCCATCTAGGTTGCCTAGCTCAAAGCCTGCCCAAGCCTGCCTGCCCTACTGCCTCTCATACCACGCTGCCTGCCTGCCTGCCCTGGCAACCAATGTCTGCTGCTGCTAGTGCCAATGGCCCCCAGGCCTATATGTTGTCTGTACCAGCCAGGGGGTCTGTACCCGGGAAATTCGATGGCTGCTGCTGCTCCCAATTATGCCATGTAGTCTGTACCCTGCCTCAGTCTCCCTGACTGCTGCTCTTGCCACGCCGCCTGCCTGCCTGTCCTGGCAACCAGTGTCTGCTGCTGCTAGTGCCAATGGCCCCCAGGCCTATATGCTGTCTGTTCCAGCCAAGGGGTCTGTACCCTGGAAACTCAATGGCTGCTGCTGCTCCCAATTATGCCATGTAGTCTGTCTGCCCACCCAGGCTGCCAAGCTCAAAACCTGCCTGATTGTCACTCATGCCACGCAGCCTGCCTGCCCGCTCAGGTTGCCATTGCCAGCTCAAAGCTTGCCTCAGCCCACCTGCCTGCCTGCCTCTCATGCCAAGCTGCCATGACTGCCTGCGTGCCCAGGTTGCCAAGCTCAAATCCTGCCTGAATGCCACTCATGCTATGCTTTCTGCCTGCCCTGGCAACCCATGTTTGCTGCTGCCAACGGCCCCCACCACCCATACATATATGCTGTCTATGCAAAGGGTGTACCCTGGCAACCTGCTGCTGCCAAAGGCCCCCACCCACCGGGCCCATAAAAATGCTGTCTGTGCAAAGGGTTCTGTACCCTGGCAACCAGCAATCCACTGTCTAACCACCACCACCCACCGCCCACTGCCAAGTAGCCTGTCTCTCTTTCTCTCTGTCACACCCACACAGACACAAGCCCTACCCCTCCTGGGGGGGCTGTCTGCAAGTTGAGACCCTGCTGCTGCCTGGCACATCTTTGGGTTAATACCTTAAGTACGCTACATGTGGAGCCAGCCAGATGCTGCTGGTAGGGATCGACAAGCTGTATGAGATTCTGCCACCTGCCTTCCAGAACTTCAGCACATAGGGATAAAAGATTGGTCAGGTCAAACGAAGCTCGTAACAATAAATATAACTTTTATTAAAACTATTTAAACAACAACAGCAACAAGAACATTATGAAACCAAAACCAAACATTTAAAGGAAACTTATAAAGGAAAAACTATTAGTCTCTGGGCCTGTTCCCCGGGACTTGGGGGAAAGGCAGAAGGCGTTGAGGCACTGAGGGGAGGCCACCTGGTCCTCTTCAATCTCGTAGCCATGGGAGATGACAAACTCCACAGCCCCTTCCACGTCCCGATGCCATCTGGAGACCACCTGGTGGTACAGTTCCAGGCATTCCATCTCGGCGGAGACATACTGGGCATATGCCTCCACCTTCTTTTTCCCCACCTTGACCGCCTGGAACTGTTCCATCAGGCAGTTCTCCAGGCAGCATACGCCCTTTATCATTTGGTGGCCAGGCCTCTCAAGTTCAGCCCGAAAGGCCTTGGCCACAGCAGACTCCCGGGGGACTCCAAATTGGGGCTGGAGGAGGGGGAAGGGCTTACATGCCAGCACTTCCAGGTTACCTTCCCCCCCTTCTTCTGGTGCTGAGGCTCCACAGCCATGCCAGAGTCCTCCTGCTGCCTCACCGTCAGCCCGTGGAGCTTTTCAATATGGGCAATGAGCCCTGATGTGGTCCCTTCTCTCTGCCTCCTGATTCTTTTGCCACAGGTCTAAAAAGCATAAAAAGATAGGAACATAATAAGTGCCATACTGTGTCAGACCAATGGTCTGTCAAGCCCCGCCTGCATTCTGTCTCCACAAGTGGGTGGACTGGGTGTCCAATCTCTCTCTGCAGGGGATGTCTGTTCCTAACAGATCATAGGGAAATCCATTCCCTGTTGTTCCAGTCCCCGTGCCTTACCTTGCATATGGTGATTCCATCACCCTTCTCATAAAACCTCCAGACATCTGACCTTCTCCGCCCAATGTCTGGGGGTGTCACTGGCTACCTCGGCCTAGGGGCCCTCCTTGACCTGGAAGTGGCACCAGTGCTAGGGTCGGCATCCGATTCCTCTCTGAAATGGGAACATATTAAGAACACCAAAGTAATATCATGCATTTATTATGATGCCTTTAGTCCTCCCTCCTTGGGGTGCTAGGGATGGCAATGGGAGATGTGACCCTGGCTGGCATGTGAAAATCCTGCCCTCCTTGGTTTTCTAGGGGATGCTAGGGATTGCAACTAGAAAGGCCCTGGATGGCACATGCAAATCCTGCCCTTCTTGGGGTGCTAGTAGCGATGGCAACTTGAAGTACCCTTGTTGGCACGTGCAAATCCTGCCCTTCTTTGGGTGCTGTGGAGGGATGAGACCCTTGCTGGCACGTGCAAATTCTGCCCTTCTTTGGGTACTAGTAGCGATGGCAAATTGAAGTACCCTTGCTGGCACATACAAATCCTGTCCTCCTTGGGGTGCTAGGGGATGCTAGGGATTGCAACTAGAAAGTCCCTGGCTGGCACGTGAAAATCCTGCCCTCCTTGTGGTGCTAGGGGATACTAGGGATTGCAACTAGAAAGGTCCTGGCTGGCATGTGAAAATCCTGCCCTTATTTGGGGGTGCATAGGGAATGGGATGGCAACTGGAGAGTGGAGACCTTTGCTAGCCTGGCACATGTTTGGGTGGAGGTACTCCTCGTGCTCATGCCTGACTGCTAGAAGAGTCCCCCACACAACAGTACCCTCTCTCCCTGTGGCAGACATCCGCTGCTACCCGCTGATGCCCACTGTTTGTGCCTGACTGATGCCCACCACCCAAGCACCCAGCTGCATGCCAGTAAGCTCGCTCTAACGGATAGAGCCTTTCTTGTCTTCAAAGTAAAAAAAAAAAAGTTTACAAACCTGGCAGCACCTCCTGTGCCTGCCACTTGCTCCTTATCCGAGGAGTCAGCCACCACCACCAAAGGTGCAGGGGCAGCGACCTCTTCCTCCTCCTCCTCTGAGAGCACCATGTTGGCCCCCAGCCATGGAATCAGCACAACAGTCTTCATAAAAAAAAATTTAAACATGCAGCCAAGCCAACCAAAACACAGTCTCCCACCACACACCAACACACACCAACCAGCCAAACAACACAGCCAAACCAAACACAAACAGCCAAAACACATGAACCAAACACACACATGAACCACCCAACCAAACACACACTCTCTCGCCACACAGCTCCGCACGCATTCAAATTTCTGGTTTCTGGCATGATCACACGCTCTCGCAATACTTTTTCTGAATGCCCAAACCAAACCGAACACGACCGAACCGAATGGCTGAACCCAAACTCGGCAAACATCCTGAACACACGAACCAAATAGCCGAGCCTGAACCACAACCTGTTCGCCATCCCTACACACTGCCCCTGAGGCTGTTCCTGGATGCATTCTTCACACAAACACTGCCCTGAAGCAGCCTAAAGTAGCCGCAGCTGTAGACGTGAGGGGCTGCCATGGAAACCAAGTGACCACAGCTCCCTGGAGCAAAGCAGTTTACCAGGAGAACTTTTTACACACAAAAGTTCTGGGAGATGTTCTATGCAGAAGTTCAAAGAGCCAGATGTTTAAGATCTGGGTGAGTGCTTTAGACACACAGAAAATTCAGAATGTATCAGGAGACATGCAGGAGAAATGTGTGTGTAAAAACACCCATAGTTCCATCATTCTAATGGAATGCCTATAGTCTGCGTATAAGGCTGCCTATCGTCTTCCAGGCCCAATTCAAGGTGCTGGTTCTTACCTATAAAGCTCTATATTGCTTTGGCCCCATATATTTGTGGGATTGCCTCACTCCCCATGCTCTGAATCAGTCCCTGTGGTCGACTAGGAGCACCCTTCTCCAAGTCCCCTGGGTATCCCTGGGGGCGACTATGGAGAGAGCATTCTCGGTTGCTGCGCTGAGGTTGTGGAACTCCCTCCCTGCAGAGCCCCTGATGGCCCTGGACCTCTCCTTTTTTCGACGTCAATGCAAGACCTGGCTGTTCCGCCAGACCTTTGGCGAGAGAGATGGGTGAGGGTGGGTTTATATTTTCATGGGGGGTGGTAAGGATGGGGTATTTTTCCCCTCCCTCCTTTTTTCCTGGGGGGATGTTTCCCCCTTTTTAAACTCTTCCCCCTATTTTAGATGTTTTATGTCACTGTTTATGTATTTTTATGTGTGTTTTTATACTTTTATATATTGTAAGCCGTCCCGAGCTGGCTTTGGCAGGCGGGGCGAGATATCAAATGTTTTAATAAAATAAAATAAATAAAATAATTACTTGAAATGCCTGCATTTCATACTGCATACTTCATACTTCATACTGCATACTGCATACTTCATACTGCATACTAGGGGTGGGCGTGCCGGTAAATCCGGTATCCGACAATGCCAGTACTGGGCGTACATTATCGGATTCAACCCGGTAAATCCGGTCCCGTTACTGGATTCCGGGTACCGGATTTTTTTACATTGCAGCCATTTAAATGAATGGCTGCAATGTAAGTCCCACCAAAAAAGTAAAAAAAAAAAAAACTCCCCGAGTCCAGGCTGCACGGGTGGAAGGGGGGACACCCCCCACCCACCCTGCCCAGCCTGGATTTTTGTTAAAAAAAGAGCCCACCCCCCAGCACCAGCGGCCGCGGCGTCCCCGCAGCCGCCGGTAAGTATAGACCCGATCCCTGGGGGGGTGTTTAACACCCCCCCAACCCCCCAGGGATCACCCCTACTACAAGTTGACAGTGCTGTACCTTTGCGGAGCTCCGGGTGCGGCGGCGTCAGGCGGTCCGGGGGCCTCAGCGCCAGCTGTGGCTGCCAGCGTCAGAGACGCTCTAGGCCTTCCAGGGAACTTCCGGGTTTCCCCGGAAGGCCTAGAGCGTCTCTGACGCCAGCAGCCACAGCCGGCGCTGAGGCCTCCGGACCGCCCGCCGCCGCCGCACCCGGAGCTCCGCAAAGGTACAGCACTGTCAACTTGTAGTAGGGGTGATCCCTGTGGGGTTGGGGGGGTGTTAAACACCCCCCCAGGGATCGGGTCTATACTTACCGGTGGCTGCGGGGACACCGCGGCCACTGGTGCTGGGGGGGCTCTTTTTTTAACAAAAATCCAGGCTGGGCAGGGTGGGTGGGGGGTGTCCCCCCTTCCACCCGCGCAGCCTGGGAGGGGGAGGGGGGAGGAATTGTATTCCATTGATTTCAATGGGGACACAGTGCCCCATTGAAATCAATGAAATAAAACCGGTACTGGATACCAGATTTAATCCGAGAATCCGGTTCTTTGAGAACCAGAAAACCGGTAAATCTGGTATCCGGTAATTGCCCCGGGGTCCCACCTCTACTGCATACTGCATACTGCATTTCATACATTTTGTACTCCATAGCATTGTTATGTTTATATTCCACTGCAATGAAACAACTCACCCGTACAACAACCCTGAGAAGTAGATCATTATTGATCCCATTTTACAGATGAGGCACTAATGTTGAAATACAGTGACTGGACCAAGGCCCCTCAGGGAGTTCATAGCTAAAAAGGTCTTGAACCCCTGATCTCCTGTATCCTTATCTCCTAGGCTACATCAGCTCTTCTAATCTCTGTAAAGAGAGTTATATTATAACTATTTATTTTAATAATTAATTTTATTTAAATTTATATGCCACCCTTCCCTGAGGCTCAAGATGGCTTACAATCCATATAAACAATTAAAAAAGGAGACAACCCCCCCTAAAAAAACCACAAAACCCACTCCACCCAATACCACCTCCCCTCACAACCCTACCCCAAAACCACCCACCAAATCCCATCCCAATCCCCTAGCCCCGCCCACCGAATGCTTTTTCAAATACAAAAGTCTTACACTGCCTCCGGATGATGCTCAGACCCAGACAAAACTCTGGGAAAAAGAAATTCCCAAAACATCCCCCTGCAAGTCCTTACTAAATGAACATGGCCATCAGATGGTACTCACAGGCCAATCACAGGGCTCACAATGGAACATGGAAGGACAGGCAGTCTTCAAATATGTGGGTCCCAGACCTTTTAGACTTTAAAGGTCAAAACCAGAACCTTGAATCGTGCCCAGAAAGTAATAGGTAGCCAGTGACGACTTCCGAGCACTGGTGTAATTTGCTCCCTGTAACTTATTCCTGAAAGGAGGTGAGCTTCTGCATTGTGCACCAGCTGCAGCTTCCAAACAGTCATCAAGGGCAGTCCCATGTAGACCATGTTGCAGTAATCTAGCCTTGAGGTGATGAAAGCATGGATGACGGTAGCCAGATCCGAACCAGAAAGAAAAGGCCACAGTCTCCTCACCAGGTGGAGTTGGTGAAAAGTGCTCCTGGCCACTGCCACAACCTGACAATCCAGATGCAGCAAGGGGTCCACATAAGCACTCCAAGGCTGCAAACCTGATTGACCAGAGGGGGCCTACATGACAAAGAGCCAAAAGAGATTCTCTTACATCCTCTGTCACAGGGCTGCAGGATGCGATTGTGATGATAATTGGCCAGCCTGGATGTGTAAACCATGTCTCCTGATTTCTGGGATGCTATCCCCAAAGTCCCAGTTATGTCCCTTCTATGCCCGACTCAGGGCTGCCCCGTTTGCCCACCTCGAAGACACCACAGATTGGTCCTGTAAAGCTGGAAGCATGCAGTAATTCCCCAGTGAATGTGTCTGTTAGTCTGCTGGGTTTTTCCCCATCCTCCCTCCTACAGTTTCCCTCACTCTGCCATGCCAGGTGCCTGCCTCTGACTGGCACTGCATGTGCTGCTATTTATCTGAATAATCGTCTTCAAGGGGACAATGTCAATTGCTTTTAAAATTGGGGCTCTTTATCAAATTGTCCTGTAGCATGGCAGAGATGATAGGGAAGGTGTGGGATACATTCCCTGTGAATGTCTTGTAAACAGGATGGAATATAAAAATGTTACTCCCGGAAATGCATTTTCAAGTTAATGGCTTATAACATCAGGACCCTTTTATTCAATCTTTATTCAATCTTTCTGAAGTTTGGAAGAATTCATAATCTTGGGGAGAGACATCATCTTCCCAGGTTTCATGCAAATTGGATGGAAGAAAAATAAGTTGTAGCCAGGAATGTGTATGCATCGTTTGTTAAAATTACAACATTCTATCGCTTATAAAAATCAGTTTCCTTTTTCCAATTTTTTCAACACTTTTGTACACATAGTGCCCTCTGTTGGAGGTACAAACTCTCCAAGTTTCTTCAGAATTGAATAAGAAACAAAAAGTTATAGCAGGGAATATGTTTTCCAGTGTTTTTGTTTTCGTTATTAATTTTTGTTTTCATTGTTACAATAATGAAAATAAAATATTTTTGCTTTCATTATCATAATAATGAAAATGAATTGCACACCCCTACTTCCTGCGTTGTTGACAGATTGGATTTTGAGAAAGTGGTGAAAGTAAGCAACAGCCAAAGGTGTGAAGTTTTGATTTGGAGGAGTGCTCAGAAATATTCACTGTTCATTATACCAAAATTCTCAGAAGCAGAGCACTCGAGGGGAAATGAGCATTCAGGCTGTATATTGAACAAACAAGGGGGAGGGGAATGAAAGGAAGAAGAAATCAGTATAGCCAAGCCGATAAGGTGTTAAACTTGGACCTGGAAGATCCCAGTTCAAATTCTGTCTGTTTTACCCATGAACTTACTTGGTAACCCTGACTATCTCTTAGCATCAGTTAACCATCTGTAAAATGCATTTACTAATGACCCTCAGTGGCGGCTGGTGTTTTTTGAGGTTGGTGGGGCAGTGGGTGGGCTGAACCTACTGCCAGCGGCTTTGCCGGTGGCAGGCCGGCAAGCCTAGGGGCGGAGCCATGGGCAACGGTAGGCGGAACCAGGGGCAATGGTAGGTGGAACCAGGGGCAATGGTAGGCCAGTGGCATGGCTTAACCCAGCAGCAAGGAGTTCCCAGAGTTAACATTCGATGGACATTACATTAGTTAACGCTGGGAACTCCTTGCTGCTGTGTGAAGCACTCCCACTGGGGGATAGATAGCCCTCTTACTGGGGTACCAGTCACTTCCTCTTTCCCACCGGGTCCAAATTAACCATAGCAGGTTACAAAAATAGATTACATTTCCATTGCCTACCTTTATCCTGATCCCCCGAATCCTCGATTTTCATGACATCCTTTTCATTTTCTACTCGGAAGAGAAGGACAGGACAGAGGAGAAGTAGGAGGGAAAGGGTTTGGTTTTGATGCACAATAAGAGGAAGGGGAAGACATGGGTTCAGTGGGGCACAGGGGAAAGAGGTCTCCTTGTTGTCTGCAGCCTTCTCTTCTGCCATGTTCCTACCTACTTTCTCCTCTGTTCACAAGGAGAGCAGCTGCAGGCCTGTATAGCAACCAAACACTCCCCATCCAAACCAGCATCCCCAATACCAACACTGTATCCCCAGCAGCCAAATGCCTGTCCAAGCAAACAGGCCTTTTTAAAGACGTTTTGCCAGTTTCAGGACTGCATTGTCACCAAACCAGGCCCATCCAGACCAACATCCCTACTAGCTACCACCCTATCCCCAACAGCCAAATGCCTGTCCAAGCACACAGGCTTTTTAAAATAAGTTTGGCCGGTTACAGGCCTCTGTGGCCACCAAACCAGCCCCATCAAAATTAAAATAATGCATTTCTGTTTCTCAACAAAAACCCCAGGCAAGATGCTCAAAATCACACAGTCACAAGCAGAGAGGCCAGAAACTACTTTCCAGCAGGAAGCAGCAGTGAAACATTGAATGGACCATTTTAAAAAAATTGTAGCCACGACCAGTAGACCCACAAATTTACAAAATGGCCTCTCTACTCATGCTTGGGAGGGGAGAAGGAAAGCAGCAATGCATCATGCAAACAGAGCAAGCAGAGCAAACTATCTTAAGTAAACAATGTTATGTGCAGTCCTTAGCACACCGTAAAAGCAGCAGTGGCTATCCCCCCCTTCCCTCCCCGCAGCCCCCAGAATCCCCATTCTCTGCCCCCCAAGCAGCCCCCAGAATCCCCATTCTCTCCCCCCAAGCAGCCCCCAGAATCCCCATTCTCTCCCCCCAAGCAGCCCCCAGAATCCCCATTCTCTCCCCCCCCAACCAGCCTCCAGAATCCCCATTCTCTCTCCCCCCAAGCAGCCTCCAGAATCCCCCCCCAAGCAGCCTTACAGGCCCGCTTTTCACCAGTGTTTCACAGCAAAATAACTAAAAATAGCTAACTCACCAATGGGGTGGGGTACAGGCAGGCAGCCTGAGCCCTCAGCAGCAGCAACAACTGTGCACAGGCACACACTGCCCAGACGTTTGAGTCTCCAGTCCAGACAGAGTCCTCCACAGCAGCCCACAGAGCTCTGTGCAACACTGCCCCCACTGATGGGAAAAACAAAGTGCTTTTCCCTATTCAGGCAGCATGGGCTCTAAGCCCAGCTGCCCAAACTGCTTTTGTAAAGTTTTGTCCCTTAAGGGACTCCTTAGAGTAGGCTCAGCAGGAGGCACTGGCCCCCACCCCATCAGCTCCTACCTGCACATGTGCCCAGAAAGGCACAACAACAACACTGAGCACTCAGCTGATGTTGATCAGGTGATTGCTGAACTGGAGGACTCGGAGCAAGTCTGGAGTGGGTTGCTGGGTCTCTCCCCCTCCCCTCACCGTGCCTTTGAGATTCAGGTGAGGTTTTCATTTTTTCCCCCTTTCTTTTTAAAAGCATGAAGAGCATGTGGAGGGGGATCAGGCCAGGAGGGGCAATGCCCCATGTTTCCTGAATGACCTACCACACAAGGGGTGTCTTTAGATATAATGTTGTTCAGTGTTCTGTAACTGAGTGTCCTACCATTACATTGTTTAGACATATCATCAACACAGTGTTCACCCCAAACACTGATTAAACTGTCAAGAGCTGGCAATTGTTCACTTCCAGTGTTTGGGGTGAACACTGTGTTGATGGTATGTCTAAACACTGTAATGGTAGGACACTGTGTTACAGAACACCAAAGAGTGCTATGTCTAAAGACATCCAAGGTTGTTGTGAGGGTGACCATTGTACATAGAGCTGAAATGAGTGCCTCAAAAATGGGAAAACCCATTGAATGTGCCCTACCAAAGCTGCAATGACAAACTCATTCCTGCAAAATGAAAGCACATGATGTCCCTTTCACGTGGATAACTGTCAAATATTCCTATATTAGGAGGGAGAGGTCACACAACCATTTTGCACATAACCTCAACTTCCCTGGATCCATCTCTGAATACAGAAAATTAAGTTGCAAAATTTGGGTCAGATTTTTTGAGAGATTTATTTTTGAGTTATCCATTTCCTGTATGGCCCCAAATGCTATACAAAGAACCCTCTACAAGGACTATCCAAAAAAATGATGACAACTAAGATGTTTCATGCAAGATTTGACCGAGTGTGGCATCGATTTATTTTTTAAAATCTCCATCAGGTCACCCAGTCTTGATAAGACAACAACAGTTTGTACAGAACTCCTTAGAGACTGGACTCAGCAAGGTGTGGCTTAATTGTGTGATGTGTTGGCACACAAAAACCTCTGCAGGGCAAGGAGGAGAGGAGAGTCTACACACACATTTAAATAAGCTCCTGAGTTGGAAAGATGAGAGTTGCAGTTCATGCAGCATCTTCCTAATTAGAATTAAGTGCCAAAGCCACAAACTGGGATATGCAAAATGAGAAACTGAACCGCACACAGGAAACAACATAATTCCTTACTTCTCAGTCTCAGCATGAGAAAGTCAGAATTACTCTAACAGGAACATTTTGTGCTAGCAAAAAAAAGAGTCAATTTATTAAAATCCAAGGCCATCATGTTGTCTTGTAGTTAATCAAGGGAGCAGGCTTTTGAGCCAGTGTAGCCTAGTGGATAGGTACGGTGTTGGATGTGGACCTGGGGGATCCTGATTCAAATCCTGTTTTAGCTATGAACTCACTGGGTGGCATTGGGCAAATCACAATCTCAAAGCCTCAGTTCCCCATCTGGAAATAATAGGCTATTACTACGGGATTGCTGTGAGGGTGAACTGTATAAGGATTGTAAAGCTCTTTGAACACTGAAAGTGCTAGATAAATGAACTTCTGGGTCCTGGTTCAGCCATCAATTCACAGCTGAGTTAATCAATTTGCTGATGATGCTGTGCCAAGAGGACCTCAGCTTGAGCCATCAACACATTCCAGGTCAATGTGTGTACACACATCCAGAGTTGACATTAAGTAGATGCAAATGGGGTCTATGCCCCTAGCTCCATATTTTCAGAGGCCATGTGGGTCTCAACAGAAGCAGTGGCAACACTCCCAAGCCTCTGCGGAGGTGGCATCAGCACTCCCATTGCACCCAAGGCAGATGATCCCAGTGGTGTCTAAGGCCGCTTTTAGATATGCACAGCGAACATGCTGCATAAATCACGCTGCATGTAAATATCCCGCTTGTGGGATTTAGACGTGACATTTCACATGTTAAAGCCAGTCGTGCATTCTTTAAAAGCCAATACCTCGACATTGAGGTATTTAATTTGTCGTTTCAAAAGAACGCGCAACCAGCTTTAATGCACGAAATGTCGCATCTAAATCCCATATGCAGGATATACACGCAGCATAATTTTATGCAGCGTGTTTGCCACATACGTCTAAATGCAGTTTGATTTTTGCCCTTGGCAGGCCTGCCCTCTGCACTTCCTTGAGCCTCACCAAATCTAAAAGCTGGCCCTGAACATATCAACCTCATCCATGTCTGGTTCACTTGCTGCTACAGGACTCCAGAATGTATACTGCAATGCATCTGCTGTGGAGGAGCAGCTAAGATGGAGAAGTAGCTGAGGCATTACCACATGGCAGCTTTAGTACCTACTGCTTCCTGGTTTTGGTCTGTCACCTCACTCTCAGTGTGGGTAGAAGAGGCCCCCAGAATATGGTTCCCACATCCTTCCACCTGGACCTTGCACTAAGCAATTGTCACCTTTCAAAATCCACAGAATCTCTTCATGCCTCCATTTCCCCATCTGTAAAAGAGGTATGCATAACACCATGTATCAGAGAGGGGCACTGCAGCAAGAAGGGGCAAATTCCACAGTGTTCCTATGTTTCTAGCCAGCCCTTGGTAGAGTTGATGTGAATACCAAAAGCAATGAACTCAGTGGCTCCATTTGATAGCCAAGACTGGCTTTGCTTTTTGTCAGTGTCCAGGACATGGGGGACTCCCCGCTCTGGATTAGGGCCCAGCTGATCGATGTTTCAACCAAACTTGATTCTCTGCACCTGGGCAGGGGCCCTGAGCAGATTTTGACTGTCCCTGGGGGGTGGGGGGAATGGAGGAACCCCTTGGGGGGCGGGGGTAGATATTGGATGTAACAATAGGACTAAGTTGCTGACTGGTAGTGGCAGGGGTGGGGGGCCCAGACATCAATGGACGGTGAACAACAATGCAATCTGGGTAAAAATTAGACCTCTGGATAATGGCTTACTACCCATTTGGGATAACCCATCCTTAGTAGTCGATTATCTGTCTAATCTGCTTCATTGTAGATTGGACGCAACGGAAGTAGTCCAAGTTGAATATTTAAATCGCTCCAAGGGACACCTATGTATTAAAATATTTTTTCGAACTAATTATCTGGTTAGGAAAATGTTCCAGGCCAGAAAATATTTTAAAATGAAAGGGGGCTCTATAGATAGGGCATTTTCCAAGGGGGGAGTGGCCCTGATAGTCCCAACTGGTGAGCCCCTCCCCCTGATTCATTTATCAACTCTGAACCAAATTAGCCTGGGGGTAGCTAAAGGTAATTCAAGTAAAGGGGCACTTAATATAATGGATGATGAGGTTATGGAAGTTAATATGGGGACACAACATAATGCAACTTTGGTGGTTTATGAACAGCCGGGATTTTTAGGGGCAGCGAAGGATGCTCAGTGTACGTGTGATGATGCCCTGACCCCAGAAGGGAATGAGTCTAATAATGGCAACATCAATTTGGAAAAGGGAGAGGCTCTATTAGACCACGGAGATAGTAAGGGTATGGACCTTGATAAAGATATGGATGCTATTAGAGCCTTTCTGGCAGATAGCTCTGGGGGGACTGGGAAGGCTTCGCCTTCTGCAATATTTGATAAACTTCCCACCATTGATCAAGATATTCTGATCCAGGAATTGGATAGGATCAGGAGTAGTCTTTCTTGCTCGACACTGGACTATCAGGCAAGACATATTAAGGATACAAGTAAGGTTTATCAGCCTGAACACAGGCTGGAAGTTCTAACTGCTGCCCGGTTTCTGGACCAGGGGGAGTTGGGTGCCTCGGTCCCCATGGGAGAGATTGTACTAGATGGTCTGGGGGCCAGAATTTCCATGGGGGGATCGTTGGTATCTTACTCCAACCAAGGGCCAGCTTCAGCAAACGAGACTGCGGAGAATGCCATCTTGCCTCTTCCCGTGGAAGTGGGGGAGAGGAGGAGGCAAGGTTTTCAGCAAAGTAGGACACCCGGGGGGAGTGAGATAAATGTCTTAGGCTCTTCGGTGCAACCTCAGGAGGCACCGCTAGTAGTGCAGACTGAGCATGCCCCCAGGATTGACATTATAGGGAGAGGGCTAATCATAGGGGTGCCTTTTTGGGGTATCTGTATACGCCCACTAGCTCCCCCGAGAGACCTTTAGGCGATGAGGCTATAATTCTGACTAGTGACTCGGGTAGGGAGATTTTGGGGACAGCAGCTGTGGATTCTTTAACCATCTCAGGGAACAGTAGCATAGCGTTTACGCTGAAATTTGCCTCTTGGAATATCTCTGGCTGTAAAACAAAGTTTGGGGATGTAGAGTCGATCGAGTTCCTGAGGAACTTCAACATAATTTTTTTTCAAGAAACTTGGTTACAGAAAGATGATCTCTTAGTGATTCCTGGATTTCGGCTATATCTGTCACCGGGTCTCAGGTGGTTTAGCCATAATGGTGGCCAACAAATATCTTGTCCCTTGTCAGTCAATACCTACGGGGAGGTGGGAGCTCCAATTGGAGCAATGGGGCTTACCAGGAAGTGGACTGGACAGCTCCTGTTATTAAACATATATATTCCTCCCGCCGGCTCAATTTATTATAAAGTAGATATTTGGGAATTTCTGGAAGATTTTATAGGCCAGTTGGATAGTAAGTTTCCAACAGCGATTTTATTGATGGCAGGGGACTGGATGCTAGAACTGGCTCGTGATTGATAGGTAATCTAAGTACCAACCCCCCTACCCCCGCTGGGATTCTGGAAAGGAAGAACAGAGATGCAGTGAAGAACAACTCCAGGGCATAACAGATCTCCTGCAATCCTATCAATTGGGTATACTTAACGGGACTGGGGAGGATGACAGGGAAGGAGATTATACATTTAATGGTGTTATGGGAAGGAGTGCCATATATTATATTGTATTTCCTCCTGCACTGGTGGGGAAATTTTGTTGGCTTTAAGATTTAGATAAGGCCAGAAAGCCCCCATGGGGTTTTGTGTGTGGATATCAAGCTAGCCAGACCAGGTGTTCTGAAAGTTCACCAACCTGACAAAGAGGTAGAAAGCTCAGGAAGGGTACGAATTAGATGGTCTCTTTCCCTTATGGTGGCAAGTTTAGATTTGCTGTGGAGCTGTGATCTCTCTGTTCTGAGGGAGCGAATACTACTGAGTGGTGAAGAGGATATGGACCTGCTCCACAGCGACTTTAACAAGATAACTTCCACATTGGGTTTAGGCACACTTTCCCATAGGGCGACGGCTGAGCAAAATCAACTGAACAAATGGTATGACAAAGAATGCAGAATTGTAAAGGGGAGCCTCACACAGGCTAAGAGGGCATGGACTGGAAATTATTCTGAAGAACTTAAGCTCTTGTATTTAGGAAAAAGGAGAGAGTATAAGTCTCTCTTGCGTGCCAAGAAATTGCATCATTTATCTATGACCTGGGCAAGACTGGAGATGGCGGCTCTTACAGGAGACTCTAGGCAATTCTGGAATATTATAAATTACGAATCCAATCCCATGCCAATTAGCTCAGTACCACCAATAGAGGAGGAGACCTGGATAACATTATTTGGTAAACTCTATGGTTTAAGTGAAGATGAAATGGAAGAATTGGGCTCAAGTGAGCCCTTAGGCTCTTGCCAGGAAAATGTGCAGTGGGATCTTGAGTCTCATGTAGATGTGAGTGAAGTGGTGACAATAATAAGATCAATGAGACTCAATAAAAAACCAGGGATCGACTTTATGATCTCAGAAGCTTTAAAGGCTGATTTGGAATGGTGGGCAACAATGTTGCAAAGTATTTCACATTAATTAACAAAACAAAGAAGGTCCTTGAGATCTGGGGTGTGAGTGTAATCATTCCATTGTTTAAGAAAGGTTGCCCCACTGACCCAGTCTGCTATAGACCGGTGAGTCTATCGCCGGTTTTGGGAAAGGTGTATGCTAAGATCTTATTGGGTCATATGGAGAAATGGGCCTATGGTCAGGTATTGGTACCGAAGGAGCAGAGCGGTTTCCGGAGACATTGCTCTGCAATTGATAACTGTTTTATCCTCTCACACTTGGTGGTCAAATATGTGAGAATAAGAGCTGTGAAACTTTCCCTAGCTTTTATTGACCTAAGGAAAGCCTTCAATTCAACCTCTAGAGGGATACTTTGGGGCAAACTTCATCGCCTTGGTATCAACAAGAACTTACTGGATCTTTTGATCAAGATACATGCAGGAAATACAGCGAGAATCAGGCTGGGGCCAAGACAGATTATGTCGAAACCTATTCCGGTTCAGAGAGGGGTCAGGCAGGCGTGTGTTCTGGCCCCCCTGCTGTTTAACATCTTTTTAAGTGATTTGACCCAGCTTTGTGGAATGGGGACACGTATCCCCCTAAAATCAACGAAAGGGCAGTCTCAGCATTGATGTATGCTGACGACATTGTGTTGTTATCCCAGATGAGAAGGGGTCTGCTTGAACAACTTAGGGGCCTGATAGAATACTGCAGTAAGAATGACTTGGTCATCAACTACGCGAAATCCCAAATTATGGTTATGGGGGGGGGGAGAGTTCGCAAATATACTTGGGAAATTAATGGCAACATATTTCAGCAAACAGATTTGTACTGCTATTTGGAGATTACATTTATTTATTTATTTATTTAACTTATATCCCACCCCTCCTGCCCAAAGGCAGCTCGGGGTGGCAAACACACACAAAACATTTAACAATAAAACATTTTAAAATAAATCAACAAATTTTAAAACAAATCATAAAAACTCACTCTCCCTCCCAAACCCTACACCCCACCCCCCCTTTCACCAAAAGCCTGGTGGAATAGCCAGGTCTTACATAAATGTCGAAACGACAGGAAGGTGGGGGCCAACCGAGCCAGTAATGGTTTGTGGGTGAGGCACAAAAAACAAATTATCCTTAAAGCTACTGCAGCTGCTAGAGCTATTTTGAGATTAATGTCAAGAGCTATGCCAATGAGACTTTCCTTAGCACTGAAAGTTTTTAAAGCTAAGGTGCAATCCCTTTTGACTTTTGGCTTAGCAGTGATTCCAACTGCTAACTTCACAGACCTTGAGATAGTCCAAAATAAGTTTCTGAGGAATCTGTTGAGGGTCTCCCATGGTACACCAGGAGCAGTAGTGAGGGCTGAAACAGGCTCCCTGTCAATTGCTTGTATTGGGAAGCAAGCGGGTATACGATATTGGATAACACTGTGTAATCAGAGTAATTCCATCTTAGCGCACCAATGCTTATTGGAGGAGTTAAGTTGTGAGGGGGCCTGCCAGTATCCCTGGTTAAAGCAGGTCCATGACCATCTGCGGGGCATGGGCCTTTCGTTTGCTTGCCTGTGGGGGCAAGAGGCGCCCCATCTAAAGAATTTAGTCTCCCGGAGGGCAACAGATATTGCTCGTCAGGAGGATCTGGCAGAGATAGCTTCTTGGAAGGCTGCCCCATGGTATGCAACCTTCAAGCAAGAGCATGAGTTTGAAGGGTATTTGGACAAGCTCACGGCCCCTCTTCTCTGCAGGAGTTTTGTGCACCTGCAGTTCCAGCAGTTTCATTCTGCAGTTCTTATGGGCCGCTATAGGGGTAGGCCTTATTCTAACGAATTTGGCCCTTGCGGGAATTCCGAAATAGAGGACCTGCCACATGTTTTACTTAAATGTCCCCTATATGAGAATATTAGAGAAACTTGGATTAGACCCCTGTGAGTGGGAAAGGAGCATTTCCCACCTCGCCTGAAAATTAGAACGCTTTTAGCCACAAAGTCAGAAGCAGAGATGAGGCAGATTGCCATTTATGCACTTTTGGCAGCACGTCTTCATGAGGGAATGGATACTTAATTTGAGTAGAGTAGCCCAGTGGTCAGCGATTTTGCTATGCCACTACGTTTGAGATAGGTTAGGAGTCTTTGCGTAAAAATGGGTTCCCCTTCTGTAGAGCTTTATTGACCTCGATTTGAGCACTGATTGATTATTCTGATTTAACTTTGTTGCAATGTTGGAAGAATTATTTAGCATATTGTATGCAGCAACGGATATCCTGAGCTTAAGAATGGACAGTGAATTGTTGCCAAAAGGATGCAAATGGCAGATGTATCTGCCATTTTCCGGTCCAGAGGCTGCAGCTAGTGCAGAATGCGGTGGCCCGTCTCCTTACAGGGACGGGTTATGGGGAGCACATAACACCTGTGCTCTGCACTCTGCACTGGTTGCCTATAGCGTACCTGGCCAGATTAAAGGTGTTAGTTTTGATCTATAAAGCCCTTCATGGTCTCAGCCCCTCATACCTCGGGGACCGCCTCGCCCTCCACATCTCAGAGCGATCCCTGTGGTCTACCGGGGGCGCCTTCCTGGAGGTCCCCCATGTTAGGCGGGGGGCCACAATGGAGAGGGCGTTCTCTGTGGCTGGGCCACGACTCTGGAATTCCCTCCTGGAAAAAGCTCGCCTGGCCCTCGGTCTGCTGGCGTTCAGCCGAGCCTGCACGACCTGGCTGTTCGCCCAGGCCTTCGGAGGGGAGTGTGGGAGGGAGGGGTAGCTGGGGGTGGGGGAGAGATGTTTTTAAAAAATGTTTAAAATAATAATATTTTATTGTTGTTGTTTTTAGTGTTGTAAGCCGCCCCGGGATGCCATAGGCATGAGGGGGCGGCTAATAAATATAACAAATAAAATAAATAAATAAAAAAATAAATAAAGACCAAACTATACAATTGGCTAAGCAGAATATCCTCAATGCCCCTAAGGTCTGTGGGATTTGAGGAATATGATGTGGAGGGATACCTTGGGCATTATGGTTGGTACCCCCGTTTTGTATTTTATTTAACTGTATTATTTTATTGTTATTGGTTAATATGTATTTTATTGTGTTTGTCTGTATTTTGTAGTATTGTGAAGGCCTATGGCTATAACAATAAACTACAACTACTCCTCCTCAGTGGCTCAACTTATTTGAATGAATCCAGATAAAAAGCACTAATGGTGTTCCACTTTGCTTCCCGATTCAAATATTTGTTTACATCATTTCAGTTTGGGTCCTTTGGTTACTTTGTCATTGCTTTGGAAACTTCAGTATGACATTTTTGGTACTTTTGTTCAGTACTATTGTGCAACAGCATGGTGCATAAGTGTTATCGTGCACCAAACCAACACACAATAAATGATACTGTACCAAGGGTAATGGCACAATAGCACACTGTTGCAAACCATTCTGCTGTGAAACGATACTGAAATTAAGTGACACAAATACCAAAAATGAAATACTGAAATGCTAAGTAACTCAATGACCAAAACAAAGTAAGTAAACAAAAAGAGGGAAAGTTCTATGAGAGATTGAAAGAACTGGGAACGTTTAGCCTCTAAAATGGAGGTTAATGGGGGAAGCGATATGATTATCCTTTTCAAATATATAAAAGGCTGCCCTCTCCTCATTGAGGACAAGAGGACTGGAGGGAATGGGCTTAAATTAAAGGAGAAAAAAAAGGCTAAATAAACTTCCGGACGATTCTAACTACCAGGACAACTAGACAGTGAAATAATTTGCCAAGGTAGGTTGTGGAGGCCTCAAATTAGTTACCTCTCAAGGATCATGTAGGTGTTGCAGGCCCTATTTAATGATAGGGGCCTGACCCATAGAACCTTTGGGGCTCCTTCAACCTCTATGAGTTTGTGAAAATAACAAAGTAACCAAAATATGGAAACAGAGGTTACAATCCTCCACACGCTGAAGGCAATGGCAAAACTCCCATTGACTTCATCACTGAGGATCATGCCCCAAATAAACAATGTGACATGTATGTAAATAATGTATATTGAATTGGATTTTCAGTGGTGTATCCAAATATACGAATAATCTTCTTCACAAATACATATTCCTGTATTTGCTTTGGCTGTAGCCCTCAGGCAGTCAAAATGACGCTGGGAGGGAGCAAGTAAAACATGGGCAACGATTTCAGCATTCACTCGATTATTCCTAGGAAAATGAGAGCTTTGAGAAGCGCTGTTTGTTTGCTGCCATTCATTCAGTACCCTGGAGATACAGTATTATGGTTAGCCACACATCTCAGAAAGCTTCTTCAGCAATATTGCAAACGGCTTTGAATTCTTACAAGACTAGGCAATCCAAGTAAAACAAAGCTGCTGGCAAAAGTAATAAGCTGGCACTCCACACCTGATTAAACAGCATTGTTTTTAGGCTAGTGCCATGCCAAGTTTTCATGTCAGTAGATACATGGTATCAGAGAACTATATAAACTGCAGCCTCTTACTGCTGCAGTGACTGACTTGCTTCAGGAGGGAGCAAGGGTGGTGGGGGAGGAGATTTTCAACAAGACAGTATTGATGGTGCTATTTAAGGTGAAAGGGAGTTAACATTGCATATTTACATCAGAGAAAACAAAGCAATTCCACTATAAGTAGGAAAGACCAAGCAGCCTCTTAGTTCGGCAGTATCCATGAATCAAAACAGGGTTCTTTAAATCCCAAAGGTGCTGGAATGTAAATATGGTAAAGTGAGCCTTTAAATGAGCTGCACATGCATACCGTACCTACAGCATTTTTGTTCGCTAACTGTAAGCAGCTGCCAATTCCCCCCAATGCTAAGTGATCTGCAAGTCCCCAAAGTGTGTTATCTTTAATGTGCCTCTAATTCTGCTAAAAGCCTAGTATTTATAGTGTGTCTTTTATTTAGTTATTTACTTACAATTAATTAGATTTACACACACGCACACACACACATTATATATATATATATTATAGTAGAAAAACACATATATGTTCCCAGTGTGGGTGGGTGGATCTAACTTAGCTGGGTGAATGTCAACAAAGTTCTGTTTTGATTGGGAAAGCAGTGTGTATGCAAAAGCTCCAAAGCCCGGTATTATTATCTCTAATTACAATTGGCAATATGTTGCCATCATAATTATTCATTTATGCAAATAGCTTACAGTGTGTCTCATTTTTTATTCCCTGTTAAAGGATGGCTCGACAAAAGGAAGAAAAAGATTATAGTGCCGAACATAATTGTGCTAAATGCTCAGTCATTTTGTTTTTAAAATACTACAAAACTAAACTACCGTTTCTGCAGAGACAGGAAATAATTTAACAAAGATGTATAGTGTACTCTGCAGGTGGCAATCCATCAAGAAAACATATTTCCCTGAAAAGGAGAGATATTTCACAATTAAATCGAAGAGCATAATTTTTGCCATTTAAAAAAAATAAATGTTTTAATCTAGCGTGCGCTTCCCCTGTTAGAGAAATGCTAATTTGTAAATAGTCAAAGAGGAGACCATGACCATAATAGCTTGCTACGGCTCTGCAATATGATACTCAATTTTGATTCAACCACAGTTCACCAATTAGAGTGAGCTTCAAGAAAAACAATAGTGTAAGGCTGCAGTTCCCAAACCTTTGCCTGTGTGACCCACTTTTGAGACTCCTCAAAACGCAAGACAGCAATGAAGACAATATAATCCTAGTCTAGGAGGGGGAAAAGAAGAGGAGTTTACTTAAATTACCAGAGAAAGGGGACGATCCAAATACCGTGCTGGCAGCTTCCGGGCACTGCTCACCTGGCTCCCTGTCAGCTGCTGAGCTAAGGGAGCAGGCTTATTTATGGCTGTTTTTTACATGACCCCCACAGGATGCGGGGTCTGTGGGAATGCAGGTGTGTGTGCGGTAGGTGGGTGGGTGTGCATATGAGCACACACGCATCCCCACACACACCCCACTCATCAACACACATGGAGCAACCACCGTTTTCCTCAGATGCTCCATGCGTGTTGATGAGTGGGGGGTGCATGAGGATGTGTGTTAGGCAGGAGCGTGCATGCACCCCCACTCATGCATGCCACATCCTTCATACGGGGCTCTCCTACTCATGAACACTCAGAAATCTGGATGTTCATGAGTGGGTGCATATCATGTGAAAAAGGCCTCAGAATCAGGCACCCAAGAGCTGACTACGTGGGGCTTTGGATCAGCCCCACTGTCAGATGTCTCAGATAGGCAAAGGATGCCCTGCATTGTCCCCTATTTTGACTGTCTTTCCCCCTCATTTCAGAGTCATGGGGCTGAGAGGTATGGTAGTGTGTGGTAATGTTTGTAGTATAATCCCAAAGGTGTTTGTTTATTCTGGGTGTTTGTAGGGCTGAAACTCAATTTTGTAATTCTCACTCTTCTCTATGAGAATTCAGGGTTCTTGGCTTATTCTTGCAAATGAGAACAAGCCGAGGATTGCCTGAATTCTTGTTGAGAAAAGAGAGAATCTCATGAAAAGACCTCCCCCACAAAAGACCCGGGAAGGACCTTTTGCAAACCCTGGCTAGGTTTTTGCAAAACCATTGACATTTTGGAAATGGGCAGCCCGTTCTGCGCATATACAGACCAGATGCCCTTTTCCAAAATGGTGGCAACATGGCCACAGTGGACATTTTGTACATGCGCAGAACATTTTTAATTCCCCACCCCCACCCCGAGAATCTCACGAGATCTATAACCGTTAAGCAAGATCTTCTTAAGAACTTGCTGCCAGTTCTCGATTCTCATGAGATTCTCATGAGAACCATTTTGATTCTCATTTCAGCCCTAGTAGTTTGACATCTCAGGGTCCCTCACTTCCAAGATGTAGGAAGAGAAAATTGACCAGCATTCATGACAAAGGGTTCTGGAATTGAACATTATGAGATATGGTCTCTGCCTCTGAGTAGGTTGTGACTCAAGTTTGAGACAAGCATATTTGTTTTCCCAGATATGAAATTGGGGGGGGCTGGTGGGGGTTTGGGATTATTTTACCCAGGCATAAATAACCACAAGTTTTATGTGAAAATAGCTCAAACTGATTGCGTCCAGTTCACTGAGTTCAGTACTCTAGCCACTGGATCACACTATCTTTGGACAGTTTGTTTGTATAATGGTCTTGGGAGGAAGGGTTTCAAGAGGAGGCCCTAAACCACCAGTTCCCATATTGTGGGTTAGGACCCTAGGTGGGGTTACACAATTTGCAGCAGGAGCCATTATTAAAGCTGAAATGTTGAGGCTGAAACAAGAGCCCAATAACAGGGAAACCCATTCAAAAAATACCCTACCCACACTGAAATGGTTGTTCAGATAATAACCATTAATGCTCTGCTGGGAATATAGGTTGTGAGGTGGCTAGGCTGAGAGAATAATGTGACTGGTCCCTCCAAGGTCACCCAGTGAGCTTCTGGCTAAGGCAAGACTAGAACCAGGGTCCCCCCGGTCCAAGTATTGCACACTTAGCTATTACACTGCACTGGCTACAAATAATTGTCAAAGCTACAGTGTCTCTGCTTCCCTCAGCAGAGGCTCTAGCAGGATATAAACCTGGGATCTTCTACATGCAAAGCGACGTTCAATCCTCAAGAACAAGATGCCTCCTCAGATTTCCCCCTATATATATTGCTGCAAGAGAGGGGAGGCAGTCAGAGCTTTGGGTATCTTCTCATGTTAGTGTCATACATGTGCTTTATCATCAGGGCCTTCCCTGATGAAGGTGTGCTAGGACACAGCTTCTACCAGTGTTCCACTGATCGTGATCCTGAGCAGTCTTGAACAGAAACCCTTGGTCCTCGGACTGTATCTATACCTCACTATCAGTCTTCTTTTTTAAGAGCAACAGCCCACTCTCCTTAGTTACACAACAAGAGTAAACTTTGGCCTTATATACCATTTGCCTTTGTTATCCTTTGTAAATTATTGCATTTGGTTCAGAAAAAGTTGATAAATTTATTATGAGATTTAAATTAGGTAAACTGGTAAATTTGTAGGTCTGAAACGAGTATTTGTTTCAAATACCAAATTCAACAAATTTGGTATATTTGTATCCACTTTGAAGAAGTGAATGCAAAACACTATTAATTTCCCATATCGTTTGAAGGAATTAATATTTGTTTCAGCCATTTCACCTTGGCTATTTTGTTTAAACAGTAACTATATTTTAGTAACTTCAGTTACTTTGTTGATTCAGCAACAGTAGGGCAATTATAGGGCAGTATTAGGACAAAAATAGCAACAGCACTCTTATGCAAGAATATGGTGCCCAATTGTGCTAAACTGTACTACCAAAATAACCAAAGTTACTGAATCAATGAAGTAACCAAAGTTACCAAAACAAAGTGACCAATGAAGTAACCAAAATTAGGGCTGAATTGAGAAGCCCTTGATTTTGGGCTGGGGCCAGAAAACTTGCCGAGATCTCGGCCCCAATATGAGATCTTGCAAGTTATCATGCAAAAAAATTAAATAAAAATAAATTCACTGTACATGCGCAAACTAGCCACCAGGATGTGCAAAATGGGCACCGGGGCTGTTCTGTGCATGCACAGCCCTTTTCCAAAATGACACCGGCAGTGTCGGGGCCATTTTGGAAAAGGTCTGTGCCAGTGCAGAATGGCCCCGGTGCCCATTTTGTGCATGTGCAGTGATTTTTAAAATTTTTGCCTCCTCCTTGCATCCCCCGTTCCCCCACAGAAAAGCGGAGCAGCAAGAGACCCAGCGGCTGAAAAAGCCAGATGAGTACATCATTGGGAAAGGGGAATAGGGAAGACTGTAAAATGTCCTTTTTTGTTGTTTTTTAAGTGCGGGGGAAGAGCTGCCTCTAGAATCTCGCTCTTCTCAGCAAGAATCCAGGCAGTTTCTTGGTTCATTCTCATTTGCAGGTACAAGCTGAGAACCCTGATGCTTGAAAAGAAAAGTGAGAATCCAAGAATAGAGTTTCAGCCCTAATCAAAATATCAAGATGAAGGTACCAAAGTGAAATAAACAAATTAACAAGCATGTGACTGTCATATCACTAGCAAAGATTTATTCAGAATGAATATTTATTCATTAGCATATGAATCACAGAGCTGGAAGAAATCACAAAGCTTATCTAGTCCAAACCCCCTGCCATTAAGCAGGATCCACAATACCTACACCATCCCTGAGGGATGTCTGTCTAACCTATTTTTAAACACCTCCAGTGATAGGACTTCCTCCTCATCCCTTGGCAAACTATTCCACTACCTGTCTTGGAAGTTAGGAAATTTGTGCAAATGTTTGTTAGCCTATTTACATTTAGTTATGTTTAAAATTAACATTTGATATTGGGTGATTTCAGACGTTACGGGCGGGCGGTTCACCACAGTGAACCCCCAGGGGGGGTGAACAGCACAAGCATGCCCCGGGGTGGAAAAACGACCCAAACAGACGTGACGGGACCTGGACCATGGCCGGGAACCGGGCCGAACCATCACGGAACGGGGCAGCACAACAGACGTGCAGCCAAACCCCCGCCGTGGTCAAAACGCCCAGAAGGCACCGGGCAGGGGCGGGACACAGACATGGCTGCCTGAGGGCAAACAAAGCCAAGAGTCACACAAGGGAATGCCCACACAAGGGAAACGGGATGGGAGGGGGGAAGAGGGAGAAAAGGCTGACAGGTGCCACACACAGCACACGCACACACCCAGCGGACCCGCAGCGGGACACACTGCATGACCACATGCCCAGGCACACACACACACACACACACACACACACACACACACACAAGGGAAAGGTCGGGAAGGGGGGGCAGGGGCGCCCGGAACACAGCATGAGGAACAACGGGAGGGACGAGGGGGGGCACCGCCAAGGGGCAAGGCACAGGCAGCAGCAAC
>QEPC01012145.1:4136928-4154283 GCA_003113815.1 Sphenodon punctatus
GCTGATGAAGGTCTACCCTGTCCCGAGCAACCCAGTGGAGGTGGTATACAATACCCGCCTGAGTTCCAGCCAGACCGTGGTGGAGTGTGCCTTCGGGGCCCTGAAGCAGCGCTGGAGGAGTCTAGCTGGGTGGCTGGATTACACCGTCACGACCTCGGCCCTGGTGATCGGTGCCTGCTGCATGTTGCACAATGTCTGTGAGACCGAGGGGGTGGCCCTGGAGTACCCCGAGCCCCACCAGCCTCCCGGTCCCGTGCCCCTGTACGTTAATGCAGAGAACCCCAGGGAGTACCGTTACACCAAACGGATCAGGAACGCCCTGGCGAGCCACATCGCCTGGGGGGGCCCGTTGTGAGGGCATTCCCACCGCCTGGGGGCCCCACCCCCGGTTCCTTGCCCATGCCCCTGCACACTTGGGCCCTCCACAAACTGGATCGCGAGCCTACCAAGTGACAGCAGCCTTTATTTCCCCCTCTGTGTACACAATCACCCGGTGCCTCCACCCCACCTCAATAGCCCTGTCCCCTTCCATGACCCCCCATCATGTCACCCTCCCCCTCCCCCCCTTCCCAGCATCCCCGCTCATTTCCTTGGTCGTCCCCGCGAGCGCCCGCTGCGGCCCACGGAGCTCTGCGAGCTCTCCTCCCCCCCGCTGTCCGTGTCCCCGGCAGTGTCCTGGGTTGGCCCCTGTCCCAGCAGGGGGGCGGGTGGTGGGGGGGGAGAGGGTTGAGCGTGGTTCACTGTGGTTGAGCGTGATCTCGTAACGTCTGAAAATACCCATTGTTATGAAGTTATGTAAGCTGCTTCACTTCTCCAATCCTCTGTTTTAGAAAAGTGCTACTGTGTTTAGCTTACAGTTATAATAACCTAAGTGTAGGAAGTTAGGCACTATCATACTGAAAACTATTAAAGTGACGCCAAGACATGTTTCATCAATTAAAGATTGAGCTGGGTTTCTCACTCAGGCTATTCAACTTCAAAAAAACCCTCAGCTTCCTTAACCCTAAATAAAGCCTTTGAACTTCCAAGGAACAATCAAAACTTCATCCGGCTTTAACTACACCAGCAGAAAAAGAATGTCCTAAAGATAACAATCAGTAGATTAATAAATAATAATAATAATAATAATTAATAATACAGTGCTAGCAAAGTTCCAGGCACTGAGCAGTTGTGGAAAAAGAGACAGGTTCCTGCTCTAATGGATTTGCAATATAGGGTCGACAATGGGAAGGGCGACATAACAAGAGACAGGGATACATTAATGACATTGAGAAGCTGAACATGTACATACCTAACAATTACAGGGGAAGGAATCCTGCTGAGGGTTCTTAACTTCTGGGCTTGACATGACTTTATTAGAGATTAAACAAATAGGTATTTTTGTACTTGCAAATATTATTAATATTTTCAGATAGCCCGCTGAATATCCAAACAATAATCACATCCCACAGAATTGATAACCATATATCCATTTATTTGGTTATTTCAGCTCATTTATTTCAGTCTCTTTAGTATTTCAGTTTACTTCATTTCACTACTTTTCTTTGTTCACTGCACCACTGGTGCTGATAGTACCAAAACAAAATAACCAAAATATTGAACAGACTGGAATAACCAATATCAATATAACCCAAACAGATATTCATTCCTGGAAATGAAGCAGGAACCAAATAGAAGTATGTTCCTGCTTCATCAGACCCAATCTAAGTGGACAAAATGGACAGAGACAATATTCATGACAGATATTTTTTTCAACTCTAAACCACTTGCTATGAGAACTTACTTATGAGGGTGGCCATTGCAACCAAATATTTTTAGTGTGCATAGTGTGAAAACACTCAATCCAATTGATTTCAAACATTCTCTGCAAACTGTATGCTGGCATAAAATCCAGCTAGTGGAATTTCCGACTGACTGATGCACTTCTATGAAAGTCAGCTAGTAGAGAGCATAGGTCAGTGGTTCGCAAAGTATGGTTCAGAGCCCATCTGTGAATATGCTTGTGTTCCTGATATACACTGAGATACTCTGCATGCTTACATTGCTGCTTGGAGTCACGAAATTATATTTAAATCTCCAAATGGGATCACACAGACAAAATATTTTAGAATCACTGAGATAGGGCAAAATCCATCCTAACTGAAAGCTGAATTTTTTACCTATGGAGAGGTTACTATCACTCCATAATAAAGCATTTGACTAAGCTTTTAAGGTCCAACTCAAGGAGTCAAAACTCTACTGCTTGCTTATGAAAAGAGGGTGTCATTCTAATTTCTGGATCTATGGAAATCAAAACTTCAAATAACTCCAACAAAGCCAGAATTTTATCCCGATTGCTCAGTGTGCTCAATCCGATGCTCCATTCATAGAAGATTAATATCACATACCACATAGAAGGCACGTCCTGACTATTATTCACAGTCGGATTCTGTTATAGTTTTTGAGGAGGAAATAGGCGGGGTTTTGAAATGAGGCACAAATGTGTATATTTGATATTGTTTTGCTTAAACTATATGTAGGGTTCCGATTAATATTGTACCAGTCTTGCAACCTTCTAGGCAATCCAATAAATTCTGAACAACCATCAGTTACCGATGGAAACAAAAATGTGTAATTAATTGGGAAGTGTACAATTTCTTTGGATTCCAGTTTAAAAACAAAAACAAAACCATGGCCAGTATGTGGCTTGTGTCTGCAGCAGAGGGTGGAATTGAAATAGCAACTTATTTATTTCTGTGCAAGTTTCTTATGTCAAAATAACACAAGAGTTTGCAAAATCAGATCTGTCTTTAATAACAGTCAGAAGAATTCCTTTCCTGGGCACTGCTCTATTTAAAGTATTGGGAGTGGAGGGGGTGTCACATGACCTGGAAAAAGAGTTAAATCTCTTTTGACAATTTTGTCATAACCAAAAAAAGTCATCTGAAACAGCAGCCTTTGTTGCTTCACCTTTAGATGAAAAAGATAGAGACAGACCAAAGGCACCTACAAAAATGACTCTTCATGATCATAAGCTTTCACTTAGTGGCATGAGCAAAACCAGTATGCTTATGTCAGCAGATCATTCTGTACCTCCACCAACCTACCTTCATTATCAAGCATGTGATCAAAGTGACCTATCTAAAGGTAAGCTGAACAGTCAATTGTTTTCATCGTAACTTGACAGACCTTAGGCCTGAGTTTAAAGAATAAGGGTCTCACTTCTTTTAGCATTAGTGATTATTAAAAATTTCAGCATGTCAGCGAGTGTTTCTTCTTTACACCTTCTTTTTTCCAGTTTATCTTTTCCAGATTAATACAGTGATAAATGAATATTGCAAATGTTTTGGAATTGCAAGATGTGAAACATTTATAGGCGCTATACCAAAAATCATCATAATATGGATTGTTACTATTATATGATTATGAAGATGTATCTTTCAAATATGGGGTGTTTTCAAACATGACAGCGCTGAAGCACCATCATGGACTTACCCAGTCCGAAGTGGGACCAGCATCATGGTTGGAATCCAGCCAGGCCCCCGAACTAATATGATGGGGGCCTGGCTGGGGAGCCAAGCAGATGCATGCCCCCACACTGTGGCCAGTGGCCTGCTCCCCTCCCTGATTGGCTACCATGGCGGCCAATGGCAGCTGCCATGCTACCTGGCCCCCTGGCCACTCCGGACCACAGTGAATAAAGTGGGCTTTTAAATGTGAAAGCCCACTTCACTTCCTGTATGGCAGTGGGATCCTGACTGTGGTGGATGCAAGAACTGGTAGAAAACCCAAAGAGAACCAAGAACCGAGATTTTGCCAATAATCCCACCCCTACTATGTATTATAGATATTTCTATTTATCTTTGAAGATATAGAGCTTTACTCAAATTTTAAAAATATGCCAGTCTTATTAATGTTTCAAACCTGACTCCAGTGAAGTAGAGTTAGGACTGTGTTATTAGTAGCTGCTGACTACACAACTTTAATTTCTTCCCTCATACACTGATGATGGCAAGGACTAGCAAATGGTAGTGGGTGCCCCCTTCCCAAAATATTTACTACGTCTTCCACTACCTCCACCAAACAAGTTTTATACCATGTATGGCAAATTCCTTGCTTCCCCAACAATAGCCTTCGTCACCCCTTTCCACCTCAAACCAATTATTCTACCATCACTCCTGCCCACCACTAAGTTGATCATATCATATCAGAATTCAAATGTATTGTCACTAGTTCACATATGTGCGCTATGATTAGAAAGTGAGTGTTTATTAAATCACTGGAGGAACTATTTATTTATTTAACACATTTTATTATCCCGCCCCTCCTACTCCAGGCAGCTCGGGATGGCTTACATGTAAAAATAATAAAACAGCAGCTAAAACAGCACAATAAAAGAGACAGCAAAAAAATGGATCTCCCTTCCACTCCCTAACCCACAACCCCCGACCCTAAACCCCATCTCCCCCGCCAAACGCCTGGCAGACCAGTCAGGTCTTAGTGTTACGCCAGAAGGAAGGGCGGTCTGGGGCCATCCAGGCCTCCATCAGGAGGGAATTCCACAGATGAGGTGTGGCCACCAAGAACGCTGTCACAGAGGAACATAGGGTCACACACTTGTGATACTGGCCTATATATAGACTACAAGTCTAGTAAATATGTAAAGCAAAAGGTTCAACATGTATGTAATGTTACAATTGATAACTGTAAAACCCAAATCAGGACTGTGACACTTGATCAAGCTCCAGGAAATGGAAAGACAGTTTGTTGATTCACCCCAGACGGATGACCAGAGACATTTAATATGCCAATGCAGGCAGCCATTGCCTACGTGCAAGAGACACAGAAAAGCTGATAAAGAGAACAAAAGGAATTCTAGAAGCCTCAAGAAGATATGAAGAGTTTCCTCCTGGGCATATAAGGAGTTGTACCCCAGAGGGGACAAGGACTAGCAGGAACTCACTCACCATCTTGCAGCCAGGAGGACTGAGCTGAACCATGGACTGAGAGGCATGACTTTGCTTTCTAGCAACTCTAAGACTGAAGACCCAGTTGCTTACATCAAGGACTGAGAAGAACTTATGGACCTTGGTAGGGTAAGATGCTTATTCAGGAACTCAACCAGTATAGGTTAGGAATGCATTATATTTACCTTTGATTTCTAGTAACCACTCTGTATCAGCAATTTTGCTTATATAATCAAAAAACTGACTTCTTATCTTTATGAAGAAGTGTCTGTGTCTAACATTGGAACACAAGTGAGCAACAAGAGTTCTCAAACTCTTGCAAACCCAGAGATTAAAGTGTCTGAAAACGGGAAGGATTGGGACCTTGGGTGACAAAGGGGTTGTCCCTGCGGCAGGCTTGAATCGGCCAGAGAGAAAAACTGATCCAAGTGGGCTGTACATGAGGGAAACTGAGTCACTCAAACCCGGTAAAGTGGGGGTGCGGACCTTCAACCCATGACAAATGCCATCTCTATAGTGGCCCCCAGGACACACGGGGGACCTCAAGGAGAGCACTCCCAGCCGATCGCAGGGGTCACTCCAGAGCACGGAGTGTGAGACGATCTTGTAAGTAAGTCGGACCAAGGTCATGTAGGGCTTTAAAGTTAACACCAACACCTTGAATCAGGCCCAAAAGACTATAGGCAGCCAGCGCAGAGGCCGAAGCACCGGTGTGATGTGCTAATGTAAGGAGACAGGCCGCTGCATTCTGCACTAGCTGCAGTCTCTTGACCATCACCATGGGTAGCCCCACATAGAGTGTGTTACAATAGTCCAGTCTCAAGGTAATGAAAGCATGGATGATAGTGGCCAGGTCACTATCTGAAACATATGGCCGAAGCAGACACACCAGATGTAACTGATGAAATGCACTCCTCACCATCAACCCCACCTGGAGATTCATACAGAGCTGAGGGTAGAGGAGCACGCCCAGACTGCGAACCTAGGGAACCAGAAGAGGGCGAACCCTGCCAATGACAGGGGCCATTACATCCGCTGCTTTACCCACCAACATCACCTCTGTCTTGTCGGGATTCAACTTCAGTTGGCTTGCTATATATATGGGTCGCTACTTACAGAGCCCCAGGCAAGGGCATGACCAGGGAGAAGATAGAAAGAAGCACAAGAGTGGAGCAGTCCAATATTGACTGTAAGTCACCCTGGGCCTTAATGAGAAGGGCGGCATATATATTTAAACAAATAAATGTGGGAAGCAGCAGCAGGAGTAGTGAAGGAGAGGACCATTGGTCACAACCAAAACAAGAGGTGACAGCAGTGGTGAAAAGGTTGGGGAGCAAAGGAAGGGAAGGAAAGAAAATCCCTGAGCCAGGTTGCATGTCTAAGACCTCAAGGCAACGAAAGAGCTGGGGAAAGGACCCCAGCCAGACTCAAAGGGTAAAGGAACAAAATGTCCTTGGTGGGGAGAGAGTATTGTGTGCGCCAGTAAAGCTGTATTCAATTGGCTATGCAATAAAGTATAATTTTCTACATGTGTGTAGATGCCTTCTGTCACACCCTTTTGTTCTAAACTATTCATGGAACAATTATTGAATGATTAGGTTCATAGATAAGTATATATATATATATATATATATATATATATATAAAATGAATTTGTCTTTATGTTTGGTTTGTTGTCTGTGTTTTTTTTTAAAGTCTGTGTTCTTTTGTACTATTTTTCTTGTTTTGGTGATGGCGAAAGCTATGGCTAAATAAACTATTATTATTATTATTATTAATGAAATTGCTTCTTAGCAGAGAATGGAAGACAGGAGTAAAATATTTTGATAGGAGGGATCCAGTCCCCCATCCTACTCCTTACTTTTGGCTGCAGGCCTTGCTAAGGAGAAAGAAAGAGAGATACAGGAGGAGAAAAGAAGAGGGAGAATAAAAAAGAGGAGGAAATTATTTTATTATTATTATTATTATTATTTTAAAATTTCTACCCTGCTCCCTCCAGCCTTACAGCAGCTCGAGGTAAAAAAATGAAAGAGGGGTGTAGCAAATGTTGATGTGTTGGGGGGGGGGGGGGGGGAGGGTTGTTGTTAAAAAGTTTGCTTTAGGGTTCAAGAGAGTCTCTCTTTTCCATTGTATTATATGCTGATATTACCATATAAGGATGAAGAAGATGACAGACAAATGGCAAATGTTGGTAAATGTGGCACCAACATTTTTTTTTTAAGCTAGGCACCGAAGGGAACTTTGGAAGCAGCAATTAATTAAGACCTTTAAGAAAAAGTGTAGGGTCAGGAGGTTTCTGTCACTGTGTTGTGACCTGTCATGTCCATCTGCATCTACTTGTGAATTATATTTGCTGGGAGAAATGCCTCTCTCTTTGTTTAACAAATACAAAACTGTTCCTTCTATAGTATTGTTGTCATTGTGTTGGCCTGTTAGTCACTGATTTTAAATGTCATTATTATAAATGTCATTTTCGTTATCATTATTAATGACAATGTCATTTTCATTATTGTTGCCACCAGGAGTATATTACACCAGTGCTTTGTTCTGTGGACTAGCGGCTGGCCGATAGTTTTCCAGGCCCAATTCAAGGTGTTGGTATTGGCCTATAAAGCCCTAAACGGCCTGGGCCCTGCCTATCTGCAAGATCGTCTCACTCCCCGTGTCCTGGATTGGCCCCTGCAGTCATCCAGGGATGTCCTGCTTGAGGTCCCCTGAGTTTTGGGGGGGGAACAAGGGAGGGCATTCTCAGTAGCCACATCGTGGTTGTAGAACTCCCTTCCTGTAGAGGCCCAATTCACCCCACATCTTCCCTCCTTTAGGAGAAGTTGTAAGACCTGGCTGTTCCACCAGGCATTTGGTGGGGGAGATGGGTAGTGGATGTGGGGATTGGGGGGTGGGATGTGTTATTTTCCCCCTCTTTTTATGATATTCTATTTTAATTGTTTTTAATGATTGTAAGCCACCCTGAGCTGCCTGTGCCAGGAGGAATGAAATAATATTTAAAATAATAAACAAACCAACAATACAATGAGGGTTAGGGAAGATTTTTGTGTGCAAGTACCACAGTTCTGTGAACACAACCTGACAAGCAGAGCTCTCACACAACTGAGAGAAAAAGTCTGGCCTTCTCATTATAAAGGGTTGCAATGCCCTCCTCCAGAACCCCCCTGATTGGTTGTGGGAGTCAGCAGGTATTGTGCAATCATAGAGTGCTCTAAGACTGCTGGGGCCTGCTTTCACTGATCATTGGCCAGTACTACATACATCAGATACTGCTGAGCTGCTTCCCCTCCCAACACAGGCACAGTTCAAGAGTTCAACCCAGTTTAGGGCTCCGAGATGTCTGCTCCCTCCTCCTCTCTCCACATTTTTCCTCCAAAACCCAACTGCCACAGCACTAATAATAATGACAATGATAATGACATTGTCGTTTTTGTTATCATTGTCATTATTGATTGTCATTTAAGTTATTGTAATAACAATAACGAAAATGACAATTGTCATTGTATTAACAAAAATGACATGCACACCCCTAGAATCCAAATGGCAGACATAAGCAGCTGTATTATCCTCTTAACAAATGTTAGTAATAACGTCTATGAGACTCAGAGCACTTTCACATGTACACCATTTAAACACATTTTTTATTTTCTTGCATGTTTGGTGCATTTCGGAATGCTCTGTTGTACATGTTTCAGTTGAGATCCACCAAACGGCCACTGCTAAAGGGTCCTTAGGGGTGACCCTTGGGGTGAGGGGGCATGGAGGGAAGAGCTAGGGGAGCCCCTGGTTGACCGGTGTGTGTGTGTGTTATTTTAATAGGCCTGTGTTAGTTGGGGTTACTATACAGTTACAGCGGTTGGGTTGTTGATGGAGGGGAGGGGAGGGGGAGAAACCACACTTCTGGTGAGAAGTGGGGGATGGGGGTTAGGAGAAGGGTGTAAGGGGTGGTGGAATATCTTCAGGCTGGTGAGAGAAGCCTCAGGACTCCATGGTATGGATACCCTTCTGTGACGGGGGGTGCGAGTGGGTTTGTGGGGTTTGGAGATCTGTTTGGGGGGAAGGTGGAAGGATATTTTGCAATGAAGAGGGGAGTTGGGAGGGGTTTGGAGGAGGATGGGGATTTGTATTGTTGGTGGGGAGAATGCCCCCCCCCCCTGCAGTCCTGACAGGAGCCAGGGGCCTGACTGGTGGTAACGGGTCGGGGGAGATATGGCCCTGGAGGGGCAAGTTGTTATTGCAAGTGGCGGGATCAGTAGGTACTTGGTGTCGGTCCCTTGCTCAGCCCCCCTGGACTCAGATAATCAGGTGGCAAAGATTTCAGATGACCCAGGACTGTTGCTGGTGTTGTTGAATTTGAGATCGGTTGCCAATAAATCCTCTGCTATTCATGATTTCATAATAGAGTGGTTGGCTGATCTCATATGTGTGACCGAGATCTGACTGAATTAACTGTCGGAGCCAGTGCTGGCTGACCTTGTTCCAGTCAGGTACTCGGTCCAACACCAGCCCAGACTGGGGGGCGGGGGGGGTGGCCAATATTTTAAAGGCTGGATTGGTTGCGCAGAGGTATTTAGTGCAAATGGAGTCCAGGATAGAGGGCCTTTATCTGGTGATTAATTTGGCCAGTAACGGACGACAGGGTCCGTCCAGGGAGAAGTTGGGGATTCTGCTGGTGTACCATGCACCCCACTACCCAGAGGCATCTCTGACTGCTCTAGGTGTTCTGGTCTCAGATATGGTCTTGAGGTCACCCAAGCTTTTTGTCTTAGGAGATTGCCATGCTGAGGTTCAATTGCATGGAGCAGAGCAAGACTTCATGGCCATGATGGCAACCATGGGACTGTCCCAGGTGGTGGTTGGCCTGACACACAAGACGAGGCATATTCTGGACGTAACATTTTACACTGACCTTGAGGCGAGGGTCCATTGATAGGAGATGTCGAATGTACTCCTTTGTCATGGATGGACCATTACCTCCATCCTGGCACATCTGCCTGTCTGTAGGGGTGTGGGGCCAGTAGGTTTCTTGAATGGTCTGGGGGAGATACCTGGAGATCTTGATGGCCACTCCATCAATGACTTTGTGGTCTTTTGGAACAGCTGACTAGCGGACATCATTGATCAACTGATTCCTAGGCATCCGCTTCCAATGCTTCGGCACCGCAGAGCCCCATGGTTCATGGAGAACCTGTGGCGGCTGGAGAGAGAGGTTCAGCAGTTAGAGCACTGGTGGCGTTGAACTCACACCCAGGTCGACTGGTTGCAGTATAGCTCATGGCTGAAGGCCTATACTGTGGTAATGCTGGCAGCAAAGAAGGGGTTCTTTGCTTCCCTTATAGCATCAACTCAGTCACGTCCGGAAAAGCTGTTCCAGGTGGTGGGAGGTTTAGTTGGTCCAGCCCTTCCTTGCCTGGGTTTGGATTTGTCTACAGCCCATTTTGACATGTTTTTGGCATACTTTGCAGGTAAAATCACTTGTATTGAGCATGAATTTGACTCTACCAGATGCAGTGGCGGAACCTGAGGTGGGGAAGGCCCTGTTTAGTCAGTTTTTGTGTGAGGAATGTCAATTGGTGACACCTGCCGAGATGGTGCATTTCCTGGGATCTGTGTGGGCCACAAATTGTGAATTAGATCCTTGCCCGTCCTGGTTGATAAGAGCTTCCTGGGAGACATTTGGGCTGGTGGGGGTGGTCATCACCTCCTGTCAGGAGGGGAGAGTACTGGAGCATTTGCAGGAGGCTGTGGTCCACTCTCTCTTTAAGAAACCATCTCTTGACTTTGACGGTCCTGAGAGCTACTGGCCTGTCTCTAACCTTCCATTTTTTAGGGAAGGTTATTGAGCCCATCCAGCTTCAGATGCATCTAGATCACTCTGGTTTCCTGGACCCCATGCAGTCTGGCTTTCATCTAGGTTATGGTGCGGTGACAGCACTTGTGGCCTTGGTTGATGACCTCCTCAAAGAAATAGATGGTGGTCGTATGACTCTGTTAGTTCTGTCAGCGACTTATGATACCATGAACCATGAGATGTTGGTGACACGCCTGTGGGATTTGGCCAGGGTGGATGGGACCATTTTGCAATGGTTCCATTTGTACCTTACAGATATATCCAATGGGTCGTCTTCCCTGGGAGGCTTCCAATGTGGGGTCCCGTAGGGTTCCACCTTGTTCCCTCTCATGTTCAATGTGTATATGAAGGGGAGATTGTCTGCAGCTGGGGGTCCAGTGTCATCAGTAGACGGATGACACACAGCTATATTTGTCTTTTTCATCAGACCCAGGCCTTACTTGTCTCCTTGCTGTCCGGGGGTCTGGTGGCTGTGGGGGAATGGATGAGGCAGAGCCAGTTGAAACTCAATCCTGATAAAAAAAGAGGTGATGCTGGTGGGTAGGGCGGGTGATCTGAGGGAGGGGGCTACCCCTATTACTAGGGGCATCAGTCCTCCATTAGTTCCATCTGTGCGGAGTTTGGGGGCACTTCTGGGTCCGCAGATGAATCTGGATTTCCAGGTGTCGGTTGTGGCCAGGCGCACCTTTTACCAATTACATATTATTATTAACAAACATTTATATAGCGCAAGCAGTGTACCTGGCACTTTACAAAGTAATAAAATAGACACGGTCCCTGCCCCTAGGGCTTACAATCTGAGAGACAGGAGCTGGGGGAGAGACTTAGGAAGGGGAACAGAGGGAGAGACAAGGGGTCTAACGTTCATGAAGATGCGAGGTCTCAAGTGCATGTACTTGGCTTGGTTACGATGAGAATGACAGCAGGCAGGTCCATGTTGCAAGGATAGGGGTAAACAGACCGTAGGTATAGGAAATAGTAGCTCAGCAGGATAAAGAGTCAGACAGAGCAGAGCGAAAGAGGTGAGTTTTAAGGAGAGATTTGAAGGTATGAAGGGAGGGGGCAAGGCGGATGTGGACAGGGAGGGAGTTCCAGGCATGGGGGGCAGCAAGTGAGAAGGGACGAAGGCGCTTAGGGGAGCAGGGAAGGCGTGGAAGGGTGAGAGAAGGGACAGAGGAGGAGCGAAGTGCACGGGCTGGAGTATGGAGGGCGATAAGTGCAGAGAGGTAGGGGGGAGATGACTCTGCCCTTATGTCTCAGACTCCGATCTCACCACTATCATCCATGCATTTGTCACCTCAAGGTTATACTACTGTAATGCGCTCTAAGTGGGGCTGCCTCTGGTGACGGTTCAGAAACTGCAGTTAGTGCAGAATTCAGCAGCTCATCTCCTTATTGGGATGGGCCATGGGGAGCACATAACATCTGTGCTCCGTGCACTGCACTGTCTGTTGATTGTTTTCCAGGCCCAATTCAAGGTGCTGGTATTGACCTTTAAAGCCCTACACAGTCTAGATTTATCTGAAAGTCTGTCTGAAAGATAGGATTATCTGAAAGATTGGCTCACTTCCCCCCCAGATTCCGGAGAGGCCCTTGCGGTCATCTGGGGATGCCCTTCTGGAGGTCCCGCGTTATCAGCAGGTCCGTACGAACAGAAAGGCGTTCTCAGTGGCGGCACCATCACTTTGGAATTCTCTCCCAGTAGAGTTCTGCCTCAGCCTGAATCTCCTAGCCTTTTGATGTAATTGTAAGACATGGCTCTTCCACCAGGCATTCTGCAGAGGAGGGGAGTGATGGGTGGATTAGGGCGGGGTTTTATTGTAGACCTATATTGTTTTGATATTTTTATCTTTTTTAGTGTATTTTATTTTTATATCTGTTTTATTGTATTTTATTGTGTTGTTGTAAGCCGCTCCAGGACGCTAGAGGTGAGGGTGTGGGATATTAAATGTAAATAAATAAATAAATAAAAATGTATGCACATGACTGGGTCCTGAAATTCTACTTTTACATGGATGGAGGTTAAAATATCCACATATTTAGAACTTCAAAATGGCTGTGTGAAATTTGCATGCTAATTATACACATAATTTAATAGTGGGAATGGAAAGACCAGAAAAAGAACATGGTGATGCACATAATCTGATAGTGGGAACATACATCAATTGGAACATGTGAATGATAAAAAGCAGACTGCAATTGTGCATAGATGGTATATGCATGAGAAACAGTACATCAAAAAGGAGGGTAATGAATTTTCGTGCATTTACATATATGTGGGAGGGGAAAAAAGACTTGCCTGTTTTAGTACATGTGAATGTACCCTCAGATGCTGGGAGGATACTGGAACACACTGGAAACATGCCATTTCTCAGAATGTGTGTGTGTGTAAGATATAGGAACTGAACAGGCCAAATCTGCATTACCCCACCCCCTGGCAGCAAGGAGCTGGGGCTGGAGATCCAAGTGACAGAAGCAGCAGCAAGGGGCTCAGTTGGAGACATCAGTGGCAGCAGGAAGCAGGAACCACGGATGAGGAGGGAGGGATCTGGCCAACGTCTTAAATAGGCTTGCTGCACGGAGGAAGGAGGGTTTCACGTCAATGTGAGGGCTGTAGGAAAGGTGATTGCCAGAGCAGGAGGCAGCATGACAGGCTATAGGAAAGGTCCTTGCAGGCCATATGTGGCTGTATGTTGTGCAGCCCTGCCTTATCCCCCAATTCTGACCCCATGGAAGTCAATAGCTAACTTCCCAATAACTTACATAGGTCCAGGATTGTACTAGTTTCAAGTTTAGAATCCAAGGGTGCCATCCAAATTGAAGTCATTGACTCAACTCCCATTGATTTTAATGGGCAAGGAGCTCACCCAAAATCTTTAATTAAATAATAGAACAAAGCACAACACACTTGGTTTGTGCAACATAAAGATCATTCTCCTCATGCTGGGCTTAGCTCTAAAAAAGTAGCATGCTTCTCTGCCTAACTTTTTAAAAGATCATTAAGGGTTTGGCAAGAGTCATGATAACTGTCTGCCCATAAAGTAATTTTGGGAAGGAGTTCTAAGAAGTGCCTAAAATAAGGATCTATGGAATGGAAGTATCACTACATTCACTATTGTGATACATGGAGATCAGATTTGTGTTTCTATTTTACTCCGTAACGTGGCTCATCTGCTGTTGTTCATTTATTACATAGGATGAAGCTATAGTTTGGAACCATTCTTTGTGTAAATTTCATTTTTAATCACTCTGATTTTCCTGGTCTGTTTCAGGAACAGAAAAGTCTTCCCCTCCCTGTTTCACTGCTTGGGTCTTGTTCGTTTTTGGATACAGTCAGCCTACACAAGGCGAAAAAGCATGCTCTTGAAGATTATACACATCACACAAGAGTTTGACAAATACTCCAGAAGTGGATAATGCAAACAGGCTGGCCTTTCAGACCAATCCACATCAATCTGAGGTAATGGTTTAAATGCTGTAAATATATCCATTTGATACTTTTACCAGAGTATAAACAATTTCTAACCATTCTCATATACTTCTGAGGTTTCCAAATACCATAAGGATTTATTTACTTCCTGTAAAACAACAGGAATTCTTAATCCTGTCAACAGATTACAGAACTGTTTTCTCTTTGAATGGGGCAGGAGGAGAGCCCAAGTAGTTTGAAGTTCTTTATGAAATGCTGCCATCTATAGATGTTCAGTGGGTACTGCTTCACATGGCAATGCAGAGGAAAACCACAGAACTGATTAGTTCACAACGTGGTTAGTTCAGTAAATGAAGCAGTTCTTAGTCAATAAACAGGAATATAAATTATACCCTTGGCTGGAACTGAAATGTCAAAAACTCCAAATTGGCTCCAATTTCTGCCATACCTGTTTCTTTGACAGTAAAATGAACAGTTCTGGTAGTTATCTTCAGCAACGGTTGAACACGGGTTTCTTTCTCTTTCTTTTTGCCCCAGGTTTCACAGTATAATTCTCTCTCCACACTGTACTGACTACTGACAAATACACCTCACATTTTGTATCTTAAAAAGGAGCAAATAAATAACTGGGCAATCATCATTTGTCTCACACAGTTGTTTCATTAGCATCCTTGTTTTATTTAAACCCCCTAAACTGCCAGGTACGTATTTTTCAAGTCATTTGGAAAATGGCAGATTTTGACCCCTCTATATTTCTGCTAAGACAAGAAACAAAGAAACTTAAGGTAATGCTTAAGACCAACTTCTGTTGATCCAATAAAGATCTAGAGAGACTGGGCATGATCCCAAACCCCTGCACACCCTGCTTATGCGTGCATGTGCTTGCACATGCACCATATTCCTGATTGCACAGGTGCGTACAGGGTCCGTGGGAGGGTTGCGCGCAAGGCGTGCATGCGAGGTTTGCACAGCACACAAGGTTTGGGATCAGCCCCAAAGCGGCTGACACTTCTGTTGGTGGGAGCATGCAAGCTTTTTTTGAGCCGCATAAGGCCCTTCCTCGGGCCCTTCCTTCTGACTTTTTGCATGCCAGAGGAAGGGCTCCTCTGTGGACCAAAAGCTTGCACACTCTCACCAACAGAAGTTGGTCCAATGAAAGGTATCATTTATTGGTACTGAACATTCCAGTAAAAGGTATTAAACAATAAAAGGTTGGTACTTGGAACCAACCATACTAAATAAGACTAAATAAGTCATTCGATAAAATAGGTACTGGAACTCTGAAACTATGTATGCATGAGAATAAATACTTCCTTAAATAATTAAATAATTGTAAATAATTTTCAGAATTAATTATTTGATTAATATAGTAATTATAACAATTTTCTTCTCCCCAGAAGTTCTTGTTGGAAATTTTTTACCCTTTTTTTGCAAAGAACATACATCAGCTTGTACCTAAGCCTTAAAATCTAATCCAATGTGTCCTTATTTTAACCCCCATTTCATGGACTGGATTAATCCAAGAATATTTTGCTTATTTACATTTTAATTACCATATGAATTAATGAGTATGATTAATTAATACATTTAATTAGGCAAACCTACATATTAAAGTATTAAATTAAAAGAACCCAAAAGCAATTCTGAAGATAAATATCAATATTCATGAGGTTAGGAAAGGGGTTGGAAATCCCATACTGTAAGGTAGATGGGTGACAAGACAGCAGAAAGGTTGAGGAGAGGAGGTTCTGAGCATGCGCGAGACATGAAAGCTGTGGGAGACCTGAGCTCCATCCCCAACACCCGACAAAAGCCGCAGCAACAACTGAAAGAGAGGCACATCAGGCCAACACCTTTATTAAATATCAGAAGGGGCAAAAAGAAAAAGAAACAAATCAAAGCAGAACGCTTTAGAGCTTTATTACCAGCCCAGGACGAAAGCGGGCCTGTGAATGGAGCCGGAGCGAGAAGCACCTAAAATGGCGGATGCAGGCAGTCAGACGGAGCCAGGTGAAGCGCAGAGCGCAGGGAGTGAAATTGTGGGTCTGATGGCGGCGCTCAGGAGGGACTTAGCAGCGGCAGCCCAAGCGAGGGAAAAACTACTAGCAGACGAAGTCAACAAATGTCAAAAGGTAACTGAACTGAACAACAAAAAAGTAGAGAGATTAGAAAAAAGAATGGATACAGTGGAGAACAGAATCATGAGCTTAGAGGCTCACTCATTAGAAAATGAGTATCAGATAAAAACTATGAAGGAGACCATTGACTTCCTGCTAGAAAAAACAGAGGACTTGGAGAATAGATCCAGGATATCTAATCTAAGATTCACTGGACTAAGGGAAGGGTTGGAGAGCAAGGGACCGAGAGAACTTATTGGGGAGGTTCTAAAACCCCTTTATCCAGAAGCGCCAGATCTCCATGCTGCAAAAATAGAGAGGGCGCATAGAATAGCAAGACAGAGAACCAAGGAAGGGGGAAATCCCCTGACCATTATTGTCAATTTTCTAGAATATCAAGACAAGGACAAAATTCTCAGGCTGGCCAGATCCAAACAAAAGTTGGAATTTCAACAGAACACAGTGCAAATTTTACCAGATTACTCAGCAGCCACGGTGCCAAAAGAAGAAGTTGGGGAAAGTTAGGGATGGGCGAACGCGGTTCGGTAGTTCGGTGTTCGGTCCGAACTCGGCTTGTTCGGACAACCGAACACGAACACGAACACGAAAACGAACACACCGAACGTAAACGAACACCGAACAACTAAATGGCGAACACACCGAACGGAACCGAACACCGAACGACGAAAATGGCGAACACACCGAACGGAACCGAACACCGAACGACGAAATGGCCAAACAGTTCATTCAATTCGAATCGCGTTCGGTTGTGTTCGGGTGGCTAAAACATGGTCTTCTGTCAGGTCACTGGAAGGCCAAATGTAGCAGGGAGGGGGAAGTCATTTGACTCAGCTAGGAGCAGACTTCCAGGCACCAGGGGTGGAGGGTGGAGAGTGGCTTGGAGTAGCAGCCAGCCTGATGAATCACCATCTCTTTTCGCCTCAGACCACTGGCTTGGCAGTCTATGATTGGCCACGGGCTAGGCTGCACGGAGCCAATGGGGCT
>QEPC01012145.1:4170072-4192585 GCA_003113815.1 Sphenodon punctatus
CTGCAGCCTCTAAACCGGGAACAAGGGAAGCCCCACGTAGAGCGCATTACAGTAGTCCAACCTCGAGGTGACGAAAGCATGGATGAGGGAGGCCAGGGCCGGGCCGGAGACGAACGGACTCAGCCTACGCACCAGATACAACTGGCGGAAGGCAACCTTAGCGACTGCCTCCACCTGCCACTCCAGGCGAAGGTCTGCATCCAGTATCACCCCCAGACTCCGGACCTGCTGAGCTATAGGAGGGCGAATCCCCCCAACCAGGGGGGCCACTACCTCCCTCGCTCTCCCCACCAATCTTATCGGGGTTGAGTTTCAGTCTGCTCTGCCGCATCCATTCCGTCATGGTCTCCAAACATTGGGATAGCAACGAGACGGCAGGGTCTGGGTCAGTTGAAAAAGAGAGGTACAGCTTAGTATCATCAGCATACTGGTGACACCGCACCCCAAACCCTCTCATGACCTCCCCCAAGGGCTGCATATATACATTAAATAATAACGGAGACAGAATAGAACCCTGCAGAACGCCGCATGATAAGGTGAGGATGTGCAATGTCTCATCCCCCAACACCACCTGCTGGCTTCTCCCCGAGAGGAATGAATGGAACCATTCAAGAACAGTCCCGTCCAGGCCCCCCAGGTAATGCAGCCATCTCAATAGCAGCCCATGGTCCACGGTATCAAAGGCGGCCGAGAGATCTAGCAGGATGAGAAATGTTGAACATCCTGCGTCCATCTCCTGGTGAAGGTCGTCTACCAAGGCCACCAACGCCGTCTCAGTGCCATAGCCGGGATGGAATCCCGATTGAAAAGGGTCTAGGAAACCAATGCTGTCCAAATGCAACTGGAGCATGGACTCTCTATGGACTCTCTACCTCCTTCCTCCATCCTGGGCACACTCCATTAAGCGCTCCTGCCTCAGCTCCTAACAGGTCTTCAGAGCTTGTTTTAATTTTTAAAATGGCCCATGGGAGATAAAAAGTTCCCCACCCTTGGCATATGCTTTTTAGGGATGTGCATGTCATTTTTGTTATTACAATAACGATAACAAAAATGGTCATTTTTGTTATTACAATAACGAAAACGACAACCAAGAACAACGATAATGAAAACGACAACCGAGAATACAAAAAATGACAACCAAGAATACAAAAAATGACAACCAAGAATACCTATAACGATATCGATACCGATACTGATACTGATATCAAAAATGATACCAAAAACTACCAAAAACGATACCAAGAAAAAAAATGACAATGTCATTATCACTGTCGTTATTATTAGTGCTGTGGTAGTTGGGTTTTGAAGGGAAAATGTGGAGAGGGGAGGAGGGAACAGACATCTCGGAGTCTTAACAGGGTTGAACTCTTGAACTGTGCCTGCATTGGGAGAAGCGAGCAGCTCGGCAGTATCTGATGGATGTATCCCTGGCCAATGAGCAGTTCAAGCAGGCCCCAGCAGTCTCATGGGACTCTGTGATTGCTCAATGCCTGCTGCCTCCCCACAACCAACCAGGGGGACTCTAGAGGAGGGCACTGCAACCCTTTATAATGGGAGGCCCAGGTTTTTTTCTCTCCATTCTGTGAGAGCTCTACTAGTCAGGTTGCGTTTACAGAACTGTGGTGCTTGCACATAAAAAATCCTCCCTAGCCCTCATTGTATTATTTATTTATTCATTCATTCATTATGTATTCCACCAATACCTTTCCTTCCTCATGCCCTACATTTTACCTTTTCCCTGCCCTTCTCCTCCCTGTACATTATATATAGATAGGTAGTATAGATTAGATATAGATATATATTATAGACATATAGATTAGATTAGACTAGTTATATAGATAATTGATTAGATAATAGTTTTCCTTTCCCCTTCCCCTGTCTCCCTTAGATTTAGATAAATACTAGTTGTGCACAGGAATCAATAATGATACTGATATAAAAAATAAAATCTTTGTTTGAAATGGTACCAATATCAATAATTATATCAATAATGATAATGAATATCGAAAAATGATATCAAAAACGATACCAAAAATGATAACAAAAACAATAACGATAATGATAATGAAAACAACATTGTCGTTAATAACGATAACAAGAATGACATTTTTGAATAATGAAAACCGAAAACGACATGGGGACCTGGTGCACACCCCTAATGCTTTCTTTCTATAGGAAACCAAGCTAAAGGTCTGTGGTCAGGGCTCCTACTCTTCCTCTCCTTTTTCACCTCTCTTTTTTAATCCTCTAGTTTCTTCATGCACAGAAATGTCATCTTCTGAAGTCACAGGCAATTTGTAGGGGAAGCAAAGGGGGGCACATGCCCCTCCCCCAATTTGCAGAACCCCTGCCCAGCCTCCACTCCTGTCCCCACCCCGCTATCAACAGTAACCAGTCACCTACGGCTGAAGTACTTCATTGCACAAACATTTTTTAGCCCTTCTACCTTTGCTAGGTCAGGTTAGTATAGACAGGTAAATTACATCAGTGCAAGTTGCACCCGAATAATAGATTAAAATTGGGACTATATTGTCTTATCTGGTAAACGGAAGCGAGGTAGGTAGTGAAGTGCCTGAGTTCTCTGTGCCTGTTTATCTTCGACTTCTACCAACTAGAACCACTTCAGGCAAGAGAACCATGTACACTCCTGCTCTCACTTTCTCCAGTCTTATTTTTTCTCAGTGTTGCTCACCAACATATACCTATTTTTATTTTTATTTTTTTATTTTTTTATTTAAATGTATATGCCGCTATTCCCAAAAGCTCAGGCTGTAAAATCATAAAAACATTAAAATACAAAAACACTTCCCCCCCATACCCTACCACAACCCCCAACAAACCCACCTAATCCCATCACCTCTCTCAAGCCTCTCAAAACCAATCCAGTCCCCCATCCCTCCCCACCAAATGCCTTTTCAAATAAAAAGATCTTATACTGCCTGCAGAAAATGCCCAGGCTCAGGTTTAAATGAACCTCTGGTGGAAGGAAATTCCAAAACACTGAGGCAGCAACCGAGAACGCCTCCCTGCAGACCCATACTGTCTGAACTGAAACAAATAGTAGAGTTTGTAATCATGGTAGAGCTGAAACAGGTACATAATTAAGTACCGGTGGGTAATACCCGCATTTTTGGGTACCGTGTCAGGTACCCAATAGGCTACCTGAATAACCGGGGGGAAAATATCTGTAATTTCCATTACCAAGTTACTGATTTTCGAGCTACCAATTGGTAAATTGGGAGAGAAACTCAAAAGATTGAGACCAGAAGTCAATATTCCAGTACATTTCATACCCACATCAGGCACTAATTATGTTCCAGTTAGTACCTGAACATTGCAGATTGATTCAAGTACTAGGAATTCAATGAGCACACCCGTTTTTGCGGGTACTCGTTTTAGCTCTAATTCCCAGGTATTGTTAGAATCTTCAGAAAGCCGCCTGATTATCCAAATTATTAAAATAGATATGTGCATGTTCGCTTATTCAGTTATTTCATTTCAGACACTTTGTTTATTTTTCCATTTTAGGTATTTCGTTTTGACTATCACACTGAAATTACTAAACTAAAATAACCAAAATGGATATCTGGTGAAGTGGCCCCAAATGTCTGCTTCATCAAGTCCAAATGAAAGCAGACAAATTTATCAGATACAGTATTCACCATAGATATTCATTCCAGTTCTGGACTGCAGACAATCGACAGAAAACAATTTCTAAGCAAATAAGAACTAAGATTCTAAATACCTCCCCATCTGTTGGATGTTAACCAGGACATCACACTTCCATTAACAATACAAATTACAATAGGGACAGGGAGCAAGAGTCCTGGGTACATTTTTAGAGGGTCAGTGGTTGCAACACTTTGGAGAATGTCCAGGAGAAAAAAGATTATATATTTTTTTAAAAACAGCTTTTTTCACCCTTTGTTTAGAGGGGAGTGAGCAGTCAAAGGTCTGTTACCAAACATCTATGTGCTTCCTTCCTTACACAGCTGGTGAGCCAGCCAGGATTACCTAGAATGCTTAATAAGGAGTGGCAGCTCCACTCATTTGGCTTTTGGTGACAGAAATTTTAAAAGATGAGCCTTCTGGGTTTCTCTACTTGCCAGCTTGCAACATCATCGCATAGTTCTACGCGATGCAATCTTCTATTGCTTTTGGATGATCGTTTTTGCATTTAACTTAAACTCATCTGAACAATGTCTGCTCAGATAATATTGTCTGAGCTGTAGCAAATGTTTCAGCGGGAAGCTTGGACGATGCCCAGCTTGCTGCACATCGCTAAGAAAAAGCTTTCGCACTGCATTTTGGCGCTGAGGTAATAATAATGTATTAGACTAAGAACAGTGCTTACAATGAGGTTATGTCAACCCAAGAGCTAGAAATTTAGAAGGAAAGCTCAATTTCTGCAGAGTGGTGTAGGCCTGGGAGCACTGAGCTTGTCAGTAATTTAGACCATACCAAGCTGGAGTTTTTGAATACCCTCCAATTCTCACTATCTTATCTACTGTATGCCGAAAAGACAATGTGGTAGCTGACAGCATGAGCCAAGAACTGGAGGGAGAAGGAGAATTATACAATGGGGCTATTGTCCCAATTTGAATTTTAAGGCATTTGTGCAAGCACATCTGGCTAAATATGACTAGATCAGTGCTCAAAATTGCAAGGCTCAGCTGTGTCCACAGTCTTTATTACTTACTGCTTGGGTGAAATATACCTCTTGTGCTGAGTGCCAGTATAAGGTTTAAGTGCTACTAAAGGGCAAGGGCACCAGGCTTAAATGCAATTCAAGTAGTTCAGAGATCTCAATGTTGGTTCTTCTCAGAAAGGTGAATTCACTGGCAACTGGCATGTGTTTCTTCCCTTCCCAGCTTCTTGGCTGTGTGGGACACTCCTTCATGCAGGCTCTGCAGCTACCTCTGCAACAGCGGGTGTCTCCCCACGTAACACTTGCCTCTGATCTACCTGCCTAACACAGAAGCAAGTGTTCGATTTGGTCACACAAAATCAGGACCTAGTCACAGAGGGAACACTGGTTTGTAGAGGTTTATACCCTGAAACAAATCTGGGGAACTCCTCAGCAGGCATGTATGGCAGCCAAACATACACCATGGAATGAACTAGGCTAGTTGCTTTCAGCCGTGAGGCCAGTTTCAGCAAGCAGCTTTGTGCTTGTCAGTTTCACCAGCAGGGAGGATTGCCTTGTACCCAGGAGAATTTCCTGGTCATTTTCACCAGTAGGGAGGATTATTTTATTTCACTATATCCATTATTTCAGCCAACATATGGTATTTTCAGCAGGCAATTCTAATGACAGAAATTCTCAGGGCACACATGATAATCAGACAGGCTGGAAACCACTGACCTACAGGCCAAAAATGGTTCATCTAAACTACTTGGCAAAATCTTAGATAGAATGGGTATGTTCTTAGGAACTAGAAGCAGTTCTCAAAGAGAAAACCAACTGAATTGGTTGGATAATTTAATTGTAACGAATGATCAGCACAGGTCTAACACAGGAAAATATGATGTTTAAAAGTTTCTTTAAACAAATTTGTTTATCTATACATCCACCCCCTCTTGTCCAGAACCAGACTGTCCACATTGGAGAAGATGAGTGCTTTTTCCATGGCAATGGCCTCCTGGGGATAGTGATCAAATGGTCTTCATGTCTCTTGGAGTTTCCCAGGGTATCAGTGATTCCCAATGCTCTGGGACTTTCCAAGAATCACAGAAATCCTTTGGCTCCCAAGAAGGCAGAGTAGGAGCCAACCCCAAGACTCTTTCTCCCTGCTGATGTGATTTGGCAGGATTCTCTATCCCAGTCTGGGATATGTGCTGCAATGAAGTGGAGAGACAGCAGTGGGGGGAGGAGGGTGTTCTTTTTTTCTGTGGCACCTCCATTAGTTTTATTTATTTATTTATTTATTTATTGAACCATATTTGTATCCCACTCTTCCTACTTCACGGTAGCCCAGAGCAGCTAACAATAACAAAATACAATATAAAAATATAATAAACAAAAGCAGGGGGGGAAAACCCAATCCCCCTCCAACCCAACCTTACCCCTCTCCCTAGCCAAAAACCTGATGGAACAGCCAGGTCGTACAGTTCTTGTGGAAATCCAGGAGGTTTGGGGCCAAACGGGCCCCCACCGGGAGGGAGTTCCACAGGCGTGGCCACCGAAAACACCCTGTCCAGTGTGTCCCCCCCGCCCCCGGAAACCCGAGGAACCTCCAACATGGCGCCCCCAGCTGACCGCAGAGGCCGATCTAGAGCCCATGGAGTGAGGCGGTCTCACAGATAGGCAGGGCCCAGGCTTTATCTGTTAAAACCAACACTTTGAATCGGGCCCGGAAGACTATTGGCAGACAGTGCAGAAATCGGACCACTGGTGTAATGCAATCCCGGCGGCCCAGCCAGACCGCCGCATTCTGCACCAGCTGCAGCTTCCAAGCCCTCGCCATAGGTAGCCCCACGTAGAGCGCATTACAGTAGACTAACCGAGAGCTAATAAAAGCATGGATGATCGTGGCCAGATCCGAAACCGACACCAGCGGCTGAAGCCACCGAACCAGATGTAACTGGTGGAAGGCAACCCTCGCAGCCTCCACCTGGAGATCCAGGCAGAGCTGCGCATCGTGGAGGACCCCCAGGTTCCGAACCTAGGAAGACAGTGGAGGACAAACCCCCTCAATTGAGGGGGTTGTCGTCTCCATCGAATTACCCACTAACATCACCTCTGTCTTGTCAGGATTCAGTTGCAATGAGAGTTTTAATGGGTTTTGTATTCGGGTTTTTAATGTTTTATTGTATTTTGTTGGTTTTAAATGTTTTTATTTGTAAGCTACCTCGAGCGACTTGATTGCTGGAGAGGCGGGGTATAAACATTTAAATTAAATAAATGAACACAGCCCCAGACATCATGGAAACATGAAGCCAGTAACCCCTTTCTGCCCAGGAGATGGTGCAGTCACTGCAGCTTCTGACAGTTCTGGGCTACAAAGGAGGTGCATATTACTAGGTGAGACATGTAGGAAACTGCCATCCAAGCTGTTGTCCTCCATGGTGTTGGCTCTTCTCTCATGTATTGCGAGGGGTTTTGTCGTGCTTTGAGCCAATGCAGTGTTGTATGTCCTTTAAGGGTTCCCCAGGGAGCTCCCGGTACAGCTGTGGGTGGGACTGGGGAGCCGGCGGCGACTGTGCTGCAGACCTGTCTGCTGGCATGGGTGGGAGTCCAGGTACATACAAGCGTGGGATGCGTGGGCGCCTGTCCCCCATACACCCTTTTGCCTTGCCCTGCTCGGGCCACTCCAGATTTTTCCATGAGTGGCGGGTGCGTGGATCACGGGAGCAAGCTTTCCCCATGCTCCACCTTCACATGAGCAGTTGGACACAGGAGTTGGGTGGGGATTAGCATGGGGGATGTTGCTGGATGGGGAGAGAAATAGCCATCTGTATGAATTGTTTGCAAGGCCAGTTCATGGTGGAGGGAGTGAGCAAAATCTGCCTGAGTGGGCATGATGGCCATCCAGGGATCAATCCATTAGAATCTCTCCCTGATCACTCTATGTGTGGGCACCCCATGGCCATGCCACTCAGCATACATGGGCCCCCCGCCCTCAAGTCTTGATCATTTAAAGATCCTTAACCAAAGGTCATTTAAAGACCCAAGATCTCATTGCAGCATGTACAGTAGAGGTGGGAATATTGGTATCGGATAAATCCCAAACATCCGATAATCAGGTATATCAGATTAATCTGATAATCACCGGTATCGGCATACCGGATTTTTAACATTGGCCGGTTTACCGGTTTTTTTACATTGCAGCCATTGAAGTGAATGGCCGCAATGTAAAAAGACTGGTAAAGCGGTCAATGTTAAAAATCCAGTATGCCGATATTGGTAAATCCGATACTGGGGAGATCCGATACCAGTAAATCGGTTTCCGGTATTCTCCCCGGTGTCCCATCTCTAATGTACAGTAACCCATGCTATATGTCCCATTCTAGAATTCAGATGTCATGCACCTGCCACTAGATTCAATGCACACCTGTTTATAGTCAGCACAGCTGCCTGGAAGGCAGAACGAGATGAATAACCATTTTCTAACTAATTTTATTGGGCTGTGAGATCCCTATGCTGCAGAGCTACTTTGGATATTAAGAGAGAATTTCAGAGAGTAGACAATATACAACAGATAGCAGTGATATTAAGAATGTTGCCTGCATTAATAAAAAGTGCCTACAATAAGAATGAGGCAAATACATTAATATTTTGTCAAAGATAGAGTTCTTTACGTTTGGTAGCAATTGCTTGTGCTGGCGATATAACACACGCTGACACCAAATATCAATTCTAGGTAAATCCAATTAAGCCCAGAAGCAAAACAGCTGGATTAGCAGTTCACTGCATAAATTATTTTTCTCCCATTTACTTTGTCTTTTTGCAAATGAGCCTTTTAACACACACACACACAAAAATGTAGCTAACATTCACTCAATTGCTTATTAATCTCAGAAGCCTAAAATAGCAGGGGTGTGTGTGTGGATTTTGGTTCTCTTTTTCGCCACAGTGAATTTAATATACTTAAAGTGCCTAGTTTTCTCCTCACAAATTACACAAAGGTTTCCTGTTTGTGTGGACAGGCTGCTGGAACTCTATTTATTATGAAAACATAACAAAACACTTCTTTGCTTCAAGGGGCCCTATTGTTGCATGTTTATATCAAATTGTACCTTTTACATATTCCACAAAATGAATATAAACTAGATGCTGGGATTAATAAATGAGGCGTCACTATGTGGATTACATAAAAAATAGATATACATTTATTGTATTTAGTTTTTGGTTTGTTTGTTTGTTTGTTTTCCAGTAGTTATATAGGGTATTTTCAAAAGCGACACTACCATGGGTGACCACGCTTACTCCAGTGTGGCCACTCATGGTGGTGTCACATCTGCTCCCGCCTGTCAGATGTTTGCTGCAGAGTTTTTCCCAGACCGTGGCAGGGTAACTCAGGGTTGTGTACTGGGATCCCTGCCAGCACACATTCCAGAGTTAGCCCTACCACAGTCCAGAAAAGTCAACCTCGGACCATGGTAGAGTGGACCATCATATCTGACGGTCTGCTCTACCCAACTCCGGACAGTGGCCGGAACTTTTCTGGGCAGGGGCCGGGTCACGCTGAGCAGTGGAGGGTGCAGGGACGTGCGGACCACATCCACATTATCACGGGTTTGCGGGTCCAACACCCCACTTTCCTGGGTTGGTGACTCAATTTCCCTCACTTACAGCCCACCTGAACCAGTTCTCTCTCTGTTTGGTCCAGCTCTGCAAGGGGGAGAATCCTTTTGCCACCCCCAACTCCCAGAAAGCTTTCCATTCACAGACTCTTTCTCTGGGTTCTCAAGAGTTTGAAAACTCAAATTGCTCACTTGTGTTTCCAATGTTAGACCACAGACACTTTTTAATAAAGATAAGAAGAAAGTTTATTGCTTACATAAGCTAGAACAGTTGATACAGAGTGGCTAATCAAATGAAAAGTAATATAACACATTCCTATTCTATACTGGGTGACTCTCTATATAAAGCTTATCCTACAGAAAGCACATTCTCAGTTAGTGATGTAGAATGACTGGGCACTGATCTCTTAATTGGTAGAAAGCAAAGTCTTTCCTCTGTTTCGCTTTTCCCGCCTTGAGGAAACCTGGTGTTTGTCCTGTCCGCAGAGAGGTAAACAGGAAGGTCCATTTGCATCTAAATTGGTTTCTGTCTAGCTCTCCAGAGTGGGAATCCACAGTCTTTATCTCTCTGCCTTCCTGGAGGGATTTCCCAACTCTTAGTTTACACTACATTATTACATGAACTGAGTTGTCGGTTCTCACCATTACATCCATGTTTGACGTTTGATCTTTAGCTCTACATATATGTTAGACCTATAGTCCTGTATCTCTCCTATGTGGCCTCATGTTCCTTCGTGGCACACATATCCTCAGAACCCTCTCCTCACCACTTCCCCAGCCCTGGCTGCCGGCATGTTTGTTCGGCGATGCAGTCAGATCCTGTCCAACTCTTCAAGCCATCACATTTGAAAACACCCATAGTTTCTGTTCTCACAAATGTGCAAATTAAGACATGAGTATCAACAAAAAGTATCTTGGTAAAATTCAGATAAATACAAATTTTAATAATTAAGCATTCAGAGTATGCTATGCATACCTGGGTCCAAATAAATGTTGGATCAGTTCTGAGAATATAGGTCCATAAATGGATATTATTAGTTATCACTTATATAGCACTTTTGGAGTCCAAAGCAGTTTACAATCCCCATCTAGTACACCCCCACAACAGCTCTGTGAGGTAGGCCATTATTATTTCCATTTTACAGATGGGGAACTGGGGCTGGGAGACAAATATTTGTTCAAGATCAGCCAGTAAGTTCATAGCTACGACTGCTTTTAGACATGTGCAGTGAACACACTGCATAAAATCACGCTGCCTGTAAATATCCCGCGTGTGGGATTTAGACGCAACGTTTTGTGCATTAAAACTGGCTGTGCATTCTTTTAAAGCCGCGATTTAAGACAGGCTTCAAACCTTAGTTGTCTAGTTTCGAGTCCAACACTTTATCCATTTGGCTATACTGGTCAAGATATGAGAACTGTGATTGTCAGGGGTATAGCTAACTTTGTTATGATCTGTTGTACACTTCTTGGAAGTAACCAAAGCTGCCTATTGTTAGAGACAGAATGCTGGCCTAGATGGAGTATTGGTCTGACCCCTTACTCTGTCCAATGCAAGACTAATTATTCCCAATGCAGGGCCATCATTGAATGTGCTCTTTATTTACAGTGCTCAACAGATACAAAACTTCATGGGATGGCTTAACCTCCCTTTCTGATTCAGTCATTTTCTTTACACAATCTCTGGTATCAATCAGTTCTCCTGGGGCCTTCTGTGCTAGTAGTCTGTGCCTTTTCCTTCCCAGCCTCTCCTTCTCAGACTTCGTATAATCTTTAATTGGGCTATTGCCTGCACAGTTGCACCCATGTTAGTGGCTGGGTACTGGCTAATCCAAGAGCAAATTCTGCACATGATCTCAGATGATGATCTCAGACCATGTTTACACCTTCAGATCCAGGCCGGTCCGCACATATTTTGGCTCCGGGAGAGACTCCAGAAGTCAACACATACTTGTGGTTTGGTCAGTGTAAAAGCTGACCCCCCACCCCCCACCCTCATCCCGCCGCATGTGGTTTTGCCACCCAGAAGAGTGCAGAGAAGGGAAATCCAGCACTGTACTTTTCTGAGTAATTGCTGACAAAGCCGTGCCAGGGGAAGGGGGTGACTTTCGCACCGGCCATACCCCACGCATGTTTTGGCTTCCGGATTCTCTCCCAGAGCCAAAATATGCATGGACCGGCCCAGAGCTGAAGGTGTGAATGTGGTCTTAGTTACTGCTATTTAAATTCAGGGCAAAACAAAACCATATCAGTCACCTGAAACTTGACGGTTCTTGTAGCAAATTATTCTCTCCCTCCCATCTTCCTCCCACACAAAAAGCATCAATTCCATTTTCTTTCCCTCCTGCTAGTCTCCCATCCTCCCTTTCTCTTTTTCCAGTGATATATGCCTTTCCTTGCTTGGACCCAGCTGCATCCTGTAATGTTATTAGATTATATTTTAAATGAGTGTTTCCTGACACAAGAATTCCACAATAAACTTCATTATGAAAAGAAAACTATTTTCTTCACCCTCCTAAGTCCTGAAGAACATGTTGTTGTTTTGACAACACACACATGAGAGTAGAGTGCATCCAAAGTGGCACATGTAAAACATACAGCTAGCATCAAGTGAGATGTAATTCTGCCTCCTTCAATAACTGGCGACCGCCAATCTATGACCCATTAGAAGGGCGCATTTTCAAATGACAATGTTGCACACGGCATGTTTGATTGCTCTTGCTAAAATTTTCTAGCTAGGTCATTGTATTTACATAATTGATTAAATCAGTCTCAAAACAGAGTTGTATAAATTTGCAAAAGGCCAATGGTTTCCTAAAAAGCATTCCGGCATCAATTTGTTTTCAAAGGTAGGACAGGGGTTGTTGTTGGTTATTTATAAAGAACAATATTTTTTTAATGTAGAAAGAGAGTAAACTTTCTCTTAGTCACATCTATATCAAAAGAGTCATTTTGGTTATAGGGATGTATTTTGCTTTGGTTCCTGTTCTATTCTGAACCAAATATCAATAAACCAACAATTATCTAAAATATATTCAATTAATTTTAAAGTATTTTTTCCCATTCACTTGGGCCCTGATTCTGTAAACTCTTGCAAACAAGCCACTGATAGTTGCAGGAGCATGCACAGCACTATCTTGAAAGTCAATGGGATGTCCTAATGTGTGTTTGAAGGATTGTGGCCTTGGCCAGAGGACACACAGGAAGCAAGCGTCGCTGTCAACAACTCTGAAAGACTGAGGCATCCTCCAGGGATGTTCCTTCACGCCTGGTACCATCTTGAATCTGTGGACCCACCAAGATGCCTGTCATTCTCTCTCACCCCCTCCCTCCTCTTGTCTCCTCCCTCCCCATACCCTCTCTCCTGCTTCTCCCCCACTTCTTTCCCCTCTCCTCCTGCTATGCCTATCATCTCACTCCACCATTCCCACACCTCCTCCTTCTCCTCCCCCCCATCTTACCCTGTCTCTTATACACATCTAGATGTGTATAAGAGACAGCCACCATCCCGACACCTCCTCCCCCCAGCACCTCTTACCCCCTCCCCGTCTGCCCCAATGCCCATCTCCCGCCGATCCCATCACCCCCCTTCCCCATATCTTATCCCCATTCCCTGTCTCCCCCCTGATCAACTCCCATTCTCCTGCTCCCCCGGAACTGTTGCTCCTCTGCGAATAAAGCCCCCTATATTCATGATCTTTTCTTCTCTCACTCCCTTAACCTTCTCGCCCTGACTGAAACATGGATCTCCCCCACTGACTGTGTCACGCCTGCCACCCTCTCCTTCTCCCACCAACCCCGCTCTGAAGGCCAGGATGGTGGCGTGGGCCTCCTCCTCGCCTCTTCCTGCCACTTTCAACCCCTCCCCCAACCCCTTTCCTTCCCCTTCTTTGAGGCTCATGCCATACGCCTCTACTCCCCTCTCCACCTCCATGTTGCTGTCATCTACCGCCGCCCCCCCCCCAGCTCCCTCTCCTCCTTTCTCTCCAAGTTCAAGTCCTGGCTCACCTTACTCCTCTCTGACGACATCCCCACACTGATCCTTGGTGACTGCAATATTCATGTTGATGCACTCTCTCAGCCTTGCATCGCTCGCTTCCTCGTCTTAGCCTCTTCCTTTAATCTCTGGACTAGCTCCCCCACCCATGCTGATGGTCACTCTCTTGATCTCATGTTCTCTAGGAACTGTTCTGTCTCCGATCTCTCCTTCAAACACCATCCCATCTCTGACTATTTCCTTGCCTCATTAAACCTCTCCCACTGCTCCCCCTCTTCTCCCCTATCTCCCCGTCCCTTCCGCGATCTTCAGGCCATTGTGCCCCAGAACTTCGCCTCCTCCCTCTCTCCTCTTCTCCCCTCAGTCCTCTCCTCCTCCTCCTCCCGCGATTCTGCTATCTCCGCCTTCCACTCTTCTCTCGCCTCCACCTTCGACTCCCTTGCCCCCCTCTCCTCCCGCCCTGCTCACTCCCGCAACCCTCGCCCTGGCTTACCCCCAACTTTCGCCATCTCCGCTCCTACACCCAGGCTGAGGAACGCCTTTGGTGCAAATCCCACTACCACGCTGACTTCCTCCACTTCAAATTCTGCCTCTCAGCACTCAAACCTGCTATCTCCTTCGCTAGACAGCAGTACTATGCCTCACACATTGAGTCCTGCTCTCGGGACCCTTGCCACCTCTTTTCCACCTTTGACTCCCTTCTCAAACCCCCGTGTCTTCCTCCTCCCTCTTCTCTCTCTGCTCAGGATCTTGCTCTCTTTTTCACCTCTAAGATTGACAAGATCCACCTGGAAATCGCTTCCAAGTCCTCTCCCTCTGCTACTCCCCCCTCCCCACCTCCCTCCTGTCCTCGTTCCCTCCCACCTCCCTTGAGGAAATCTCCTCCCTGCTATCCTCCTCCAAACCTGCCACTTGCCCCCTGAACCCCATTCCTTCCCACGTCCTGACCTCCATTGCCCCCACTGTCGCCCCTCCTCTCCTGCACATCATCAACCTTTACCTGTCTACCAACTCCATCCCCTCTGCCTTTAAACACGCCACTGTCTCCCTCATCCTCAAAAAGTCCACTCTGGATCCCTCTGAACCCTCTAATTACTGTCCTGTCTTGCTCCTCCCTTTTGCTTCCAAGCTCCTTGAATGGGTTGTCTACTCCCGTTGCCTCAACCTCCTCTCTGCCAACTCATCCCTTGACCCCCTCCAATCTGGCTTCTGCCCCCTTCACTCCACTGAAACCACTCTGACTAAGATCACCAATTATCTTCTAGTGGCTAAATCCAACCTCCTTTACTCTATTCTTGTCTTCCTTGATCTCTCTGCTGCCTTTGACACTGTTGACCACTCGCTCCTGCTTGATTCGTTCCACTCCCTTGGATTCCGGGACTCTGTCCTTGACTGGTTCTCCTCCTACCTCTCTAACAGCTCCTTCAATGTATCTCTTCCTAACTCCTCCCCCTCCTCCTCCCTACCCCGCTCGGTCGGGGTTCCCCAAGGCTCTGTCCTTGGCCCTCTCCTCTTCCCTAGGCAAACTCATTGCCTCCCATGGCTTCTAATACCACCTATATGCTGAAGACACTCAGCTCTATCTCTCCACTCCTTCCCTAGGCTCTCCCCCTCTGTTCAAGCTTGTCTCATCAACTGTCTCTCTGATATCTCCACCTGGATGTCTCAACGCCAACTCAAACTTAGCTGGCCCAAGCTGTTTCAGGAGGGGCAGGGTATAAATGTGATTAAATAAATAAATAAATAAATAAATAAACTGAACATGGCGAAAACTGAACTCCTTTTTGTCCCTCCCAGTCCTTCATTTCCCTCTTCCCTGTCAATTGCCATTGACGGGGTCTCCATCCTCCCTGTCTCCCAAGCTCGCAGCTTAGGCGTCTTCATTTTTGACTCGCAACTCACCTTCAAAACCTACATTGACTCCATTGCCAAATCCTGCCGCATCTCCCTCCACAACATTGCCAAGATCTGCCCTTTTCTGTCTGTCTCCTCTGCCAAAACTCTCATCCACACCCTAGTCATCTCACGCCTTGACTATTGTAACCTCCTCCTCACTGGCTTTCCCCGCTCCCTCCTTTCTTCTCTTGTCTCTGTTCAAAACTCTGCTGCCAGGATCATCCACCTAGGCCATCGCTCTGACCACGTGAAACCTCTCCTCTCCTCTCTCCACTGGCTCCCTCTTCCTGAGCGTATTCTGCACAAGCTCCTTGTTTTCACCTACAAAGCCCTTCACAACCTTGCTTCCCCCTACCTCTCTGCCCTGATTTCCCTCCAAACCCCTACTTGAGCACTCCGCTCCTCCTCCATCCCCACCCTCACCCTCGCACACCTCCCTTGTTCTGCCAACCGCCTTCGTCCCTTCTTCCTTGCTGCCCCACATGTCTGGAACTCCCTCCCTGCCCTTGCCTGCCTTGCCCCAACCCTCCACACCTTCAAGTCCCTCCTCCAAATCCACCTCTTCCACTCCGCACTTCCAAACACCTGCTAAGCATCCCCACCCAGGGTTATCCCCCACCTGTTATCTGTAAACTCCCAATTTACTGTAACCAAGCCAAGAACGTGTACCTGAACTCTCTCATCCTCATGAATGTCGCATCCCTTGTCTCTCCCTGTTTTCCCCTTCCCTGTCTCCCCTCCCCCTGTCTTTAGATTGTAAGTTCTCAAGCAGGGACTATGTCTATCTTGTTCTTTGTAAGCGCCAGGTACATCGCTGGCACTATATAAATAAAAAAATTAATAATAATAATAATAATGGGACCAAATTTCTATTTATTACGAAAACATAACAAAGTCCTGCTCAGACCAGAAATTTGGGCCTGAGTCTGATGCAGCTGAGATAATCTGTGTCCTAGATTGATGTGACTGGGTGGCCCCACTCCCACACAGAGCATCATGATCCAGGCAACATCATAAAGGGACAAGACTAAAAGTGCAGTCACATGAGCTGCAGAAGGCCTGATCCCAGAGCATCCCCATGCCAGGTTAGTGCAGCCACCACACTATGGGGCCAGCGTGGGGACCAGGACAGATGGTCAGGGGACACCACAGTGAAGCCAGGCAGGAGGGTCGCTGTTGAGCCTCCTGCCACAGCGCAGGGTGGGCCAAGGTGCTGGCCCCATGAGCGGGACCCAGTCCTGCCCTGCCTCCCTACCCCAGCCCAATCACTATCCCACCCCTGGCCATGACTTAGTTGCACAGGACTGGGGCAAGCAGCTGCTGCTCAGAACCCCACCATTCACTTCGCTGAGTGGTGGGCCAGACAGTGACTGGGCAGATGAGCTGCCATGCCTTGGATAGTCTCACCCCATTTTGGGTAAGACTGCTACGTGCTGTGTCCTTGGCCTTTCCCCCCCAAGGACGCAGCACATAGCAGCCAGAAGCCTGCCACATCATGTGGCAGGAGCACATCTGGCGCTCCCAGCCACATGATGCACTGCATCATGTGGTAAGGCTGTCCCGAGTAAGGCAAGGCTGCCCAAAATTCAGTAGGCATCTCATGTGGCTGCACCCCAAGGCCCTCACAGAGTGCCCCCTATGTTATGGCAATTCCTAGGAGCAGGGATTCCTGCAGCTGGGGAGTCAAGCCCAATTCAAACACAAGGAGCTCAAGAAGACAGAGAGCCTGACCCAACGGGAGTAGTTAGGTCTCATAACGCTTCTTCTCCCACTTTCTTTCAAAACTCAAAAGGTCTAAAAGCAACAGAATCACTGTGGTTATTCTGGATAGCATGAAACATGATTTGTTTGAAAAGAAATTTAACTGTTCAGTCACAGCTTATTCATTCAAAACTGAATCAGAAGTCAGAGAACAAGCTTATATCTAGCCAGACACCATTTTTCAATAGGAAGTTAGTCATAATGATTATTACAGGTCAGATAAATGTATTTCTCTAACAATTCCTTGATAGTTTTTCTGTTACGATTCTTAATCATCAAGTACTTGGTTAGAGGAATACATTTAGTTGACCTGTAATCATTATGACTAATTTCCTATTGGAAAATGGTCCCTGGAACCAGAATCAATTTTGTACTAGAGACATTTTGAATATTTTTAGAAACAATTCATAGGTTTTGAAGATACTGAATAAAGGAGCTTTCCCCTGCCAAAGCTTCTTTCTTGTAGCCTGGGTGATTTCCTCTGATGGTGTGTGGCCTAAAAATAACCATATCATAGAAGTTGTCAATGCCCCAGCACAATCACCTGATGAACCTCAGTATGAATTAGCCACTTGTGAGACTGTATGAATGTGCATATTTAAAGTGCCATTATTTCATAGCACTGATTGATTGCTGTAGCAAATGACCTGAAGTAACCTTACATTACATATTACCACTGATTTTATTAGCATTTCTTTGAGTATGCTCTGCTGTTGAGCCATAGAGGAAGCAAAGCAAAACCTGTCTGATAACATACCCCAATTTCTCCCTAATGATCACACACTGCTTTTCTGTAAGAATGCTATGTTCAGCATAATTGAGCTGAAACTTAATTTAAATTATTTATGCCTTTAATACACATGGAATCTGAAAGTACTTTATAAAGCTAGGAGCCAATACTGTACTAGGAATGTAGAGACTGTGTAGATAGCCAACAAAGAGTGAAAACCTATTATACATTCAGTTATATATTACACATATGCACTTTGAGATCTATAAACCTGTTTCACAAGCCCAGTTTTGCAAAGTTCTAAACACCCTCAGTTCTTCATGAAACCACTGAGCCAAGAGCATTTTCAGGACTTAATTTTTTTGAGGATTTGGCAAGGACTCTTCCATGCCCCACCACTGCTACTGCTTGCAAGCAGTGGCAGCTGGGGTGGTGGTGGTGGTGGATTTTCATAGACTAAGGGTGTTTTTAAATGAGATGCTACTAGGGATGTTCAAACAGAACGTGGTTCAGATGTTTGGACGTTCAGTCGTTTGGTTCAAAATCCGAGTTCGGGTTCAGCTGTTCGGTTTGGCAGAGTTCTGTTTGGCCAAACTCAGCTGAACATCCGAAAATAGCACTATCGATACCAAAATCGATACCGAATTTGAAGATTTTTATCAGTATCATTTGGCCCTGGGACCACCCCTGGTCTCCACCTCTGGTGCCAGGAAGTCTGCTCCTCAGCTGTCTCCCCCCCTTTCAGTCATGTTTTTCAAGCCCAAAGTCACGTTTTTCCCGACCCCGAACTCATCCGAACATGACCGAACTATTAGGCCGTTTTCGAGTTCAGTTTGGATGTTCCGTTTAGACATTTGGACAGACCAAGTTCAGGCCAAACTCCAAACGTCCGAACCGTGTTCGCACATCCCTAGATGCTACCACACATGGTCACCCTATCAACCACTCATCCAAACACCCATGTGAAGGTGTGCAGGGGGATGCATTCTCCCATGACAAATGCAGCACCCACTCATGGCTATGCATGGAGCACCATGAACAAATCTGGAGTGTGCCATATGGTGGAAGCCAAAAAAGTGCATGGGGACAGGCACCTACACATTGACTGCCCGTATGAACCTCACCACATTGGCTCAAAGCACAACAAACCACCCCCCCTTGCAACACAGAAGAGAAGAGCCAATGCCATGAAGGACAGCAGCTCAGACAGAAGCAGCTTCCTGCGTCTCCCATCCAGTATGCACCTCTGTTGTTGCCCAGGACTGCCAGCAGCTGCAGTGATTCATGAGCAGAAAGGGGTAACTGGCTATTGCTAGTTCATGTTTCCATGGTGTCCATGGCTGTGTGTTGGGTGGTGCTTGGGGTGGAGAGTGTTGCCAGGTTGGGTGGAGGGGGAACAGCTGCCTGTATGAGTTGTTTACAGGGCCTGTCCATGGTAGCGTGCGTGCATGGAGACTGCATGCATTGCCATGGTGACCACCCTGGGAGCTGCCTCTTAAAATCCCTCCCAACAAACTTCACGTGTATGACTACTCCGCAGCTGTAGCACTCAGTGGACCCCCCCTCCTCCAAGCCTTGCATGTTAAAAACACCATAAGTATGTATTCTGTGGTAGAAAGACGTAGGGATTTATCCTTCTTTTTGCTGGTCATTCTGCAGAGAAGCATAGAAACTACCACCTAGTTAAGCATGTGCACCTGCAACTTCACAACCTCATGAATGTATTCTTGTATCTCCCAAAATTCACCTCTCCCTTGTCTCTCTTAGATTGTAAGCCCCTTGGGTACGGATCTGTCTAGAACTACTGATTTTACAGTGCAAAGTACACTGCTGGTACTATATAAATATTAATTATTTATTTTGTATTATTATTATTATTATTATTATTATTATTAATTCTGCATTCCTGCTGAGCTCCCACAGAATTTCCTCATGCAGTATAGGCCATTGCTATATTTAATCTGAGGTGTATTCTGAAGGATTTTGTTGTATCAGGTGCCTCTCTGGCTCCCTGTCACATAAAGTTGCCTGCATAAATATGTATAAGAGGCAGCTCCGGCTTTACAAAAATAACATGTTGTTTTTGTTATATCAATAATGAAAATGAAATTTGTCATTTTTGTTTTTGTTATTGCAATAATGAAAAAAAAATAAAAATCTATTATGATAATGAAAGTCATTATTCATTATTGCCTAGCAGCCTGGAAGGTGTTTTTTGGAGGGAAATGTGGTGAGGGGAGGAGGAATCAGACATCTCGGAGACAGGATCAGTGTTGAACTCTTGAACTGGGTCTGTGATGGGCGGGGAAGGACCTGATGGATGTAATCGCCGGCCAATGCGCAGTGCAAGCAGGTCCCACGCAGTTGAATGGCACCCTGTGATTGCTCAATGTCTCCTGCCTCCCAGAACCAATCAGGGGAGCTATGGGTGAGGGCACTGCAACCCTTTATACTGCAAGGCTGGACTGCTTGACTCTGGTTCTGTGTTAGCAATTGCTCTGTCAGGGTGCCTTTGCAGAATCCTCCCAGATATATCCCTACCACCTTACCTTTCCAATCCTTTTTCTTACATTTTACCTTTTTCCTTCCCCTGCCTGTCTCCCCCTGTACACACACACACACACACACACACACACACACACACACACACACACACACACACACACACAGAGAGAGAGAGAGATAGTATAGTTTAGATATATATATTAGATGATAGATATCAAATAGAGATAGATTAGAGATAGTGGATATACCTATGAGTTTTCCTTTTCCCTTCCTCTGTCTGTCTCCCCTTGTCTATATTAGATAGATAGATAGATAGATAGATAGATAGATAGATAGATAGATAGATAGATAGATAGATACTAGGCTGTTTTATTATATATATTAGGATTATAGGACAGAAATATTTTGTATTATACATAAATTAGGTTTAGCTTAGATTCTGTGTGTGTGTGTATTATATATATATATATATATATACACATATACATATGCACACACACACACACACACACACTATATATATACACTCACACATACACACACATAAAATATAAATAAAACTAGATATTGTGTGTATATCAATACCAATAATGATACAAAAAATAAAATCTTCATTTGAAATAGGTACTGATAGCGATAATGACAACAACAACAAGAAAAAAGATATTTCATTAACAAAAACAAAAATGACATTTTAATAACAAAAATGATAAAAACAAAAAATGACATGGGGCCCTTGTGCACAACCCTATCATGCAATGACTTTAGTTATTTATTAGTGACTATGTCATGGAGGCGCAATGTTCTCAAACCCAAGAGCTGCATGCCAAAATTTTCACACGCCCAAAACCACAAAGCAAAGCACTCCCGTAAGGAGTTGGATGTTACATTCTTCGCCAGCTGCAGTCTCTGGATCATCAGCAAGGGTAGCCCCATGTAGACCAGTCTTAAGGTGATGAAAACATGGATGATGGTGGCCAGGTCCAAGTCTGAAACGTACGGCCAAAGCCGGTGTACCAGATGTAGTTGAAGAAACACAGTCCTTCCACAGCCACCAGCTGGACATCCAGGTGGAGCTGAGAATCGAGGAGCACTCCCAGACTATGTACCTGAGGGACCAACGGACAGAAAACCCCATCAATTATGTGAGCCACCCCTCCCTCAGCATCACCTCCATCTTGTCGAGATTCAGCTTCAGACAGCTCACCCTCATCCAGTCCCCCATAGACGTCAGGCACTGTGTAAGCACCAAGACTGCTGCACCTGGGTCAGCTGAAAAAGAGAGGTAAAGTTGGGTGTCATCAGCATACGGATGACACCACACACCAAACCTTCCAACAACCTCGTCACAAAGCTGCATGTACACATTGAACAAAAGAGGGGGCAGAATAGAACTTTGTGGGACTCCACAGGTGAGGTCCCAGGTAGATGATGAGCAATCCCCCAGCATCACAGTTTGAGTTCTTCCTGCCAGGAAGGAATGGAACCATTCAAAAACAATTCCACCCACCCCGGCTTGGTCCTGCAAGAGGGTCACCAGAAACCTGTGGTCAACGGTATCAAATGCAGCTGAGAGATCTAACAGGATCAGCAGGATCGACTGACCCTGGTCCAGTTTACAGCAGAGGTTGTCAACCAAGACCACAAGTGCAGTCTCAGTGCCTAAACCAAGATGAAAGCCAGACTGTGAGGGATCCAGAAAAATGATATGGTCCAGATGCCACTGAAGCTGCTAAGTCACCACCTGTTCAAAAACCTTCCCTAAAAAGGGAAGGTTAGAGACTGGTAGGGGTGGGAAACCGGTAGAATCCGGTATCCGATAAGGCCGGTACCAGGCGTACCGGCATTATCGGATTCGACCCGGTAATCCGGCCTGGGTACCGGATTCCGGGGTACCGGATTTTTTTACATTGCAGCCATTTAAAAATGGCTGCAATGTAAAAAACTTAAAAACCCCAGCAAGAAAGTTTAAAAAAAAAAAACTCTCCCCGAGTCCAGGCTGCGCGGGTGGAAGGGGGGACACCCCCCACCCACCCTGCCCAGCCTGGATTTTTGTTTTAAAAAAGACTAGAGTAAGACCCAGAGGCGAGGCGAGCCCACCCCCCCCAGCACCAGCGGCCGCGGCGTCCCCGCAGCCACCGGTAAGTATGACCCGATCCCTTGGGGGGGTGTTTAACACACACCCCCAGGGATCACCCCTACTAACGTTCAGTGCGCTTACCTTTGGGAGCTCCGGCGGCGGCGGGCGGTCCGGCGGCCTCAGCGCCGGCTGTGGCTGCCGGCGTCAGGACGCTCTAGGCCTTCCGGTGAAACCCGGAAGTTCCCCGGAAGGCCTACAGCGTCCTGACGCCGGCAGCCACAGCCGGCGCTGAGGCCGC
>QEPC01012145.1:4192861-4203407 GCA_003113815.1 Sphenodon punctatus
CCCCCCCCCCCGCGCACTGATCTCACGGCCTGGTCTCAGCTGTGTTGTTCCTGGCTTCTCCCGCAGGAACCGGCTCTTAAACTCCAGACAAACAGCATACCGGATTTAATCCGGGAATCCGGTTTTCGTAGAACCGGTAACCGGTAAATCCGGTAGCCGGTAATGGGCCCGGGGTCCCACCACTAGAGACTGGCCAATAGCTGGATGGGGTGTAAATGTCAAGAAGCAATGGTTTCTTGAATAGAGGCCGTACCACTGCCTCCTTGAGGCAGCCTAGCACTCTGTCCTCCCTGAGGGAGGCAGTGACCATTCCCGTCAGCAATGGCCCCAGAGTCTCCCGGCTGGCCTTGACCAACCAGGATGGGAACGGATCCAGTTCACCACACAGAAAAGTCCATCAAGATGCAATTTTGAGAATGCTAGGATAGCAGCAAAGAACCTCTTCTTTTCTGCCCACACAGCCACAGCATAGGTTTACTAACTCTATGCTGCAATTGGTTGGCTTCAGCACAAATACAAATACGGCGCCACTGTCGCTCCAACCACCACCCTCCACATTTCCGCAACTGCAGGTCCTCCATAAACCAGGGGAACCAGTGTTGTCAGGACTCAGGGAGTGGACACCTAGGAGCCGTTCAGTGGATGGCCTCAGTCAGCAGTGTTCCAAAGAGCCACAAGGTCATCAAACGGATGGTCATTGAAACTGAACTGGTTCTGTACCTTTCCAGGGGCAGACATGAGCCAGGAGACTGGCCTGAATGAGGTATTGTTTGCGGTACAGGAACAATATTAAAACAAAAGGTAACTATTTGGGGTCAATAGAACCCTAAAGTTCCCACAGTACTGGGTTTTGAATTGACTGAGGTTTGTATTTAATGTTTGAATATGACCTCCAGCACCTTAGGCGTGTAGTGATTTCATTTTCTCATTCATTACAACTGGGGTCAAATTTACCCCCAATACCATGAAATTTGTGAAATTCTCTTTCTCTCTCTAAACTGTGGGGGAAGGTGGGATGAACCAACACAGGAGAATTAACCCCATTGCTGTTGAGGAATACATGGAGTATGAAGTGGTACAAGTTTGCTAAAAACATTTTATGATTTTTTTGTGTGTCCCCCTTTGGGGCCCAATTTACCCGAAGTCCATCTGGGGGTTAATAGGCTGCAGGTAGACCATCCAGGGCACTTGCAAGTCTAGAGCATAATCCTGTAAGTACTTATAAATACCCTGCTACACTCCCCCAGCTGAGATTCAGGGATGGGGGTGTGCGATCCTATTTTAATTTGGACTCCCCTTCCTTTTGGAGAAAGAGAAAAAGGGGGAAGTCCTTAAAATGCCTCAAGATTGACCATGTGCTCTGAATTGATATTCTGTGGAACATTTTGCATCAAGGGCTCTTGACTGTTGAGCCAAGTCACCAGCCAGCTATGAAAAAATATCCCAGCAAAGCAGCCAGGAAATATATAAAGTGATGTCTGTTTCTTGCGCTGTCTGAGGTTGGTGCATAATGCCTGTAGCAACCGTATCTACAGAAATCTTTTGTTCTTGGTCCAGCATGAAGGCAATAGAGAAACAACCCAGCAGGGTGGACTGACTCTGTACTTTGGCCCTTCACTCACATCAACATGAAATCTTGTATTAACAGAAGCATCATATCCAAGACTCGAGAGGTTATAGTATCCCTTTACTTAGCACTGGTCAGACCTCTCTGGAGTACTATGTTCAGTTTTGGGCTCCACATTTCAAGAAGGATTCAGAGAGCAATGTAGATGATAAAGAGTCTCAACTAGAAATTGTATAAGGAAAGACTGCTGAAGCTGGGCATGGTTAGCCTAGTTCAAGTGAAGATAACAGTTTTCAAATTTGTTCCCCTTTTCCACTGAAGCAGCAGCATAGCTAGTTTGGAATGGCCTCTTGACAGTGAGAAAGGCTGTATTCCACAGCAAGCTTCACAAGTTCTCTGGACCTCAGCAATGAGATTTGCACAGTTAGTTGCCTTGGCACTAGCTTACATGAATCAGAAGACTAGCTAACTAGCAGCCCCTGCATATCTCACCATGTTGACTTGCTGATCAGGAGACTGAATAAGGGTGAGAGGTAATTGGAGAAGTTGAGATCACCTAGCTGGAATGGAAGTATGTCAAAAACAAGTAGGAATTGCAGGGGCTTTCCACAGGTCACTCATGAATGACATGGTCTGGTCTCAGAGAGATGCTCCATCAGCTATTCGTCATAAAAGGAAAGATATGCCTCCTTCTGAGGAAAAGCAATTTCAGGCACCATCATGTGGTACATCTGATGCCTCAACATCTGTTAGGGAACTCTGACACTTTTGGAGGAGAATGATTCTTGTTATAACTTTGCCATAATTCATATCCATTCTGGCATTAATCTAAATGCGTGTTTAGCAGAATAAACAGCACTGGCTGCATCGTGAGTGTGTGTGCGTGTTCTTCTGAGTAATAGTAGCTACTGTTTGCTGTGGTTAGCTGACAGTTAACATCCTTTGATAAGGAACTCTTAGTCTGGTGGGAACATTGGTGGGGGGGCGGGAGACACACATTTGGGGCTAAAATCCAATTTGACAGGGCCTTGGTGTAGAAGAATGGGGTCTCTGTCCCTCTATCCTTCCTCTAGTGGCAGAGAATGCAGCTGCACCAAAGAGTGTAGGTCTGCAGCCAGTCTCATGGACCTTGGTGCAGCTGCACTACTTGACCTATGATAGTTATGAAGTGGGTTTATATTATTAGATTTATATTATTATAATATAAGTGGGTTTATATTATTAAGTTAAATATAAAATATTTATATTATAACGTTCAAGTATTAGGTTAAATTACTGGGGGAAACTTCCTAACCGTTAGAACAGTTCAACAATGGAACAAGCTGTTGAAAGAGGTTGCGGAATCTCCCTCCCTCGAGGTTTTCAAGGAAAGACTGGACGGGCATCTATCATGGATGCCTTAAGCTCAGGGCAGGGAGCTGGACTAGATGGTTCTTGAGGCCCCGTTCCAGCTCTTCAGGTTTTAGAATTCTGTACTATGTCTGTGGAACTGTTTTAACTGGAGTTCAATGAAGAAGCCCATGTTATACCAGTGCTGCATGACCCTGAAAACAGTGTTTTCACCAAAAGGAATACACTGTGGAAAGGCAGATGGTTAAAAGCTTTGTTAAACATACACAAGCAATGAAATTCAGTCTGGATTTGATGACACTTAGTGACAGTTTTGGAAACAATCAACAACATAGGGAACTCTCCTTTCCCCCCTCACTCATTACCTGTATAAAGTGATCTAGCAGATTGTCAACTTGTATATTGCCATAATGGAATTCTTCTTCCCTCAACACTCTACACTCTGTTACCTTGACTCCCAGCAGCATACACTTTAAATTCAACTGGTTACTGAAGAACAGGGATGTGCGAACGAGGTTCGGATGTTTGGAGTTTGGACTGAACTCGGTCTGTTCCGATGTCTGAACCGAACGTCCGAACCGAACTTGAAAACGGCCGAACAGTTCGGTCATGTTCGGGTAAGTTTGGATGAGTTCAGGGGCAGGAAAAATGTGACTTTGGGCTTGAAAAACGTGACTGGAAGGGAGAAGCAGCTGAGGAGCAGACTTCCTGGCACCAGGGGTGGTGACCAGGGGTTGTTTCAGGGCCAAATGATACCGATACTGAAAAAAATCTTCAAATTTGATATCAGTATCAGTATCGATAGCACTATTTTCAAATGTTCGGCCAAGTTCAGCTGAACCGAACTCGGCCGAACCGAACAACCGAACCCGAACTTGGGTTTCGCACTGAATGACCGAACATCCGAACCACATTCTGTTCACACATCCCTACTGAAGAAGGAGGAAGCTTAAACATTTAACTAAAAGACTTAATTTACCTCTGTTTGGTCATTCACTTTTTGACATATTTAATTACTAGTGATTGACAGTATCCTGTAGGATCCAGAGTACACTTGTCTGTAATCCTGTTCAGTTGCTTTTAACATTGTGTTATATATAAAAGGAAAGGTATACCTCCTTCTGAGGAAAGGCTTAAAAGAACCCTGCGTCTTGGACATTTCAAGAAATCACCAGAAAGTAGTTCAGGGAGAGAGATGGCCAAACTCTAAGATCTTCCAACTCCTCCCATGCAATGTCAGGCACCACCATGTGGTACATTTGATGCTTCAACATCATATCTGTTATTGAACTCTGATATTTTGGAGGAGAATGATACTCATAATTTTATTATATATTATATAATATAAATAACTATATATGGAGAATGATACTCATTATAATTTTATTATATATTATACACATACACACAAACTTTTCTCCAGTGTCGTTTGTAAAGACTCAAAAAATCTTTACACTTCATAGGGATGGGCGAATACAGTTCGGAAGTTCGGAGTTCAGACCGAACTTAACCAGTTCGGTCAACCGAACCAAACTTCCGAACCGAACTCAATTTTTGAACCGAACCAAATTTCCTAACTCGGCTCTGTTCTCCCATCCCTAAAAGATAATATTCCATTTAGTTCAATGGGGTTTGAATTTGTGAACTTTGTTCGGAAGTTCAGAGTTTGGACCGAACTCGAATAGTTCGGTTGACTGAATCAAACTTCCGAACAGAACCGAATTTCCGAACTGAACCGAATTTCCGAACTTGGTTCTGTTCGCCCATCCCTAACACTTCAAGATTTTCCATTCCTAAATTTTCAAATATAGAGGCTGGGATAATTTTCACCGCGAGTTCTAAAATAATACCTTCAAGCAACAAGAGCTCCTTTCCTTGAAAAGTAAGCAAGACTTCATTTGCAATGATGATGTAGTCTTCTATGAAATACAACATTCATACAAATTTACCTATCTTAAGAGGACAACAAAGCCAGGTGGCATTTAATGTTACCAAATGTAACACTTGCCTCATGTTTGGGAGCTAAACACACATTCACCTGTGTCAGGTTTTTTTCTACATGCTTACAACACTGGTGATCCCCCAAATCATTGAATCATAGAATTTTAGGATTGGAAGGGACTTCAGGGGTCATTTAGTCCAACTTGCTGCAGACAGCACACAGCTGCTACTCAAACATAGCTGCTGTTAAATTTTAAAAAGCCAGCTACCCCACTTCCTATCTGTGTATGCCCAAAGTACTAGGATCCTTTACATCACAAGACAGCTCCTACCCATCAGCTATAAAAGTCTGTGGAACCAGCCACACACACCCTTTTTGCATGGATGCCCCCACCCACCCACGTGTGCATATGCATGGGTGGGGGGAGTGGGCACGCGATCACTGCACTGGGTGGATGGAGGTGTGTGTGTGCTCCCGTGCTCCACCCATTGCCCACACATGAAGCAACGGGTGCCAATGGTGGATGCTCAATGCATGGAGATGGATGGGGTGGGTGGAGGTGGGTAGTCACAGCCTTCACCCATCCCCCCCTCCGCACCGCTGGCCCATGTGAAAAGGGCCACCCACTGAAAACACATTTTTACCGCACAATGGATTTGCATAGGGTTTTCATTACAGCTTCCTAAAATGCACAGTCTGATGCTTCAGACCAGAGCTGAAACAGGTACTAAATTTAGTACGTACGGGTACCCAGATTTTTTTTGAGTACCACACATTGGGTACCTGGCGGGTTACCTGGGTAGCCTCAAGTACTCAAAAACCAGGTGCTTCTGGTACCAATTTTTAAATTTACCTCTTCCCTATTTATATATTCACCAGGTACATCTGGTATGGCAGCTGCGGCCGTATGTCTCAGACTCTGATCTGGCCACCATCATCCATGCGTTTATTACCTCTAGACTAGACTACTGTAACGCACTCTATATGAGGTTGCGCATGGGGATGGTCCAGAGGTTGCAGCTGGTGCAGAAAGCGGTGGCCTGTCTCTTCATGGGGACGGGTCGCTGCAAGCACATTACACCAGTGCTCCGTTCTCTGTACTGGCTGCCTGTTGTCTTCCGGGCCCAATTCAAGGTGCTGGTAATGACCTTTAAAGCCCTAAACAGCCTGGGCTCTGCCTACCTACAGGACCACCTCAGGCCCTGGGTCATATTGTGGCCCCTGCAGTTGGTCTGGGATACCCAATTCGAAGTCCCCTGGGTTTCCCAGGTGGCAACAATGGGGAGGATATTCTTGGTGGCCGCACCTAGGCTGTGGAATTCCCTCCTGATGGAGGCCCGCCTGGCCCCAGACCTCCCCTCTTTCAGAAGACAGTGTAAGACCCAGTTGTTCCACCGGGCCTTTGGAGAGGGAGATGGGGGGGAGTCTTGTTTGCCCTTTAAGTATGTTTTTAGTATTTTTATTTAATTTTATAGTGTTTGTGGACATTTTTATATTATGGAGTTTTATTGAGGGTCTGTGTTTGTTGTGAGCTGCCTTGAGCTGCTCTGTGAGCAGGAGGGTGCGGGGTACAAAACCAAGGAAATTAAAAATTAAAAATAAATAAATAAATATCAAATTGGAAAACCAAAAAATTGGCATGATTTATAGGGATGGGCGAACAAATCGTGGTTCAGGTTCGGCCGTTCTGTTCGGCTGTGTTCGGTTCGGCCGTTCGATTAGTTTGCCGAGTTCGTGTTTGGTTGTTCTGTTCGGTTAGGCCATTCAGCTGTTCAGTTCGGCCGTTCGGCTGTTCGGGAAATGTTGTTATGGGTGTTTTTTTGTTTTTTATATGTTTTTTTGGTTTCTTATTGGGTTTTATATGGTTTTCTTTTGTTTTTTATTTGTTTTTTTTGTTTTTATATATATTTTTTTAGCTAATATTATATGTATCTATCTACACTAAATCTAACTGCTATTAACTATTCTAAATGCTACGAACTAAATGGATTATCTAATAAGTACACAGGCCTATTCCTACAAACACTAAAACTAAATCACTAACGCTATCTCTATCACTAAGCTAACTCCTACAACTCTCTACATCTATCTATCTATCTATCTATCTATCTATCTATCTATCCCCCTCATCCCATATCCATATCCATATCCAAATATATATATATATGGATATATATATGGATATATATACATCCATATATCCATATATATGGATATATATATGGATATATATGGATATATATACATCCCATATATATGGGATGGGGGGGAATCACAAACAGAAGAGGAGTCTGTAGTGAAATACATACATACTCAATGAGTCTGTACAGTGAAATGCATAACACAAGGTTTCAGTTTAAGGTTTAAGTTTCATTTCAGTACAAAACTGAAATGAAACTTAAAGCAATCTAAAAATCCTACTCAACGCCTGCTGTTCAGGAACAGTGACTAGCTCAGAAGGTGTTGGGAAGGGGGGAGGCAGATAATTAGTTTCATTTCTTGCAAGCCTCTCCACCCCTGGTGCATGGAAGTCTGCTCCTCAGTGACTGACACCTCCCTGTCATGTTTGACCTTCCAGTGAACCTTTTTTTGCCACCTGAATGCGATCCTAACTGACCGAACTGTTTGGCCATTTAGCCGTTCGGTGTTTGGTTTGTTCAGTATGTTTGCATTCGTGTTTGTGTTTGGTCGTCTGAACAAGCTGAGTTCAGGCCGAACTCCAAACTTCCGAACCGCGTTCGCCCATCCCTAATGATTTTTTTTTTTTAAAAAGTACCAAAGTAGTTTCTTGGGACTGGACGTTCACTTTCCAGGACAGGCCTGGGACAGAAAACCCAAAAATAAGTGTTTTAAGAAGAAAAATGGGGGTGGTGGAAATAAACTAAAAAAATTGGAACCCAAAGTAGTTTTCCATTGTCGGAAATTGCCAAAAAGTGTTGTAACTTGATGGAACACCACAACACAGCAAGTGCACAAAACACAAAGGAAAGTGTATCAAAGTCGGTATATCCAGAAAAATGTAAAAAAAATTGGTACCAGAAGTTGACATTCCATGATCGGAAATAAACATTTCGGTACATTGAGCACCTGATTGGGTAATAATCGCATAGTACACATTCATTACCTGAAATTAGACAAGTTACCTGATTTTGCAGTTAGCCTCTTTCAACTCTACTGCAGAACTCTTGATGAATTTCTCATCCAGCACAGTAGTGAACAGAATTTTTTCTCTCTTTGCTAGAGCTGAATTGAATATCTGAAACAAATACCCAGTTTGACATATTCAAATCCATTTTACTGAAGAAAAAAACAGAGCAATATTCATTGTAAGAAAATCTGGAAGTTAAAGTTAAATCTGGAAGTTAAATTGTTACCAGAAAATTAGACAGGTTACCTGATTTTGCAAAAACAGAAGCAAAAACAGAGCAGTATTCATTGTAAGAAATTCTGGAATTTAAAGTTAAATCTGGAAGTTAAATCATTAACAAAAATTAGACAAGTTACCTGATTTTGTGGTTCCCTTCTTTCAACTCTACTGCAGAGCTCTTGATGAATTTCTCATTCAGCACAGTAGTGAACAGCTGTTTTTCTCTTTGCTAGAGCTGAATTGAATATCTGAAACAAATACCCAGTTCAACATATTCAAATCCATTTTACTGAAGCAAAACAGAATGGTATTCATTGTAAGAAAATCTGTAAGTTTCAAATCTGTGTTTTGATATTTTGGTGGTTAATACTTTTTTCTTTCAATATTACACATTTGGAATTTTTTTCACTTCAGAATTTGGTACTTTGGGTAATTTCAGAAGTGACGGGCCTGGAGGCCCGCCACGCTGAATCATCATCATCATCATCATCATTTTATTTAAGCACAGGCTCTCACCATGGCCAACATACAACAAATAAAGACAAAGACAAAGACAAATTCAAAAACACACCAGGATCCACACACTGGGATCCGTTTCAGATCCCGATCAGGAATCAGGTTGTCTGTCCTTTAGACGTGCTGGCCTGATTCTCACCGGGGATCGGGGAGGGGGTGAGGCTGCGCTGCGTGACGTTCAGCTGCACAGCCCCCCCCCAATGTTCCCCCAGCCGCCCGCCCTCCAGGAGATGGGCTGGCACAGTGACCAGATGTTCAGCATGGGCTTTGTCAACCCCGTCCTGGATTGTGACCAATCTAACCACAGTTCCGGAGGTGAGGCCGGCCCCACCTCTGGAATCATGGTTATTTTGATTCCCACCAGGTATTCACCATGGTGAACATCTGGCGGGAATCTTTTAGATGTTACAGGACAAATGGCCACCACAGGGGATTCACTGTGGTTGACCGTGATCTTGTAACATCTGAAATTACCCTTTGTTCACTTTGGTGGTATTATTTGGTGGTTGACTTTTTTTTTTTTTTTTTAATGTGAACATGCTACCTTAGGGCAAATTGCATTTACATTAAAAAATTCCAACAAATAATATTGCTGAAGTGAACAAAGTACTGAAATCCAAAAGACCAAAATGGCTGAAGTACGGAAGCAAAGAAAATAAAGATACAAATTTATAAATGGTGAAGATGACAAATTCAGATATGTGTCTGTTAATTATATTTTCTGAATGCTATTGGATTTCTAGACCCCTTTCAGTCTGACTTTCATCCTGGGCATGGCATGAAGACTGCACTTGTGACCTTGGTCGATGATCTATGCCGATCAACAGAGGAAATTCCAACCTTTTGAACCTATTAGATCTATCAGCAGCTTTTGACACTGTAGATCATAAAGTGTTGTTTATTCAACTGCGGGACCTGGCATGGGTTGCAGGACTGCTCCTTCAGTGGTTTTGCTCTTCCTGTCGGGGAGGTCTCAGTAGGTGGTGATGGGAGATTGCTCTATGGGGTCCCACAGGGTTCCATCTTGTCCCCTTTCTTGTCCAATATGTATATAAAACTGCTGGGTGAGATGATTCAGGGGTTTGTAGTGAGGTGTCATCAGCATGCGGATGACACCCAGTTTTACCTCTCTGTTTTATCTGACCCAGGTCCTGCAGTCTTAGTGCTTACTGCTTACCCATTGCCTGGCTGCTGTGGGGGACTGGATGAGGGTGATTCCAGGGGCAGCTGGTGGCTTTTTAGTTTGGAGGGGCAGTAAGGCCGTCTGGCCTGCTGGTGGTGAAGCTGCCGGCGGGCTGGCGAGCTGGTGGGCGGAGCCAGGGCAACAGTAGGCGGAGCCAGGGCATAACCCAGCAGCAAGGAGTTCCCAGGGTTAATATCAAATGGAAGAAAACACAGTCTAAAATGCACTTCAAGCTTAAAATGAATAACGTATAAACCCCAAGCCCTGGGAAACAATGGCAAAACACTGGCACAACCCAGCAGCAAGGAGTTCCCAGGGTTAACATCAGATGGAAGAAAACACAGTCTAAAATGCACTACTTCAAGCTTAAAATTAATAACGTATAAACCCCAAGCACAGGAAAACAGTGGCAAAACACTGGCACAACCCAGCAACAAGGATTTCCCAGGGTTAACATCAGATGGAAGAAAACACAGTCTAAAATGCACTACTTCAAGCTTAAAATTAATAACGTATAAACCCCAAGCACAGGAAAACAGTGGCAAAACACTGGCACAACCCAGCAACAAGGATTTCCCAGGGTTAACATCAGATGGAAGAAAACACAGTCTAAAATGCACT
>QEPC01012145.1:4209194-4233782 GCA_003113815.1 Sphenodon punctatus
CCGCGGCTGTGGAACTCCCTTCCGGAGGAAGCTCGCCTGGCCCCAAGCCTTTTAACATTTCGGCGGAACTGTAAGACCTGGCTGTTTGCCCAGGCCTTTGGGAGGGAGGGTGGGGGGGGTAGTTTTTAATCCCCCGCCCGTTTATTTATTTATCACTGTCCTTTTTACCCTGTTGTATTGAGATATTTTATATTTATATTTTAAATTGTTCTTAACTGTTTTATTACTGTTGTTAGCCGCCCCGAGCTGCGTTGCAGGATGGGGCAGGATAAAAATCTACAAAATAAATTAAAAAATAAATATAAAAATAAATAAAACGCTTTGGGCGGCTGATTTTTGAGCCTTCTGGGACCCACTCCTCTGGAGTGGGTCCCAGAAGTCAACTAACAGTGCCACAAAGCAGCCTTTGCCTTGTCTTTGCTTCAGAGCGGAGGCTGCTGCAGCACTGTGGTCAGTTTCATGTCAGTTTCACTGAAACTGACCACAGCACTGCAGCAGCCTCTGCTCTAAAGCAAAGGCAAGGTAGAGGCTGCTGCAGGCAGCGCTGGAAAGCGGCGGCAAGGTTTTTTTTTTTACCATGAGCGGCGGCGCCTGGTGGGGCACTTGGGGGGTCAGCGCCCCAAACTCCCTGGAAGGCTAGCCATGCCTGGGTGAGTCGACTGAGGTTGAATCATGACAAGACTGAGATGATGATGGTTGGCTGGCCTTGTGACTTGGGGGGATTGGTACCCCTGTTATTGATGGGATCCAGACCTCCCTGGTCACTCAGGTTCACAGCTTTGGATTACTCCTCAATCTGTTGCTGGGCCTGGAATCCCAGGTGGCGGTGCTTGTGAGAAGGCTGCCGCCTTTCTTTCTGATTCAGATCTTGCAGCCATCATCCATGCCTTCATTACCTTGAGGCTAGAGTATTGTAATGTGCTCTACATGGGGCTGCCCTTGAAGACTGTTCAGCTGCAGGTGGTTAAGAATGCGGTGGCCCAGCTCCTTATGGGGGCAGGTCACTGGGAGAACATAACACCAGAGTTCTAGAATCTGCACTCATTGCCTATTGTGTTTTGGGCACAATTCAAGGTGCTGTTTTTGACCTCAAAAGTCCTAAACGGGTTGGGACACACTTATCTGGAAGATTGCCTGACCTACCATGTGCCATTGTGGCCTTTGCAGTTGGCCAGGGATGTCTGTCTGGAGGTACCAGTTTTTAACTTAGTCTCCACGACAAGGAGGGCATTCTAGGCCGCTGCTCCATAGCTGTGGAACTTCCTCCCCCAGGAGTTTCATTTATGTCTGGACTTCAATGCCTTTAGGAGGCAGTGTAAAACTGTTTTATTTACAAGGATGTTTGACAGTGGGGGTTAGGGTATGGGTATTGTGTGGGAATAGGGGTGATTAGGAGGTTGGGGAGTTGGGGTAGAGAGGGGTCGGGGATGGTGAGGGGTTGTGGGATAGTTTATGTTTTTGTATTTTTGGTTGATTTATATTAGTACTTTATATTTTAATATTGTAAGCCTCCCTAAGCCACCTTTGATGGGAAGGGTGGGGTAAAAAAAAACCAAAACAATAAAATAAAAATATTCATATTGGAAAGTGATCTGCAAAGGGTTTCTTAGTAAAGGCTGCTTTTAGACATGCGTGGCTAACACATGGCATGAAATCACTCTGCGTGTAAAAATCCCACGGGTGGGGTTTAGACACGGCATCTCGCACATTATCGCCAGTCATGCATTCTTTTAAAAGCATGAATTAAATACCTCGATATCGAGGTATTTAATTTGCGGTTTTAAAAGAATGCGCGACCAGCTATAAATGCATGAGATGTCATCTCTTAACCTCAACTGTGGGATTTTTACACGGGGCATGATTTCATGCTGTGCGTGAGCCATGCACGCCTAAAAGTGGCCTTTAAGATGGACTTCTGTCATCATCTTCATCCCCTTTCTTGTTCTCCCACGCCTCCCCTGCTCCCCTAACTGCCTTCGTCCATTCTCCCTAGCTGCTCCCCATGCATGGAACTCCCTTCCTGCCCACATCCACCTCACCCCCTCCCTTCATACATTCAGATCCCTCCTCAAGGACCACCTCTTCCGCTCTACCCTCCCCAACTCCTCACTCCCCTCCCCTAACTCCTGTTGATACCTACCATCCAGTACAATCTGTTACCTGAGGTCTGTGTACTCATATCTTTACCACATGGACTATTCAGCCATCATTCTCAATGCAACCAAGCCAAGCACTTGCAATGGAGACTTTGCATCTTAATGAACGCTACACCTCTTGTTTCTCCCTCTGTTCCCCTTCCTTCATCTCTCCCCCATCCCTTCTGTCTCTCAGATTGAAAGCCCTAGGGCCATTCTCTTCCATTACTTTGTAAAGCACCCGGTATATTGCTGGTGCTATATAAATGCATCATCATCATCATCATAAATAATAATAATAATAATAATAATAATAATAATGTTGTTTATATAGTGCCAGGAATGTATCTAGCACTGTACATTCAGTAGTTTCAGATATGTCCCTACCCCAAAGGGCTTACAATCTAAGAGACAAGGAAGGAGGAGACAAAGGAGAGGGGAACATCAGGAGAGACAAGGATACATTCATTCATGAGTGTGAGAAGATGCAGGTGCACTTGCTTAACTTAGTTACAGGGAAGAGATTCTGAGGAAGGGAGGGAGAATGATGCTATTTCACTCATGACGAGCCAGGGAAAGTCTGATGGAAGAGGTAGGTTTTCAGGAGGGATTTGAAACTTGGGGACGAAGAAGAATGTATCCAGGGAGGGAGTTCCAGGCCTGGGGGGCAGAAAGAAAGAATGGGAGAAGAAATTTAGAGGAGCAGGGGAGTTGCACGCTTTTGCGAAGCTCCCAGGCAGGAGTGTGGCAGCTTACAAGAGCAGAGAGATATGGGGGAGCAACTAGAAAAGGTAAGTTTAGGCCTGATTTTAGATGAGCAGCAGGATCTATCGCGTTGAAAAATGCACTTTGAGAAAAGTCGCCTGGGGGGCTTTTAGATGAGCAGGAAGCTGCTGGCTGTCATTGGAATCGGGGCTTGTACCTTATTTTTTAAAAGCACATTTGAAAGACCTCAATATCGAGGGTGCACAGAGAGGCATTCTCAGTTGTTGCCCTGGTATTGTAGAACTCCTTTCCCCATGACTACTGTCAGAGTCTGAGCATTTTCTAGTGGCAATATAAGACCTTTCTTTTTGGCCAAGCATTCAACAGACAGAGATACGGATTGGGGTGGAGCTTTTAGGGGATTTTAATTACTTTTTCTATGGGTTTTTTTTTTAGAAATTGCCCTGCGCCTTAGGGGAAGAGCAGGGTATATGTTTGAATAAGTAAATCATAATAATTTCATTTTTATATGCACCCCATTGCAAAATTCACAAAATTAATACAATAAATTAATACACTTCACAAAATTAATTCAAGAATATATAATAACCTAAAATCCATTTACAATACATTTTAAAAACAATTAAAAATAATAAGGGAAAGAGGAATGATAAAATACTTTAATGGGAACCATCAGTGGCTCTTCTAAAAGCTACCTTAAGAATAAAAAAAGTCTTTGGGTGCTTTTTGAAGATGAGGAAGAACTGAGATGAACTTACTGAGGGGCCCCGCCACTGCAAAGACCTTTTAATAGTTAACAACTCAGGACCTTTTTAAAGAAGAGGGCCAATCTAGAGGATTGAAAAAATCCGCTTTTAGAAAAGGATTTTTAAAACCAGTTGTTAAACCTCGATATCGGGGTTTTATTCTATTTATTTTGTTTTTATTCAATAACTTATATCCCACTCCCTCCAGCCCTACGGCAGCTCGGGGTGGCTCACAAACTATTTAAAACAAAACAATATATTTCAATCTTTTTGGTAAAGAAATGGATAAGAGATGTTGCATATGAATGTCCTGGGAAATATGTGATGGGAGAATTTGAATGTATGTATTTTTTATAATTTTGGGGGGGTTTGTAGTGGTATTGTTTTTATGTTTGTTTCTGTTTTAAGGAAATAAAATTTATTATTAAAAAACTAAACAAAAACAATATATAAAAACAATACATAAAGGGATTACTAAGACAATAAAAAACAACAACAACAAGGTAAAATAACTGGTGAAAAAAACCACACCGTTATTTCCCCCGTCCCCCAAAGGCCCGAATGAACAGCCAGGTCTTACAGGCCCGATGAAAGGCCAACAGGCTGGGAGCCAGGTGAGCTTCCTCTGGGAGGGAGTTGCACAGCCATGGTGCAGCCACTGAGAACATCCTCTCCGTCATGGCCCCCCGGTTCACTCGCGGGACCTCCAAGAAAGCGCCCCCGGTAGACCACAGAGGTCCAGGGAGTGAGGTGGTCTCTCAGATAGGAGGGGCCCAGACTGGTGTAATGTGCTCCCTATGGTTTGTCATATCTGGTTTTAAAAATAATGCACGAGTCGCCTGGCGCCACTGCTTCTAATGGCGGGCAGTGACTTCTGGTGCATGCAAACGCCCCCAGCGTGACTTTTCTAAAAGTGGATTTTTCAGTCTGCTAGAGTAACTCACGAATACTGTTTAAACGTTCAGGCTAAATGTGGTTTACTTTTCATTAATCCACATTTAGTCTCTCATCTAAAAATGCCCTCAGTGGGTGTCAATGTGATCCAAAATTGTCTACCTTCAAGTTGCAGAACATTTCAAAAGTATATTTAGCAGACTGCCAACCCTCACAATTTTATCATCCATTTGTGATATTTGGTGTTTGTTTTCAAGTTTCAGCTTGTGGAATTAGGCAATTATGTGACTCTTGCCTTTCACTTTAAAAAAGAACTATTGAGTTTCTGCTGGTTGTAGATATGTGAAACTTAGACCCAAAATACAGAAGACAATAGAGGCTACCAAATCAAGAACCCACATGTCTTGATACTTTAGAATTCCTGAGCTCCACTATATGTCCCATTGGGACACGTGTTCACTGCATTTCAATGGGACAAAGGGAGGGATTCCAAAATGTGAACTTAAAGGGCCTGGATTCTCTGGATGCAATCTGAATCCTTGAGTTGCTGTTTAGTGCTAAAGAATTGGTTTCTAGTTAGCACTGATAGACCATATAGAACTAAACTGGCCATTGCAGATGTCTCTTTGTCGTGTTGTGCCTCAGTTTCCTCAAAGGGAATATGCACTTAGTGGTCCAGGCCTGACATTATCTGGTCTGGATATAGGACGCTCTTTTCCAATATGTGGAAACTCAGTTTACACTTTGCAAATAAGCCAGTCAGCTCAGCTAAGTATTGTAAAGACAATTTATTTATAAATGAAGCTATGAGACTTAAGAATATTATAAATATAAAGCAATAATTTACTTAAGTTCAAATAAAGACATAGTACAAAAGAGAAACTGTGTCAGTTAAAAACACATGGTTTGAGAAGACATTTCTGTTCAAAGAACAGCTCTTATTACAAATTCAATGATCTTACAGCTATAAGATATAACATATGCTCTAAGTATTATTGCTATGGTTGACTCAATGCATCATAAAGAATATACATTCATATTGCCCAGTCATTTGTTCCATACTGCCATATGGATATGAGAAAAGCTCCAAGGAAGGAACTGTTTCTGAAAAATCCAACTCTCCTCTCCCTTCTTATAGAATGAAAATTGCTTGGAAGTCAGTTAAAAATGACATCAGGTCAAAACTGCTGACAGGGAGGGTTTTCTCAGAGTACATAGTAAGAAACCTGTTAATACATACTAAGCAGGTTACTATAATCTAACATAGGATTTAACAATGAGTAAACTCCAAACAAACAAGGCCTCTCCCTGCCTTGCTTGGGAGTCATGTCTCTTGACTCTAGTCAACAGTGAATGTTGATTTCTTTAAGAGACAGACTGGCTAATTACATCACCTATTCCAGTATACAGGCTGATTACATCTCCTATTCCAATATATGATTAAGTGTTCAGTAGAAAGGTCACTATAGGACAACTCTTTAGAAATTCATCATACAGAGAGGCCAATTCTGATTTCCAATATATTGAAACACAGATGGTCAAAAAATATATGCTTATATACAGGATACATGACATCTCCCTGGTCAGAGTTGGATCTGAAGCCACTACAATGAAACAGGGAGGATTTGTCCAGAGCTGCATATCCCTAGCCTCAACCTCAGATAGACTCCCACAGTTCTGGATGCTTTGGTTGTCTGCAGTGGAGTCCAGAATTGCCAAGTCTTTACCATATTTTGTTTTAATATCTCATAATTTTTCTTCCAGTCTAAAGATTCTGAAGGGCCATGACACTCATGTTGTTTCAATACCTGGGAATGGCCATGCTGATTTACATCTATATTTCTCGTACCTCTTAGTATACACCTGAGTACCTCATGCTTTATGTTTATTTGCCCTGGGTCTTCAATATTATCTTATGTTGAGCAAATCTACATTTATTTATTATTAATTATTATTATTGGTTGCAATCTGAAGCAAGATCCATGTGAGATCCACACAGGTCCTGAATGGGATCCACATGGTACAATGTAATCACTATGAAGATGCATGCGGTTTGTATGCATGTGTGCGCAGTGCAGGATGCATGCAACATGTGCGGAGCATGGGATAGCTCCCAAAATTATTTATTAATATTATTATTGGCACCAGCAATGTGCCTGGTGCTGGACAGTCTTCATAATTATAGAGACAGGTTCCTGCCCCAAGCAGCTTACAATCTAGAATAGTATACCTGCCTGCTCAGAAAAATGTGATTACTACAGGGCAGGGGTTGGGAACCTTTTCCCCACATGGGTCGCTTTGAAAAATTAGGACAATTCTTATGGACTGGATCAGAATTGGGGATAGGGAATAGGGAAGAAACAAGGAGCTAAATTGCTGCTTGTTAGCATTTCCCACTATGTTGAGTACTGGGAGTGAAATCCCATTGAGATCTCAGGCCCAGTATGAGTTCTCAGCAAGAAAATATTTTTAAAAAATCATTGTGCATGTACAAAGTGACTGCCACTCTTAAACAAAATGGTGCCGATAGCATTACTGTCATTTTGGTTAAGAGCATTGGATTACACATGTGCAAAATTACCACTGCCCTTAACCAAAATGGCAGTAATACTACTGTCTCAATTTTGGTTAAGGACTTTGGCCATTTGCGCATACACAAAACGGCCCAGCAGCAAATGCACATGCATAGTGAGAGAACTCAGCAAAGATATCCTGGTGCTTGGTTCATCGCGGGATAAACTGAGCACCGAGATTTTAATGAGATATTGAGTGATCTTAATATCTTGTTTCAGCCTCAATAGGGAAACTTAACGTGTGTGCTCACGATGGGGGAATGAAGGATAGGGTCAAGATCATGGATCTATACCACTGATTTTGAGTTCATGCCCTGATCCCTGCTTCTTTCCCCTATTTTAGGGCACAAGGATAGGAACTGGATACATGGGTGAGATCCTGGAATTGGAAAGGGCCAAATAAAAAATAGGTGTGAGCCAGATTTGGCCCATGGGCTACAAGTTCCCCACTGGGAAAGAGTTTATCAATGGTATGGATTCTCCCTATAGGATTACTTTCTTTGCCAAAAATTGCTTTTAATAAATAATAATAATGATTTTATTTCTATAATGCCCTCCATGCCAAATTATGCTTAACACCATTGCAACCCAACAGTTTTTTCCCCCCTTTATTCAACTTAGCCAAAGCTATTTATTCAGTAGGTGAGATGCATCAAAGAGTGACCAGTAAATATTCATAGGTTATACTATTCTGTAATACTGTGTGTGTGTGTGTGTGTGTGTGTGTGTGTGTGTGTGTGTGTGTGTGTGTGTGTGAGTGAGTGAGATTCCTTAGTGCTTGGGTATATATAAAATTATGTAGACACTATATATAGGGTCTTCCCTATTTAATTTTATATATGCTGGAGCGCTAGGGAATAATTCTAATGATAATTACTGAGTTTCTCTATTTTTAGAAAATGGGCTAATCATAATGAAATTGAAATCACTAATTTTCACTTTCCTAAGATGCAAATGTAGTAATTCACACAAAATAACCCACACTCTCAATTTTACTTTCCAGCAAAGATTCCATAACCAAGTGCAGGAGTGAAGTTTCCTACTACTGAGTCATCCTACAAATAATACAGAATATTTACTAATAAATTCTTAAGTATTCTCACAAATAATTTAAACTAATCTTGCTGGAGATTGTGAGATGCAACTAACAGAAGGAAAGTTGTGAAGTGTCACCCCTATAGCATCTATTCATAAACTATTCAAATAACTTAACAGGTATTTTGTGTTAAGTCTCGCCAAAGTTGTTGTTGGGGTTTTTTAAATCATTTTGTTTAGCTTGTTAGCAACAGATCCCAGACCTTCGTTTTTAGTGAGAATTACTGAGGTTCTGTTCAACTCAGTCTTCATTGAGCATGCAATAGTCACATATTCATTAGTTTATTACATTTTTTGTTATTTCAGTCATTTTGGCTCAGCTATTTCAGCATTTTGATTACTTTAGTCTTTTTTGGCATGTCAGTATTTGTTCCATTATTTAGGTAGTCCTGTTGCACACCAAACTGCTGTGCAACAGTTTTAAAGAGTACCAAACAATGGAACACATACCAAAATGACCCAACTAAGTGAAATAATAAAATGGCCAAAACCAAATACTGAAATGACCAAAATAACTGAAACCAAACATCTAAACCGAATAGCAGATACATGAAATGAACAGCATGTTTCAGACATGGGGGACGGGGGGGGGGAATCCAACAGCCTGCGCACACCACCCGCAGATACCGCGCTCTAGCCACAATGCACGTGCTCGTGTGTGTGGCATGAATGCGTACCTGAGCGCGCACATTCTGGGCTGAGCATGGCGCCTGCAGGCAGCGTATGCATGTCATTGGCTTGCCCACACAAAGTGACCAAGTTAGTCAAATTCAGTATTCACTTCAGATATTTGTTTCACCCCTAATTTCGAGTGATAGAAATAGAAATTCAACCTCAGGGAGGCAGAACTTGTAATCCTTACTCATAATGAATTGTACCTTACTTCACAAACTGAAATCATTACCTGAAACCCTGGACCCACAGAAGTCCACGAAAGTGGGAGTTTTGCTATTGACTTCAAAGGTGCCAGTATTTCATTCTTTGGTTGCAATTGGATTTTGGATTCCTTAGTAAGAGTATCAGGATCTAGTTTCCTTTCTGAGGAAACCTAAAGGATCCGCTTATTCACTGTAATGAATGTTGCCCATTGTCCTGCTAATCAATTTCCCACTTCTACAACTGCCTGACTTTCTTTGAAAAACCTCATACTAAATAAAACCAGGAAGGAAAACAAAAAAACCCTTAAAAATAATGTATTTGAAAACAATCTGGTTTTAGTAAAGTTCTTTCAGGGAAAGCGAGATAATCCTACACAGACTGAAACTCATGGGAGTCTTGACTTTGATTTCAGTGAAGCCAGGATTTCATCCTCTGTGTATAAAAATGTAACATTGTGTTGTTGTGTGTTCTTTAATATAAAATCACATGCCCACTTGGAGTAACTAGGTTTTTGTGGATTTCTTATAACTTTTCTATACCTTTATTACCTCAGAAATATTATTTTTCATGTCCCAGTGCCAAGAAACCTGCTTAGTAAAAATGCCAGATTCTTTTATTTGATTTTATTTGATTTCACTAGGGACCATCAGCCTAGCTGCTTAAGTGCCCGACTACTGTTTGCAGTTAAACATTCATTAGGGAATCCCCAGTGGGTCCATTTGTTTCGCTGAGGTCCAATTACGGTGCCACAAAGGCAGTTTTTGCAGCAATTAGCTGATTTTTCCTGTTTATGTTCTGTCTCTTTAGGAAGAGGACTAGTTTGTAGAGGTCAGATTTTTAATTAGGCACAATTTAGGGCCAATAAGAAAACTGATAATTTACTAAATGGCTGTGGTGGACTTAACTGCACAGAGCAGAGGTAAATAACACAACAGGGACACCGGGAATATGCTCTCCTGGTGTGCAGAGCTCAAAGCCCTATAATATAAGGAATAGATTATGTGTTAAATGACTGTCATGGACTGCAGTGCGGTGTGTATGGCATCAACCACGTAATCTCGAGAGTCATCATGATATTGTACATGGATATAGGGATTCCATTTGAATTTCAGAACTTGTGAGAAGTATTGGTTGCAAAGGCCATTGTGACAAAACCAAACTGGTTATGAAATTACTCTTCCTAGAATATTACCAGAGACGATTGTTCACATGTGGCTGCACAATAAGCAGTGAACACCAGAAGAAGTGAAATGATGACACACATATGCTAAACAGAAACAACCGCTTTAAGTGTCTAGTGGCTTCTGTGCATGCTTATGCCTTTCACATACTATATCATAAATATAATAACATTTGTACTTTCTAAACCCTAAATGAAAAGGCCATGTGTTCATTGGCTTGCATGCCTTAGGAAATGGAATGGAATTGGAACAGCAAACAATTGGTGGGTGTCTAGAGGAAGCAGGATTTTAGCCCTACACTCCAGAAAGACATCCTTAGAGGTTAAGCAGCATTGCTACCTTAAGATTGCTCTCAACTCAAGGCTGTGGATGGGAAGTTCAGACATGAAATCACAACAAGCGCTTTTCTTAGGAGACTTGCAGCTGGATGAAAAGTTGTTTTCATACAGGAAATGGGCAAGAAAGGCCAGGGGGTCATTGCATTTTTTCTGAAAACCTTTGACCCAGCTCTCAACTGCTGAACCATAACCAGACATGGTAAAGAAATAGGACCAGCTGGCAGTGTAACTTTTATAGACACTTTGTTCCTGCTGTCAGTCTGTTTTTTCAGGGTTCGTAGAAGCATAAGGGAAGAAAGAGCTAAATATAATCTAATAGGGAGATAAACACAATTAATTAAATGCTGATGTAGAAAACTTTGACATGACAACATTGCACCTGAACTAGGTGCAGTAGTCACCACCGGAACAATTAACAGGCTACTTGTAATAAACAGCACCTCATTCTGAATACACTAGTGAGTATGTGAAAGCTAAGTGCCTGATATTACCAAGAACTGTTGCTTTTGTTAACATGGCTTCTAATCTGCCTTCTCTATCAACTCCCTGCATTAAGATCGTTACCCTGTCTATATTATACCATTCAATATTTTGTTCTTTTTGTTAGAAAGAGCTGTCAAAAGCCGTAGAAATTCAGAAATATTTGAAAGCCACACAGTGAAATTTTCATAGCATGAAAATCAGCAGTTAGTTACCTCAGTGGTGATTTAGATATCCAAGCACACTCCACCAAATATATATTTTCCACCATGTATACAGATATTTAGGGGAAACAAAGTGCTATTTAGAAAGTCATCTAGACCAAGCTGCAGACCTAAAACCACTCCCCCCTGGAGTATCCCCATTGAAGTCAATGGGACTTACTCATGAGTAAACATGATCCATATTCTCTTTCTGATTTCATCCCACATTTTGAGATGCTTGGAAACAGATTACAGCTCCTAGAATCCTAACATGAATGTGCTTATCCTCTTTAGATAATGGTAAGAAGATTTATTTTCAGATTATCATTAAATGCTTTCTCAAATAACTGCTTTCTTTCAAACGTAAGACAGCCAAGTATAGCACCTTGCTTTTTGACTAAGATCTCTTGTCCAATTAAATTATTCTCAGAAGAGTAGACCTGAAACGAAAAATTTCAGTGAGTGCTGCTTCTGTTGGAAGCAGGGCATTCATCAAGATTCATGTGGTGTGGAAAGTTACCAGCTTTCCTGCTGCTCTTGCCATTTTCCATTATTTTTTACATCTTGGATGAGGCTGTGATGGGGCCATTCCTGAGCCTTGTGTGTGCACCCAAGATGCACCCCAAAGGCCTATGGAGATTAAAACCTGCTAGCTAAGCACCAGTGAAGTGCTGGAAATTGCCAAAAAGTGCTGTAAACTGCTGTAAAACTGTCGTAAAATTCCCAGAAAGTAATGAAAAACTCCCGGAAAGTGATGAAAAGTTACAAAAGTCCTGGAAAGAGATTAAAAAGTTCTAGAAACGAGGAAATCCCATGATGAAAGTGCTGAAAAAGTTCAAGGAAGTGACAAAACACTTGCAAGCACTCCCAAAAGGTCAGCATTACCCTTCAGAACGGGAACACTTGTTCTCGCCTCAGCCCTACTGAAGAGATACCAGTTCCTCCCTTTTACTCTCTTCATCTTATCACACAAACAAGTTGCAATGATACTACCTTTTAAATCTGAAATACACGTTCCATATTTTCAGATGGTTTTCAGCATCATTTTCAATGCTGATATAAGAAAAGGGAGCTACCCAGAATACATAAGAACATAAGAAGTTCCATACAAGGGGCAACACATATTGCAGCGTTAATTGCTAAATACTTGGAAACTGAATTTTCTTTGGAGTCCGGTTTGACTTGCAAAACATTTGGTAAGGTAATTAATAATAATCAGTCACTGAAGTAACTTTGTATAAATAATGTGCAGCGCTGAGTTCCCCAAAGAGCTAACACAAACAAATGGACTTCAGAATGAACTCAAATGTAAAAAAAAGAAGAAGTTATTTTAAGAATCTAGAGTATGTGACTTTTGGATATTTTTCATAAAGCTTCATTTTGACTAGATTCCCTTGTTTTGCCACAAAGTTGCCATTTATAGTCACTTGTTTATCTATAAATATATTTAAATACCATTGTTACAGCCCTGAGACACCAAGGTAATAAATGCTTTACAAATACAGTAACTAATTCAGACAAAAAGGTAGATATATATTTGAAGCTCCTAAGGTGTTTGCTTTCTCTCCCTATCATTCCTGTCATATCACCATTGTTTATGAAGATAAGCAGGACTTCTAAATACTTCATATAAAGAGAAAAAATGTATTAATACTATTTGAGGGGGTTTGTGGAAATTTTTAATTTACACACATATTATAACATTTCTTACAGATTTAGAGAGGAATGGCAACAGAAGCTCTGCCAACTTCCTACACCTCCCAGCATGCCTTATTATAAGGCTGGAAGCCAATAAGGACATTGAAGAGCATGGTCACACCCTGTACCAGGTGCAGAAGGGAAAAAGAGGGCGAGACACAAATGGGGGGAAACTGCTCTAGCACAACCCAAGCAGTGGCGCAGGGACCATCAACCAGATGCTGAGACTGTAGGTTCAGTGCTGACCCCTGACACAAGGATATTGATTTTCGTCCTGGTTCCCAATAGAAACATACAACAAACTGCATTACTATTATTTAAATAAATACTTATGAACTATTTTGACAGGTTAGGATTACATTCTCTTAAGGGTATTCCCCTCTTTGGGTGGTAACAGGTAAAAAGATAAACTCCATCTTAGAGTACACTAGCCAAACTGGTCTCAGGGGTGGTGTTAGAATCACCCAGACTTCTTGCCTTGGATGATTTTCACATACAGGCTGAGGCCAGCCTTTTAGGGGTGGAGCAGGAGTTCATGGCCACCTTGACAACCATGGGCCTATACCAGGTAATGTTTTATTTATTTATTTATTTATTTATTTTTACCCTGCCCCATCCAGCCTCATGGCAGCTCGGGGTGGCTTACATAATTTAAAACAGATACAAACTGATAAAAAATATACAAAAAGGGGGGCTGGGTTACAAAAGACAATAAATATAATAAAAAGAGATAATACCCACCGGCTAAAAATCCCACCCCTTATCCCTTTAAAGCCCCCGCCCCCAAAGGCCTGGATGAACAGCCAGGTCTTACAGGCCTGGCGGTAGGCCAACAAGCTGGGAGCCAGGCGAGCATACTCTGGGAAGAAGTTCCACTCTGCCTATACACGAGGTATGACACACATAGAACTTGATGTTTTGCATCAGCCTGGAAAAGGGGGTTCCAATTATCATGGGTCATATCATTACCTTCTGAAGGCACAAACCCCTGCCCATCTATGCCTTCATTGGGGTGGTGGACCTATTAGAATGGTCCCCCTCGGAGACTAATGAATCCAATTGGTTTCCAGAACTTTCTGGGGCGTTACATACTAACTTTAGCAGCTACTCTGTTGATGGCCTGGTTGCTTTGTGAAATGCCATCTGGAAATTGACATGGTTTCATCCAGATATCCACTCCCTCCACTGTGGCCGAACAGTTACCCCTGGAATACAGGGGACCTGAGGCGGCTGAAGCGAGAGGGTAGGTGATTAGAACACAGGTGGTGCTCCACTCAGGCTGAAGCCAACTGATTGTGGCATAGACTGTTTTTTAAAGGACTATGCTGTGACTATGATGGTGGCAAAGAAAGCTTTCTTCTTTGCTTTCATAGTGTCTGGGAAGTCTCATCTGGCAGAGCTGTTTCAAGTGGTGAGGGGCCTGGTTAATCTGGTCTGCCTCTGACTGGAAATGGAGTCATCTAATCTCCACTGTGACATTTTTATTAATTACTTTTCAGACAAAATTGCTCATATTTACCACAAATTGGGTGCTGCTGTTTTACCAGCAGAATCAGAGTCTGAGGTTATGGACACTCAGTCTTGTCCTGTTTATTTGGATCAGTTTCAATTGGTATTGCCCACCGATGTGGGGGAGGTGCTTGGGGCAATGAGGGAAACGGTTGTGAATTAGATCTTTGACCGTCCTGGCTGGTGAAAGCCAGAAAGATGCTGAGACTTCAGGAGGGGAGGGTATCGGACATTCTTAAAACTGCAGATTTCCGACCCCTGCTTAAAAAGGGGAAACACTGATTCCCCAGCAAGCTATCGACCTTTCTCTAACCTTCCCTTTTTAGTGAAGGTTATTGAACATGCAATTTCCCAACAGCTCCAGTAGGCGTGCGCACCAGGAACTCATTTCGTTTTTGTTACATTTTTCATTAAAAACTGTTGTTTTCGTTAATGTTATTAATGAAATTTCATTTTTCATTATCAGTGTCATCAATTTTGAGCAACAACAAAGATTTTGTTTTTGGTATTGTTTCCATTGTGGGCTGCCACCAGTGGCAGAAGTGCCAACAAACACCTCTCCCAGGCTTCTCAGAAGTTCTTTGAACTCCTTCCTCCCTTTCTCATATAATGCAGTAGTAATAAGTGCACAATGACAATATGAAAAATTACTAATATGTATGTCTAACCTACACCTAATAACCTATACTTTATGCAATATATTCCTATCTAAGTATTTATATCAATAAACTTCTATGTGTTCTAAGTATCTATCTCTCCTATTCTTATCCTAAAATGCTAATATATGTAATATAAAAGCCTGGTATATCTATCTACTAATATCTTTATAATATCTAATCTAATCTATCTATAGATATATATCTATACAACTAATATATCTATATATAATTTGGACAGAGGGAGACAGACAGGGGAAGAGGAGAGGAAAAATCTATAGGGTATATCTATATAATCACTATCTATATTATTTATCTAATCTATATATCTAAACCTATATATATCTAGATATATGTATAGGAGGAGACAGACAGGGGAAGATAAAAGGTAAAATAAAGAGTATAAGGAAAGGTAAGGTATAAAACTGAGGGCTGGGGAAGATTTTTAGTGCAAACACCAGTGTGCTGTAAATGTAACTTGACACAGCAAGAGCTAACACAGAACAAGAGTCAAACAGCCTGGCCCTACAACATAAAGGGTTGCAGTGCCCTCCCCAGAGCCCCCATGATTAGTTCTGGAGTGAGGAGGCACTGAGCAAATCACAGGCTGCCATTCCACTGCCTGGGACCTGTTTGCACTGCGCATTGGCCGGCGATTACATCCATCAGGTCCTTCCCCTCCCATCACAGGCCCAGTTCAAGAGTTCAAAACTGTTTCTGGTTCAGAGACGTCTGCTCCCCCACCCTCCACATTTCTCTCCAAACACCAACTGCCACGCAATAACAAAATCAATAACAACTTTCATTATCAGTATTGATTTGGTTATTATTTATCTTCATTATCATCATTGTAGTAATGATAAAGAAAACAAAGAATTCTGTTATCATCAATATAATGAAAATGAAGTGCACACCCATAAGCTCCAGGCTCATCTTAACAGCATCAGATTTCTGGTCCCATTCCAGCTGGGCTGTCACCCTGGATATGGCATGGAAACTGCACTTATGGGTGTGATTGATGACCTGTGCCTGAAGATTGAAAAGGGGGATTCTGCCATGATTATCTTGTTAGATATTTTAGTGGCCTTCTCACACGGTATTGCTGACAGACTGTGGAACCTGGTGGGGGTGCACAGAGCTGCTCTTGTATGCTTCCACTCCTTCCTGTTGGGGAGATCCCAGAGAGTGGTGATGGTCCTCATCGTCTTCTCGAGACCGCCCTTGTGGGGGTTCCATTCTGTCTGCCCTCTTGTTCAACGTGTATATGAGACCACTGGGCAGAGTCATTTGGAGCTTTGGGATGAAGTGCCATCATCAATATGCTGATGACACTCAGCTCTACCTCTTTTTCATCCAACCCAGGTCCACCAGTCTCGGTGCTTACCCGATGGCTGGCTGCTGTTGGGGACTGGATGAGAGTGAACTGGCTGAAGCTGAATCCGCACAAGACTTAGGTGGTGATGGATAGCTGGCCTTGTGGCCTGGAGGGGATTGGGACTCCTATAATTGAAGGAGTCTGGCCCCCTCTGGTAGCAGCCTTGGAGTGATTTTGGACCCCTTGCTACGCTTGGATTGTCAGGTTGTTACTGTGGCCAGGAATGCTTTTCACCATCTCCATTTGGCAAGGAGGCTGTGGCCTTTTCTTTCTGATCCAGATCTGCCCACCATCATCCATGCGTTCATCACCTTGAGGCTAGATTACTTCAACGTGGTTGGTGGGGGGGTTGGGCTAGTCTTGTGAAGGGGGGTTGGATTTGGGAAATGGGGTGGTGGTATTGCGTGGGTTTTTTGGCGGGGTTGTGGGAAGGTTGGGAGGGTTGTGGTTGTTTTCATACTCTACCATTTTTATGGATTGTTTTTATATGTTTTTCTATCTGAGCCCTTTTTAGGGAAGGGCATAAAAACAATTTAAATAAATAAATAATAATAATAATAAGTTTATTTAGCATGGGCTTTTGCCATGGCTAACACAAAAGGACATACAAACAAGTAAGCATAAAAACAGAAATATCAAATATATAAATCAAGGCATATTATGCCAAAAACTAAACAATTGAGGCCAAGCATCAAAGAAAGTACAAAATAATATACCATTGATTATTATTTGACTCAATGCAAATAGTTTGTATTAATCAAACTATACAATAGTATCATATTACACCCCCTTAGAGCAAAGTCAACCAACCAGTTTTACAGTAGTATATAGATTGAAATTATAGAATAGAAACTGTTTATTTAGGCATAATTTCACCATTTGCCCAATCTCAAATGATTGACATAACACAGAACAAGATTATAAGGTTCACAATACTCTTAACACATGCACTACTTCCCTAAGAAATAGCCAAATTTTACCATAGTCTCCAATAATAGCCTTTTAAGGAAAAAAGATACACAGAGAACCTTAGTATGAGCTCTCATAATACTAATTTCATTTAAATGATGTCCTGCATCATACCTTTTAAATTCTATATAAAATCACCCTGTATCCTCCCTACCAAAATTTTACTTTATTATTACTCTGTAAGTTCCAATTCAATACAACTCCAAACCCTTGCCATTACCAGCACAACCCCACTGGGGAAAGTCATAATTATCCTATCCTTCAATTAATAGTTTGCGCTTTTGAGAGGCCATTCATACAAAAGTTGCAAGTGCAACTAGGTCCTCCTTTTTAGATAGGGAGAGAAGCCTCCTATATCCATAACCCGGGTCCATATGCCCCCAATCGCTAAGCAGGGGATAAAGCCAGGCAGCCCTAAGGTCTCGGTAGTGGGGACAGACAAGCAAAAAATGCTTGACCTTCCCAGGTGGCAGGTACACAGTCGGTCAATGTATGGAATCCTCCTGTATCTCCCCTCTACCACTGATGTCTGAATGAGATGAAACCGAAGGAGAGAATAACACCTTCGCAATGTGCGATTTAAGAGGGCATCAAGATAATCCTCTAATCCACAATTGAGTTTAACTAGACCAAACCCAGGAGCAACCCTCCAGCTCCTTATAGCTGCCATATCCTCCTGACAAGTCATATCTTTTAGTCTAATCTGAACCTCTCTTATTATGGCTGTTAAGGGCTTGCCAAGGAAATAGGAAAAAGAGAACCCCTGGGACTGGATAACGTAACCCAAATATTTAAGCCATGGATACCCTCTTGGACCAAAGTATACTAATTCCTCATAGAGACATAGCCTGGAGAGCGATTCCACATGCAGAGATAACAATCTTACCCAATATCGAATAGCAGCTAATTTGCCCTGTAGTTGAATAGGGAAGACTCCAGTCTCTGCCCTCAGCACCGACCCTGGAACCTCTCTCCCCACTTGGAGGATCCTACACAGGAACAAATCCTGGATTCTCTCCAGTGGAGTTATTATAGGATATGGAATAATTTCAAAGCCCAAAATGGCAGAGGGCGGGACTTTTACTCTGCACACTTAGAGGAAAGTAGAGAGTTTTACTCCCTGTGAAATGTGGGCTGCCCTAAGCAGGGTCGCCACCAATTGTCCTGTTTTCACTGCTCATCTTTGAGTGTGCTTTGCCCATGTGCCCCTGCTGGAAAATGTTACCCCCATTTATGTGAATGCCTTTACTACTTCCAGTGGCTGTTTCGCAATTTTCCACTGTACTGATGATTTGCGGTCCCCTACTATCATAACTTTAGATTTTTGGGGATTAGGTAGTAACCCATTCAAGGAACAATAACCATCTAATCCCTGTAGTAAGTGCTGTAATCCCACTGCTGTTTGGGGGATTAACACCAAATTGTCCGCGAATTGCAGCATTCCCAGCTGTTGCCACCAACTGAGGGGGGATACATGTTAGACTCTTTTAAGCAGTTCGGGAGGTTTGACAGATAGATGTTAAACAATAGTGGAGCTAAGACTAACTCCCCTCTGGATAGCTATCTCTTCGCTTATGTAATTCCCTATTTTAACTCTTGCTCAGTTATTAGTATATAGTTTGGTGATAAGTGATAGCAATTTGGCATTAATCCCCAAGCTAATTAGATTTCCCCATAACCTTGCCCAGGGGACGGAATCAAATGCTTTGGTTAGGAATAAATAAATAAATAAATAAATAAATGTTAAGATCATTTCTTGTGACTATCTGTCCTCAAACCACAATCCACACTGTTCTGCACTGTCCAGTAGGGAGCGGGAATTTTGGATTTTCTGAAATCGTCCAAAAATGACTGTTTGGCATTAATCCAAAAGTCCAGATCTTTTTGGTTCCAGAGTTTTGGTTTTTCCCCATTGATTTCATTTCAGGTTTGTTTGTTTTTTTCATTGCATTTTGTTCTCATTTACTTCAATGGGAGAAAAACCAAAAAGCTGAAACCAAAATGAGATATGAAACTGTTACGGGAGTATGGGGTAGGAATAGGAAAGGGAACGGGAAGGAAGAGGGGGAAGGGGGTGCGAACCCCAAACTTGGCCGTGGACACTCCTGTCAGGCAAGGCCACGGGGTAGGCAATTCCCTCAGGGTGGTGTGTGGACTTTCCCTCAGACACTGAAGGCAACCCAGCTCATCATAGGGAATGAGAGGAGTGCAGTGCTCGCAGGGAAGGGGGATCCGCAAACAAACACAAATTCTACTACTCACAGATTCACATGGGTCCAGGGTGTAGTGATCCAACTGATGCGGAGAAGGGGGGTTCGCAGGGACCCCAAGGAATGAGAGGGAGGAGGGAGGGTACAGGGAAGGGGAGGGCAAGGAGGGGCAGGTGTCCAGGGATGGGGAGGGGAAAAGGAGAGTAAGGACCTAGACTAAGGTACGTTGGGGGGGGGAATACACAGGGGCTCAGGAACCAGACACTCACACAGAAAAGCACGGGCACTTAGTAAGGGAAGGAGAACAAGGGGAGACCAATGAAGGGGAGCACACAACAGGGAACAATACCACGAACAAACAAGAATACTTACACCGCTTTTAGACGAGGGCACTGAAGGCGCCTCCGGTGCCACACTTTAAGAGAGAAGCCACGCCGCGCTGCCGGAAGTGACATGCTCCCTGTTGCCAACAACGGTGGTGGCTGGAGACACAGTGCTGTGCAGAGGTGTGTTCTGGAGACCTGAAAATTGAGGTCTCTGGAACACATCTCTGTAAAGCACTGTGTCTCCAGTCGCCATTACCAGCAATGGGGAGCACGTCACTTCCGGCAGCACAGCACAGCGCATCTTCTTTCTTAACATGTGGCTCCGGAGGTGCTTTCAGCGCCCTCATCTAAAAGTGGTGTTAGACACAGGACCAGGATGCAGGAGCGTTGTAATAGGGGCCAGCCTCTCATACGATTACTGGTGGGGAGCTGCTGCCCCGCTGGTTCTTTTATCCCTATGCAAACAGGTGAGGACATTCGGAGCTGAAACCTGACTCCACCCCCTTACGTGATACGCAACCCCACCAGTCTCGCACTACCTCTGGGCAGGGCTGCGTTGGAAAGACCTGCGGCAGCTGGCTGCAACCACTGTACCGGCTCTGCTGCTGTTGTGTTGTCAGCATCTGGTTGCCTAGCAACCCGTGGCTCGTGCTGCTGGGAGGGGGGGCAAGCAGCAGCATGCCGTGACAGAAATTCAGAAAGAACTGAATCTTAAAAAAACCAAAAAACCAAAATTCTACCCAGAGTTCCACTCCTACTACCCAGCCTATTCTTGATGTCCCAGTGCTGCAGTTCTTGAGTTGGAACCCAAAAATCAAAGTATGGTCATCTTTCCATTGACCATCTCAGGAGCTGGAGCAAGCTGTAATCCAACTGCCCTTCTGCTCCAAAGTACATGCCCTTTAAATTCCCCAAGATTCTGTAACAGGTGCTGAAGCGGAAAAAAGAGCCAGCTTTCTTTTTACAACCCAGTCCTCAAGTGCCAGTTTTAAAACCAAATGACAACTGGGCCTTCAGAGACTGTTATTCCTAAGAGCCATACCATTTGCACTGGTACCTAACCCATTTCAACTCTATCTATCTCTCTACTCCCTCTCTCTCTCCCTCTGTTCAAGCTCGTCTCATCAACTGTCTCTCTGACATCTCTACCTGGATGTCTCAACGTCAACTCAAACTCAACATGGCTAAAACTGAACTCCTTATCTTCCCCCCTCATCCTTCCTCTCCTTCCTCACTGTCAATAACTATTGATGGAGTCACCATCCTGCCTGTCCCCCAAGCCCGTAGCCTAGGCTTCATCTTTGACTCAGCCCTTTCTTTTAAACCCTACATTGACTCTGTTGCTAAATCCTGTCGCTTCTCCCTCCATAACATTGCTAAGATTCGCCCTTTTCTCTCTGTCTCGTCTGCCAAAACTCTTGTTCATGCTCTGGTCATCTCTCGCCTCGATTACTGTAACCTCCTTCTCACTGGCCTTCCCCGGTCTCACCTTTCTCCCCTCATCTCTGTCCAAAACTCTGCTGCCAGGGTCATCTACCTCGCCAGTCGCTTCGACCATGTGCAGCCCCTCCTCTCTTCGCTTCACTGGCTTCCCCTTCCTGAACGAATCCTGCACAAGCTCCTAGTCTTCACCTATAAAGCTCTTCACAACCTTGCTCCCCCCTACCTCTCTGCACTTATCGCCCTCCATACTCCAGCCCGTGCACTTCGCTCCTCCTCTGTCCCTTCTCTCACCCTTCCACGCCTTCCCTGCTCCCCTAAGCGCCTTCGTCCCTTCTCACTTGCTGCCCCCCATGCCTGGAACTCCCTCCCTGTCCACATCCGCCTTGCCCCCTCCCTTCATACCTTCAAATCTCTCCTTAAAACTCACCTCTTTCGCTCTGCTCTGTCTGACTCTTTATCCTGCTGAGCCACTATTCCTATACCTACGATCGGTTTACCCTTATCCTTGCAACATGGACCTGCCTGCTGTCATTCTCATCGTAACCAAGCCAAGTACGTGCACTTGAGACCTCGCATCTTCATGAATGTTAGACCCCTTGTCTCTCCCTCTGTTCCCCTTCCTAAGTCTCTCCCCCAGCTCCTGTCTCTCAGATTGTAAGCCCTAGGGGCAGGGACCGTGTCTATTTTATTACTTTGTAAAGTGCCAGGTACACTGCTGGCACTATATAAATGTTTGTTATTAATAAAATAATAATAATAATAATAATAATAATAATAATTTCAAATACCACATAGTTCTTTATGGTGTAAAATAAAAGCATCATCTGGATGTGTCCAGTATGAACAAACTCCAAAACAGAAACCTGTCAGATGCTAAGACATCAGGGCGAACCGATGGAGGTAGATACTTAGGGAAGGCTCTCAGTTTATCTTTATACATTTGCTTTCTCATTAGAGGTTCAGATCACTACTGTTCCCTGGATGTTGACATTTCATATTCTCCAAGATCATTCCAAATTTGCCTTCATTTCCGGTGTGAAATTAGCATTTTCATCTTTTCTCTCTTCTTTGGTTACTTAATCGGTATTCAGTACATTGGTTATTATTTCAGTACTTTGTTTCTTTTGGCAGGACTATTTGGGGGAGGTTTTGAATTTTTGAATGTGATTCTTCATTTTGAACCAATCATATTCACATAAAAAAAAAATTAGCCAAATAGTACCGCTGAACTGAACAAAATACTAAACAACACAATACTGAAGCAAGCAAAATACTGAAGTGACTGAAACACTGAAGACAGAAATACCACAATGAAGATTCCAAGCTCCAAATCAAGCCAAAAGAGAATATAACTTTGTATTCACTTCATTAAAACAAGCTTGCATATGCTGAATCCATTGAATTTGGTACTCACGTTGGATATTTGCTTCAGCCGTAGTTACCACGGGAACTTGAAAGAGAACACACATACTAATCACTCTCAGTGGGGATGAGAAATCTAGTTCAGTTACAAATTTTAAAAATCAACCTTAAACCTCAACTGATCTTATTTTGAAGATTAAAATATTTCACTTTTTAACTACTATTTTTCATTTTGATGACCTTCTCTTCTTGATTGAACTGGCATGACAAGATGGCAAGACAGACCCTTTAGAATCATCTCATAATTCATCTCACAGTATTTCTGGTTTAACTAATCTAGGAAACTCAAGAGAACAGGCTATTCTCATATGATACTTGCACCTAAGAGCTGTAGCCCCAAGAGGTTTGGATGTATTGTATCCCATGGACATTGTGATTTTTAGATGCTTATCCAAAGCACAAATCTTTTTTTCTGGTCCACCTCTTTCTATCTCTTAATGAACACGGTACAAAGTAGATTAAAAAAAACAATGAAAAGTGCTCTGTGGTGTGGGGCTCAACAGCATTTGACTTTAAATTGTATCACCACTGAAATCTATAGTAGGAACCCAGTGGCTTCAACTGGAACAGACTCAAGCCCTTTGAATTATCATTTAAATTATTATTTAAATAAAAAGATGGGGCTGGAGGCCACAAACCACTTACTCCAAAGCAGTCCCACTGAAGTCTCACAGCCTTCAGAGTAAGTGGTTTGTGAATTGTGGCTTGGTAGTTAACATCTAGGGTGACATTTTAAGAATTATTTGTGCCCAGCAGTCCCATCCTCAAAGTGCTTCATTGGTATAAGCTGTAATGAAATGAATGGAATCATTGCCACATGTTCTGAAGTCACCTCAGTGTTTTGAAAATTTACCTTCACTATTCCTTGCAGGTCTCTTGTCTGTGTTCCCACATCCCTCTTGTTGGCTATTCACATGTTGTTTTATATTGTGTTCTGCCCTTACAAAGCAAGATTGAAATGGTATATCACAGGATGTTTCACCAAAATTCTTCCTGAGATCATTTAGTATTTAAAAACTAAACAAAAAGAGGCAAATTGCTTACATTATGTTTTAAAACTAATTACTAAGTATAACCATACCCAGTTCTAATACAATGAGATCTTTCAGCACATCTTTGTATAATTTATAAGCAGCACTCTTATTAAGGAATACAAAAAAGAGAAACATACATATGAAAATACTGTTAAATGGTCATTATTAAATCCCATCTGATTTAAAGCAGAGTGTGTTTAGAGTACAGTTGCTGTGTTAGCCCCAAGTATAAGAGAGACATGACAATAAAAAGTAACATCTTGACTTCTTTGGGTGTAATTCTGATTCCACTGAAGTTGATGGCTAAACTCTCAGGAGCCAATCCAAGGTACATGCATGCACCACATGCACACCATCTGCACACCAATGCACACATCTTACAATTGGGGCACACACAAGGTGCGCTTCGTACATGTGCAGCTACTAGGGATGGGCGAACGCGGTTCGGAAGTTCGGAGTTCGGCCCGAACTCAGCCTGTTCGAATGACCGAACGTGAACCCGAACTCGAACATACCGAACAGAACCAAACACCAAACGGTGAAATGGCCGAACAGTTCGGTCAGTTCGGATCGCATTCGGGTGAGTTCGGGTGGCAAAAAAAGGTTCACTGTAAGGTGACAGGGAGGGGTAGTACTAGTCACTGAGGAGCAGACTTCCAGGCACCAGGGGTGGAGAGGCTTGCAAGAAATGAAACT
>QEPC01012145.1:4243660-4273956 GCA_003113815.1 Sphenodon punctatus
AGGGGGGCCACCACCCCCTTCGCCCTCCCCACCACCATCACCTCCATCTTATCTGGGTTGAGCCTCAGTCTGCTCCGCCGCATCCAATCCGCCACGGCCTCCAAACATTGGGATAGCACCGAGACAGCAGGGTCTGGGTCAGTAGAAAACGAGAGGTACAGCTGAGTATCATCAGCATACTGGCATCCTCTCCCACTGCTTCTTCAGTGCAGATCTCCTTGGCATATGGAGGACGTGAGGCAACTGAAGCAGGAGGATAGACAGAGCGCAGGCGTGGCTCAACTCATGTTGAAGCCAACCAATTGCGGCATAAATAGTTTTTGAGGGACTATGCTGTGGCTGTGATGGCAGTGAAGAAAGATTTCTTCTCTGCCATCATAGCATCTGCAAAGTCTCATCTGGCAGAGTTGTTCTGGGTGTCACCAGATTCAACCTGTCTCTACCGATGCCCACTGTGACATTTTTATTCATTACTCTACAGACAAAATCACTTGTATTCACCACAACTTGGGCACTGCCATTTTAACTGCAGAGTCACAGTTTGGGGCTATGGATGCTCAGTCTTATCCTTTTGATTGGATCAGTTTCAATTAGTATCACCCACGAATGCAGGGGAAGTGCTTGGAGTGATGAGGGCAACCAGTTGAGAATTAGATCCTTGCCTGTCCTGACTGGTGAAAGCCATCTGGGAGTTGTTGGGGTTGCTGGGGCTGTTGTTGGGGCTGCTGGATGGGGTTATCAACAACTCCCTATTGGAAGGGAGATTTTCGGATGCCCTTAAACATGCGGCAGCCCCTCGAAACCATGTTTGGATACTGACTCCCAAGCCAGCTAACCTTCCCTTTATTGGGAGCTTATTGAACAGGTAGTTGCCCGACAGCTCCAGGCTCATCTTGATGCAATTAGATTTCTGATCCTGTTTCAGTCAGATTTTCATCCTGGGTATGACATGGAGACTTTGGTTGATGATCTGCACCTTCAGCTGGACAAGGGGAATTCTACCTTGTTGATTTTGTTATAACTTTCAGCAGCCTTTGATACAGTTGATCATGGGGTGGTCTTGACACAACTACAGGACCTGGCAGGGGTGTGCAAGCCCTCTTGAGTGGGTCTGCTTTTTCATGTCTGGGAAGTCCCAACTCCTGATTTTCACATTCAAATCGCTCCACAACCAAGCACCCCCTTACCTCTCAGACCTAATTTCCCTACGCACTCCTGCACGCGCTCTCCACTCTTCCGTTGTCCCCTCACTCACTCTCCCTCATTTCTCCTGCTTGCCTAACCGGCTTCCACCCTTCTCCTTCGCTGCCCCTCATGCCTGGACTCCCTCCCTGCCCACATCTGCCTTGCATCCTCCCTCCGCTCCTTCAAATCCCTCCTCAAGACCCACCTTTTCCTTGCTGCCTTTCCCAATGCCTGCTAGTCTTTCCCCTTACTCTTACTATCTTCCCTCCTCTGCTGACTGCTGCTACCAACCTCTTTGTAACCAAGCCAAGCATACGCACCGGAGACTTTGCATCCGCTTGAATGTTTGTTTGTCTTCTCCCCTGTCTCTCCCACTGTCTCCTCTCCCTGTCTCCCCCCCCCCCCCACTTTGTTTTTTAGATTGTAAGTCACAGGCAGGGACCGCGTCTAATTCTATGTTCTGTACAGCACCAGGTCGCACGACTGGTGCTATATAAATGTCTAATAATAATAATAATAATAATCCCCTCAGGACCTCCCCTGTGGTGTCCCACAGGGTTCTATTCTGTTCCTTCTTTTCTTCAATGTGTATCTGAGGCTGCTGGGTGAGATAATTCAGAGGTTTGGGGTGAGATGTCATCAATATGCTGATGATGCTCAGCTCTACCTCTTTTTCATCTGATCCAGGTCCCGCAGTCTTGTTGCTTGCTTGATGCCTGGCTGCTGTCGGGGATTGGATGAGGTTGAGCCAACTGAAGATGAATTCTGACAGGACTGGATGGTCTTGCAAGTTGGAGTTGATTGGGGCACCTGTTAATGATGAGTCTGTCCCTCTCTGGTTGATCAGGTTCACAGCCTTCGAGTGCTTTCAGATCCCTCGTTGTGCCTGGCATACCAGGTGGCGGTGGTGGCCAGGAGCACTTTCACCACCTCCATCAAGTGAGGAAGCTGCGATCTTTTCTTTATGACTCAGATCTGGCCACTGTTATCCATACTTTTATCACTTTGAGGCTACGTTACTGCAACGTGCTCTACATGGGGCTGCCCTTGATGACTGTTCGGAAGTGGCAGCTGGTGCAGAATATGGTGGCTCAGCTCCTTTCAGGGACAAGTCACCGGGAGGACATTACACTGGTGTTCCAAAGTCTGCACTGACTACCTATAGCTTTCCGGCACAATTTAAGGTGCTGGTTTTGACCTTTAAAGCCCTAAACAGTCCGGGTCCCATATATCTGAAAAACCGCCTCTCCTACCATGTCCCATTGCAGTCCCTACAGTCAGCCAGGAGAGACCTCTTGAGCATTCCATCTGTTACCCTTGTCCATGGGGCAGAATACGTTCTCCCAGGAGGGCGTTCTCAGTTGCTGCCCCAGTTTTGTGGAACTCCCTTTCCCAGGAGGTTCACTTGAGTCCAAGCCTAAGAATCTTCCAAAGGTGGCGTAAAACATTTTTATTTGAAAAAGGATTTGGCAGCCACAGATAGAGGTTGAGTTTTGGGGGGGTAGGGTTGGGGGTGGAATTTTGAGGGGAGTTTTTATTATTTAAATTTTATTGCTTTGTTTGATGAATTGTAAGGCACCCTGAGCCTCTATGGGAAGGCTGGTGTATAAATATGACAAATAAATAGAAATAAATAAATAAAACAATCCATCTTCAGTTTTGTCACCTGGTGGCATTTCCCATGACATCGGAATGGATCTAACAGATGGTATCTCCAAGGTTATCAATGACAGAGAGATCTTTCCTATCACAAATCATCTGAGAGTTTCTATATAGCAGATCCATTGAGATGTCACGTTAGATGCTACCATGCAGTAAACCCAAGTAAAAGTCATGCTCCTGTCACTTGGGTGGGTGGGTGGTAATTGTGACATTTGAAAGCAGTCACAGTATGCCAGAAAGTTGGGCAACCAACAAGGAAAATTAATCGCATGACTAGACACAGTGTTTCCAAATGTCTGCTCCTTGTTCAGGTTATATGCAGTGAGTACTATTGGACATAGTCTCAATGCTGCCTCTACACCTGACAAGATGAACAACTGTGTTGCTTTGTTATTTTAGCACAAGAGCTTTGTTTTTTCTGGAACAGTCACACAGATTTAGCTTGATAGCTACTAACCACATCTTTATTTTATTTGTTACAACAATTTCTCATTGAAAAACCCTCAATCCTCTCCCCATCTTCCTCCTCAAAGAGCCCAAACTGAGTTCTCAGACTGTTTCTGGGACAGTTGCCAATAAAGACTAAGGCAAGCAGACCAGGAAAGAAGAACTTGATTGTATCTACCCTGACAAAATATTAAGATAATCTTGAGAACAGCATGGCTTATATACAAGGAGCCAGTTTTTACTCCACAGTTTTCTTCTTGACATATTCTACAAATGGGAACATTCACGTCATTTAGAAAAGATACACCTAGTATGCACTGCATCCCTGTAGGTTTGTTTTTTAAGTATAGTAAATGCTACTCGTGTCAAGAAGAGCACTGTAGAATATTTGTATTGAACCTAATTCTGCACTCAGAATGTATCATGGATTTAAGAATGGATGAGTTTGGGACCTCAGTCCCACAAGGTGCCCATTGGGTCTTCATTATGGAGTATACCTTCCATGCTATAAGCATCTGGACCGGATCAGTTTTCTGGACCCCTCGCAGTATGGCTTTCATTCAGGATATGGCATGGAGACTGCGCTTGTGGCCTTGGTCGATGACCTGTGTCATGCTTTAGACCGGGGGCAGTCAAACCCTTCTGGTCTTGTTAGATCTGTCAGCTGCTTTCAATACTGTTGACCATGAGCTGTTGGTGACTCAGCTGTGGGATCGTGCTGGGGTGGGTGGGACCATTCTTGAATGGTTCTGCTCATTCCTGGCCGATAGGACTCACCGTGTGGTCTTGGGTTACTGTACATCTGCTCCCTGAGATTTCACATGTGGAGTCCCGCAGGGTTCTATTCTGTCCCCCCTCCTGTTCAACATGTATATGCAGCCTTTGGATGAGGTTGTGAGAGGGTTTGGCGTGTGTTGTCATCAATATGTCGACGACACTCAGCTCTACCTCTCATTTTCAGCAGACTCTGGCCCTGCAGTCTTGTTGCTTACCCAATGTCTAACAGCTGTGGGGGCCTGGATGAGGGCAAGCCGCCTGAAGTTGAATCCTGACAAGATGGAGGTGATGCTGGTGGGGAGGGTCGAGGGAGTAGAGGCCCCCATCATTGATGTGGTGTGCCCTGTCCTGGTAGTCTGGAGGTGCTCCTCGATTCGCAGCTCCACCTGGATTTCCAAGTGGCAGCTGTGGCGAGGAGTGCATTTGCCAAATTACATCTGGTGCGACGGTTATGGCCATATGTCTCAGACTGCGACCTTGCCACCATCATCCATGCCTTCATCACCTCAAGGCTTGATTACTGTAATGCAATCTACATGGGGCTACAAGGTGATGGTCCGGAGGCTGCAACTGGTGTAGAATGCAGTGGCCCATCTCCTGATGGGAACAGGCTGCTGAGAGCACATTACACCGGTGCTCCGTTCTCTGCACTGGTTGCCAGTTGCCTACCAGGCCCGATTCAAGGTGTTGGTGTTGACCTTTAAAGCCCTACATGACCTGGGCCCCACCAACCTAAAGAACTACCTCACTCCCCGCATTATTGAACAGCCATTGTAGTTGGCTGGGGGTGCCCTTCTGGAGGTCCCTGGTGTTTGGTGGGGGGTCACATTGGAGAGGAAGTTCTCGGTCGCCACACCTCGGTTGTGGAATTCCCTCCCGGCAGAGGCTCGTTTGGCCCAGGGCCTTCCCTCCTTCAGACGTCATTGTAAGACTTGGCTGTTCTGCCAGGTGTTTGGTGAGAGAAATGGGTAGAGGGAGGAATGGGACAGGGTTGGGGGGAATTGATGAGTATATTCTTTTAAGTTGTATGTATTTTTTTAATGCTTTTATACTATGATGCTGCCCTGAGCTACCTTTGGCAGGAGGGGATGGGATAAATTTTTATAACAATAAAAATCCTCCTCTTCCCCCTCCAGATAGCTGAGCTAAAATGAATATTTGCCAAAATGTATATATCCGTCAAATTCACAATGTTTGATCCAGTTCCACCTAAACAAATATTAGGCATTATTTGTCCCAATTTTGTTGGATACCTGTTTTAGCTATTTTGGTTTCATTTATTTTGGTATTTCGGTTACTTTGGTCCAGCCCTTTTGGTGATTACATTTTGGCCCTATTTGCAATATTCTGCATGTGCAATATCTGAATCGAAGTAACTGAGTCAATATAACTCAAATACCAAGATAAATCAAGTAACCAAACCAGAATATCCAAATGAACAGATATGCAACTATCTGTTTTGGTCAAAGATAGCACTTGAATATTCAGAGGGCTATCCAAAAATGCAAACAACATCAGTGACTACTAAATCTGGAGTGAGGAGATCTTCAGGGAAATCCTTAAGAGACGGCTGGCAGAAAGAACTGCCTCCAGGTAGGGAAAAAGCACCTGGAAGGGGATCCTTGGACCATGGTTTATGTTGTGAGACTTGGCTGTGTCTATGAGTTTAACTTGTTTGTAAACCTGAGTCTACTGCCAGGAAGGAGCCCTGTTACAGCAGGGCTGTTGTGGAGAAGAAGGAACAAGCTTTCTACTGCTTGTGAGAAATGTGAGTTTGGGTGCTGCCTTGCAAGAAAGTGAGACACACACCTGAATAAATCTGGCAAGAGGGTGTGAATGTGGAATTAATTTCTTAGAGCTATCTTCTTCTCTGTAAAAGGTTTTTGCTTCTTTAGAGACACAGACAATCTTAGATCCAAGATTATCTGGATAGACAAATCATGCTTAATGCTATTCCAGTGTTTCATGTAGCGGTGCAATACTATGGCTGTTTCTATATGAGTACAATTATCCCGGGATTAGCTGTGATTCCAGCATCACATCCTGGGATTGTCATCCAGGGGTAAGTGTCTACACAATCATTAATTTTCAGGGAAAGCATTATCACTCCTGCGATGGCAACGTAGATGCTTATCCTGCTATAAGAGTCCCAAGGAGGATTGCATCAATCCCATGGTGCAGCACCCTCCCTGAGCATACGACACAAAGCTGTCTCAGACAGGTGACTCGGGAGGCTGAGGCTTCCGGCCATTCGTTTAAGTGGAGCCTAAACTGTGGTAAACCATGACTATTACTTTTGGCAGCCTCCTAAATGTAACGTGTTACTACTGATTTGGTTCCCCTTAAATGCAAACCGCAGCACCCTCTCTGCAGCCCACGCATGCACTCTCCCTCTCACCTGCCCCCACAGGGCAGAGATCAGGCATTTCCAATTGCCAGCTTCCCACTTTGCACCCTGCTTTCGGACTCTACTGAGAAGAGCCACAGCCAGCAGGGGGTGCTGGGTGGGAATATCACAGGTGTAATCCGACCTGCGTGGCATCCCGAGACTGCAGAATACCATAGAGATGTTGCGTAGAGGGGAAGTAAACTCTACCTGAAATTCTCTATGGCGTGTGGGGTGGAGATGGAGGGCAGCTTCATTCCAGGATAAGCATCTATATGAGCATTATCCTGGTATTGTTTTATTCCAGAATAAATGAAACCTGGAAAACTTATTTTACAATTCTAGGATAAAACCAGGAAGCAGGATTTATTTATACCAGGATATCTGTCCACAGGAACAATTAGATCCTGGGATTAGAGAGGTTTATCCTGGGATAATGCTCGTGTAGAAGCAACCTATCATTCTCACTCTTCAGATTCTCCCATTAATCGGATTGTCCCATTTGGTCAGGACTAGGAATTCCTCTGAACAATCTCATATTACCAATAAATACAGATATAAGAAATGTATTTATTCAAATTTATATCCATGCCCTTCTAAGACTCAGCTCAGAAATGACAGCGGCTGGATGAGAAGACTAGTAAATCTGGCTAGAAATAGAGGGGGAAAGTCCAAAAGTATAATGCTCTGAACTCTAGAAAACCAGATGAGAGCAGTTAAGTTTGAAAAAGAGACCATGTCAGAATGACAAAGAGACCATGGATTACTATCCCTGTGGTTTAGTTACATTCATTAATACATAGTTCATTAGCTTAAAAAAAAAAAACTTCTGTGGGGTGATTTGACAACACAGGGGATCCGATGTCAGATGGAAAGTATTCGTGCAACCAAAGTGATTGAAAGCACACGTGTGTGTGTGTGTGTGTGTGTGTGTGTGTGTGTGTGTGTGTGTGTGAGAGAGAGAGAGAGAGAGTCAGTGTCACTTTTGGCTGGAGCCCAGAGAGGAAGCCTGAGGAACAGTGAGTGCATGCAGGCACCTTCTTCTGAAGTGTTTGTTTTTCTTTCTTTCTGGTTTCAAACATGCTCAGCATATCAGTAAAACAAGAAGTAAACACAGTGCTGTCTCAGATTACATCTGTTCCCCAGGCCATATCCAAAGAAAACATTGGTCACCCAATGAAAACTACAACCCTTACCCATTATAGGACACTCAAACAGGTCTTGCCTGACCACCAACTTGCACAGCAAATGAATTCACTCATTTCTAATAAAAATAAACCAGACAGAGGAAGCGGTCAGCAAAAGCCAAACTTGAAGGCAAGAGGAAAAGGGGGTTTAATAAAAATACTCAGCGTTGACATTTCCTTTTTATTTGAAACATGCTTTTCTTGCAAAAGACACAATCACACAGATACTATTAGGAAACCACAAGCTGATGTTGGGAATCCAGACCCGTATCAATAGTGTAACAGGGTTTCATTTGGGAAAACAATAAAAAGTTGAGGTGAAGCCAATAGTAATTTTTTTTAAAATTCACATATATTGTGTACATTTTCCAAAAGCCATTCAGATAGTCAAATAAATATCTGCACCCAGAACAAAATTAATGTATTCCAGTCTTCAGATATTTTGTTTTGGATATTCTGAAATGTTTATTTTGGTCATTTCAGTATGAATTTTCATTTATTTGACTGAATATCCAAAACAAAATGGCTGAAATAACCAAAAAGCAAAAATGTGAAAACAAGTATCTAAAATGAAACAGAAATAAATAGTATTTTGGATGTGTTTTTAGACAAGCCCTCCCTACTCATCACCCACCCATCATGCGTTTTGCAGGCCTGCATAGGTTGCCAATGCAGCTCTGCAACATGCACGATGGGTGGGAGATGGGTCAGGAAGCTCTTGTCTAAAAACACCCAGTGTATCCACTTTGCCAGACCTGATTCAAAGTAGGCAAATTCAAGAAATACAACATTTGCTGTGAATAGTCGTTTTAGCTTCAGAAAAAGCACAAACAAGACTCCTTTCAACAAATCATAATGATGGCTTTGACTAGCACAAATATTGCATTCCATGTAGCCTAGGGCTGCTTTTAGACGGGCAGGTCACGCGACCCGCTCACGGGATTTTTCAAAATCCCATGAGGCGGGATTAGACGTGACGAGAAACGCAATCACGCGCATTCAAGGTGGTCATGCATTGTTTACCGACTGCAAACTAAATACCTCACACATCGAGGTATTTAGTTCATGGTCGGTAAACAATGCCCGACCGCCTTGAATGTGCGTGATCACATCCCTTATCACATCTAATCCCGCCTCATGGAATTTTGAAAAATTGCACGAGGAGTTCGCGCATCTGCGACCCGCTCATCTAAAAGCAGCCCTAGTGGATGAGGTGCTAGATTTGAACCTAGAAGACCCTGGTTCAAATCCTGCCTTAACCATAAGCTCATTGGGTGGCCTTGGGTAAATTGCTATTTCTCAATTATGGGAGCAATTATAGAGAAAAATGTCCTCCCACTGCAATTCCAGGGACATGGAAGCCTGTGTCATGTGACAGCATCCCTCCACAAATTTTAGCCCAAAGTTATACCCATACTCAGTTCCTTATCTGTAAAATGGTAATGTAGTTATCCCTGTTTCTCAATGTGTTCTTCTCCCCTATTTTTTCTATCCTGGATTGCAAGCCCCTTGGAACAGAGACCTGTCTCTAATAATGATTGCTTAGCACCAGGTACATTGCCGGCAAGTAGATAAAAATAATAATTCAAATCAGAAGTACACCAGTTTACAGCAACTGAAGACCTAGGTTTAATTGCCAGGAATAAGCACTATTCTACCTCTTTGAAATGCATTCACCTAGTGTCCCCTTCCTAACTACTGTAAAAGGAATAAGGGAATTCAGAATTTTCAGAAGATCGTTATATTAAAACAGCATTTAAGTATTTTAGCATATTACTTATCAGTGCTTTCCTCTTGAGACATTTCAGATAGTAGAACAAAAGAGTCCATACTTAATCCTCAATTTACCCCTTGAAAAATACAACATTGTATGGGTCCTGGAGTACATTTTTATCCCAATCCTTCAGCACCTAAATTGCTTAAATGTGTAAACAAACATGTAATGGGATGGGGTAGATTTCTACCCTAGGCCAGAATATAAATCTACTCTCATAGTAAAATGATTTGGGGTAGGTTTCTACTCCAGTTGCCTTTTTGGTAACATGTAAAAAATGGTTAATGGTAACCAACTTCCTTTGGGGATATTGTGTACCTGTGTTCAGGTGACAATGTCCAAAGTTGGAGAGTCACTACCTCCTGAGTTCTTGCAAGAGATGTTCACCCAGACTATGGAAATGCCCCAAGAGCTAATTTAACAAAAGAACACTAACAAGTAAAAATTGTCTTTGTCTAAAAATAATTATTGTACTCACCAGCTCTCAGCTAATTAGGCCTCTGGAATTTTAGAAAAGCCCTTGAGTTGGGGGAACCTTTACTTTTGCAATTGCCTTTCCTCATGTCATGAATAGGCCTGGCACCTGTCAATTAGTCCTGCAGGCTGAGAAGCTTGACCACAACTGCTGACACAGGTCTAGTGTGCACATATAATTATTGTTTTCTCAATGGGTCAATGAACTGGACAGACTCATTAGAGTTCATCATTTATGGTGCCAGGCCAATGGTATGGCATTTCTCTGCTAGGTGCGGCAGCCTGGAATCTAGCTATCCAAAGGAGTTTCAGTGACTATTGGTTTCTCATGCATATATTCCAACCTCTCTTTATCTCTCTCCGCCCAGAAATAGATATTTTCCTGACTTATCTGCCATTGGAATCTACTGATGTTCCAGACCTTACTTTACCTGCAGGGCAAGCTTTTGCCTTAACCCTGCCTGCCAAAGGTGGAAAGGTTAATCCCATTGAGAGAAACTGTTTTTTGTTTCTCTATGGCTGTAATTCTAATAATGGGCTTTAATGAAAAGACCTAGAGAAACCCAATACATAAGAGTGCTAATGCTCACAGTGACAGTGACCATGCAGACAATTTGAAATAAATAATCAGCCTTATCTCCAGTAGAAAAGAAAGGAAGAAGGAAGAAAAAAGACTTGACCTACTCAGGTATGTGGCTTTGTTCTGGGGATACATTGGGGAAGAGAGAGGTTCTCCAGGGCTGTGTTTTGTTCGACAAGGGAATTGACAGCACATAACAGAAGAATATTACTTCAGATAACACACACAACCATACTGAGAGGTTCTATAGTCTAGTTACGACAACATTAGCCTGGGAGTCAGAAAATTCAAACTTCTGCTGCTAGTGCTGCTAATTATCTGATCCTAAGACCAACCTAAGGAGAAGGTGATCACAGTGGGACAAGATTCAGGGGTATAAAGTTATTCTGGTCTCACTGAATGCTGCCAAAATTGAGTGAGGACCACTGTCAGATTTTGGTGGGTGGTTTGGGGGGTGCAGAGGGGACCAAAATCTTCAGGGGATGGGTGATGTAAAAATACCTAGGGCCAACTTCCTATTGAATGACCTTGGATAAGTAATTGCAAAGCTGTGTATTTTTTTTTCTCCCTTGCCCTTTTTCTGTCTTGGAATGTAAGGTTTTCAGGTCAGGGAATGGTTCCTGCAACATCTTGGTACAACACCTAAAATAACTGGGCTCCAAACTAGGTTAAGTCTTCTTGGGCTGCTTTGCTACAAACGGCAAACAGTTTATATCTTCGACACTAAGTCTTGGTCACTTAGTGCTATTTGTTCAAGGTTTTTAATACTCCTCTTTAGGCCAGCTATTATCTTCCCAGATGGGTTTTTTCAGATGTTACAATAGCCCACATTTCCACACTTTGACCCGTGTGGAAATGCGGGCTATCATAATGCCAAAAACTGCTGCCAGATGTTAGCCTGGACTGTTTCCCGAGTGGTGTTGGCACTTAGCCCAGGCTGTGAATTGTGGAAATCCCCAACTCACAGTCCAGGCTGCCCAGGAACAGCTGCCTGACTGGGTGTAAAGCATGCTGTAATGCATCTTCAGCCGCTTTAATTGCCATGGTCCAGGGTGGTGGCGGGTGCCGGGTGCCATGGTGGCCGTCATTAACCACCATGGCCACATGTCAGCTGGGAGGGTGGGCTACTCCACGTACTTCAGAGGCAGGGATGTGCGGACACACATTCCTGTGCCTCCTCATCCCCTCCCTGCCCCAGCCACCATAATGTTTGTTCAGTGGCCGGGCCAAGTCCCAGCTGGAGGGCCAGCTCTCACCATGACCTGGAGCAGTCCATGGCCATAGCGGCAACCATCACATCTGGAAATACCCACTGTCTATGTTGACTAGGATCCTGAACTGTTCGTGTTCTTGTCACGCTGTAAATAATACGTATTTTCTAAATACATTATTTCATTATTTTACCAGTTATCCATATGGTTCATCCAGTAGCTTGAATAGCTCCTTATTATTCATTCAGCATGTTTTCATTATTACTATTTTTGTGCAAGTGCATGCTTCAGCCTACTCAGCTGAAAGTAGAAGAAAGAAATATCACTACAGCACAATTTTAATACTTCTGCTTGCAGTTCCAGACAGACCCCTGACAGTTTGTTATTATTAGTCATTTCTGTAGCACGTTCAGTGTTCAAAGAGCTTTGAAGAGGAGAGGACAGGGGCGGGGGCTTCTCCAGAGCAACCTGGGACTGTGGAGGTAAAGCAGCCTGCCACCCATCTGCTGCTGGACCTACTGCTACTACTCCTGTGATGCCTGCTGTTGCCGGTGCAAGGAGGGCTTGCTCCCCCCAGGACTATCATCTAGTCCTGGGCCCCCCAGGTGACAACATCTCCCTCCACCCTGGTAGGAGGAGAGGGGCAGGGCCAAGGCTCCCCAGAGCAACTTCCGGGACTGGGGGGAGAAAAGCAGCCTGTTGCTTGGCAGCGCTGAAGGTTGTATCCCTAAGGGCTGCACCAAAGGGCCCTTAAGCGAGGCCCTTAGTGGGACCGGGATGGTGGTGGTGGTGATTCTGTTGGCAGGGGTGGGGGGGTTGTCCTTGGTAAGTGCAGGGTATGAGAAGGGACTGGGTTAGGGGGGTGGGGGCTTCTCCTTGGTGAGGGTGGTTGCCACTGGGGGTAGTTTAATGTATCCCCTGGTGAGATGGAGGGATACAGAGCATGGGGGTCTTCCCCACTAGCCTGGCAGAATATCCTAGGGGAGGAGGGTCAGGGAGGGAGCCAGGGGTTTTTTGCTATAGAGATCATGATAGGTCAGGGGATATATGGTCCCTGGGAGAGGCCAGTTTGATCATTGAGGGGGGACAGGTGTTTTGTCCCTGTCCCACTCTCTCACCCCCAGTGGGAGGTGTGGTGGTCGAGAGTGAGAGGGTCCCTAGCCCTGTTCTGATACTGTTGAACATGAGGTCGGTTGTAAATAAATAATCTACAGTCCAGGAGGAGCTGATTAGGGATGGGCGAACAGATCGCGGTTTGGGTTCGGCCATTCGGTTGTGTTTGGTTTGTGCGTTTGGTTCGGGCATTCAGGTCATTTGCCGAGTTCGGGTTCGGCCGTTTGGAAAAAGTATCGCAAGAACCCGTGATCATGCTGGAAACTGGAAATTCGAGTGAGTGCGGAACTGTGTGTCAAGGGAGTGTCTGTTTGGTTGGATGGCTGTTTGTTTTGTGTGTTTTAGCTGTTTGGGTTGGGTTTGGCTGTGTTGTTTGGCTAGTTGGTGAGTGTTGGTGTGTGGTGGGAGATTGTGTGTTTTGGCTGCCCCTAGATCTCCGGTGGTGGTGCCCAGCTCCCCGGATGAGGAGCAAGCAGCGGGTTCAGGAGGTGCTGCCAGGTTTGTAAACAAATTTTTTACTTTGAGGACGAGAAAAGGCTCTATCTGTTAGAGCGAGCTCACTGGCATGCGGGTGGGTGCGTGGGTGGTGGGCATCAGTCAGGCACAAACAGTGGGCATCAGCGGGTAGCAACAGATGTCTGCCACAAAGAGAGAGGTTACTGTAGTGTGGGGGGCTCTGGCATGAGCAGCACCCCCACCCAAACATGTGCCAGGCTACGGCTAGCAAGGGTCTCCACTCTCCAGTTGGCATCCCATTTCCTAAGCACCCCCAAATAAGGGCAGGGTCTTTCCAGCCAGGGTCACATCTCCCGTTGCCATCCCTAGCACCCCAAGGAAGGCAGGGTTTGCACGTGCCAGCCAGGGCCTTTTTTTAATTGCAATCCCAAGCAACCCATGGAGGGCAAGATTTTCACGTGCCAGCCAGGGCCTTTCTAGTTGCCATCCCTAGCACCCCAAGGAGGGCAGGGTTTTCACATGCCAGCAAGGGTCTCATCCCTCCGCAGCACCCAAAGGAGGAAAGGATTTGCACGTGCCAGCCAAGGTCACATTTCCTGTTGCCATCACTACCAGCATCCCAAGGAGGGCAGGATTTGCACGTGCCAGCCAGGGCCTTTCTAGTTGGATCCCTAGCATCCCCTAGCACCCCAAGGAGGGCAGGGTTTGCACATGCCAGCCAGGGTCTCTCCATTGCCATCCCAAGCACCCCAGGGAAGGCAGGATTTGCACGTGCCAGCCAGGGCCTTCCTAGTTGCAATCTTTAGCATCCTCAAGGAGGGAGGACTAGAGGCATCATCATAAAAAGCATGATATTACTTTGGTGTTCTTAATATGTTCCCATTTCAGAGAGGAATCGGATTATTAATTATTATTATTATTATTATTATAAACATTTATATAGCACCAGCCATGTGCCTGGCACTGTACAGAACATAGAAAAAGATGGAGTCCCTGCCTGTGGCTTACAATCTAAAAGACAAGGAGGGGGAGACAGGGAGAGGGGACAGTGGGAGAGATGGGAGAAGACAAACAAACATTCAGGTGGATGCGAAGTCTCAGGTGTGTGTGCTTGGCTTGGGTACAATCAGGTTGGTTGCAGCAGTCTGCANTATATGGGAACGACTAGCAGGCATTGGGAAAGGCAGCGAGGAAAAAGTGGGTCTTGAGGAGGGATTTGAAGAAGTGGAGGGAGGGGGCAAGGCGGATGTGGGTAGGGAGGGAGTTCCAGGCATGGGGGGCAGTGAGGGAGAAGGGTCGAAGGTGGTTAGATGAGCAGGAGAAATGAGGGAAAGTGAGGGAGGGGCCAGAGGAAGAGTGGAGAGTGTGTGCATGAGTGTGTAGGGAGATTAGGTCTGAGAGGTAAGGGGGAGCTTGGTTGTGGAGTGTTTTGAATGTGAGTACCAGGAATTTAAACAGGATACGTTCAGGAAGGGGGAGCCAGTGAGGAGAGAAGAGGAGAGGCTGCACATGGTAGAAGTGACGGGCAGAGTGAATGACCTTGGCAGCAGAGTTTTGGATTGCGATAAGGGGGGACAGGTGAGAGCAAGGAAGGCCAGCAAGGAGGAGGTTGCAGTAATCGAGGCGAGAGATAACCATGGCATGAACAAGGGTTTTGGGCCGAGGAGGTAGAGAGAAAGGGGCGGATCCGAACAATGTTATGGAGGACGAATCGGCGGGATTTGGCAATGGTGGGGGGAGTTCCCTAGCCCCCTGTGAGACAGGGGGTATGGGCATAGGGAAGGAGGGTTGTGCCCTCTTGTGAAAGAGGGGGTGAAAGCATGAGGGATTTGGGGTATGAATTGGGTGAGAGGAAGGAAGGAATTTTTTCACCTGATTGTTTTAGGTGTATAGGTATGAGGGAAGTGGGTGGAAGTGTTCCAGTGCTCCTGTAAGGGGAGGTATGTGGAGCGGGGAACTGGATGGGAGGGAATTTCCAGATCCCCTGTGAGAGGAAGGGGGATGGGGAAAGAGGATGGGATCTAAGGTAAGGGTTGGGCAGGGAGAGGGGAGGGGTCTCCTCACCTACCTGCCTGTCTCTGAGGATACTGGGCTTGGGAGTCCTTCCCCAACTACCCCTTCTCCCGGGCCCTTTTGGGCCACTTCAGTGTTGTCATCTTTGGGGATGGGGAAGTGTTAATCAGGAGCTGGGGATGTGAGCCTTTCAGGGAAGGATGACAGTGAAGCAGCTATTGGGGTAGTGTTGGGCATGGGGAGGATGATAGACCATTGGGGCTCTCAGAAAAGAAACTTGGTGCTGGTTCCCTTGTCCTACTACTCCCATCTCAGGATATCTGGGAGTTGATCAGGGCCCCTGATCTGACACTGATGCTCCTTAATGCACAGTTGGTGGCAAATAAAACATCTGTCATCCACAATTTGAGTTGGGATGAGGCTTTGTGGGATGACATCTTCACCATGGCCATTGACACAGCTTCACCCAGGCATCTACTCCGACTGCCTTTTCAGTATAGGTCTCCCTTGTATATAGAGAATTTGGGGCAGTAGAAGTGGGATGGTAGGTGGTTAGAGCACCAGTAGCGGTCGACTTGCACTGAAGCCAACGATTGCAGCATAGATCATTTTTGAAAGATTATGCCATGACTGTGATGACAGCATAGAAAGTTTTCTTTACTGCTATCATGACATGTAAAAAGCACATCGGACCTGTTCCGGGTGGTGAGGGGCCTGTTTAACCACCCCTATGGGAGGGGTGGGTGTCGGATACTTTTAAAACTGCGGTGGTTCAGCCCCTGCTTAAGAAACCATCTTGGGATGCCGACTCCCCTGCCAGCTATGGTCCTGTCTCTAACCTTTTCTTTTTAGGGAAAATGATTGAACAGGTGGTTGCCTGTGAGTTCCAGGCTCATCTGAACACCATCGGATTCCTGGACCCATTTCAGTCAGGTTTTCATCCCGAGTATGGCACGGAGACCACTTGTGGCTTTGGTTGATGATATGTGCCTTGAAATGGACAAAAGGAATTCTACCTTGTTGATTTTGTTAGATCTTTCTCCAGACCTTAGTACAGTTGATCATGGGGTGGTGTTGACATAACTGCCTGGAACTGGCAGGGGTATGTGGGACCGCTCGAGTGGTTCCATTCATTCCCGCCAGGGAGGTCCCAGTGGGTGGTGATAGGCAATTGCTCATCATCCCCTTGGGACCTCCCCTGTGCTGTCCCACAGGGTTCTGTTCTGTCTCCCTTCTTGTTCAATGTGTATCTGAGACTGCTGTGCGAGGTCATTCGGAGGCTTGGGGTGAGGTGTCATCAACATGCTGATGATACTCAGCTCTACCTCTTTTCTTCATACAACCTAGATCCCGCAGTCTCGATTCTTACCCAATGCCTGGCTGCTGTTGCGAACTGAATGATGGTGAGACAATTGAAGATGAATCCTGACAAGAATGAAGTGATGATGGTTGGCCAACCCTTTGCCTTGGCGGGGATTGGGACACCTGTCATTGATAGGGTCCGGCCATCTCTGTCACTTAGTTTCTCAGCCTTGCACTACATTAGGAGCCTTCACTGCACCTGGAATATCAGGTGGCAGCAGTAGCCATGAGCGCTTTTCATCAACTTCATCTGGTGAGAAGGCTGCAGTCTTTTCTTTCTGATTCGGACCTGGCCACAGTCCCCTATGATTTCATCACCTTGAGGCTAGATTACTGCAACTAGGGCTGATGCGGCAGCAGCTTTTACCGCGCCGTGATTCCGTTCCGCCATTTCGGAATTGCCCGTGCCACACCGTGACTTTTCTGCGGATATTCCGCTAATTCCGCCGGAATTCTGCAAATTGCGGAATTGCGGGGAAATTGCGGAAAAATTGTGGAAATTGCGGAAAACCGCTATTCCGCTATTTTGTGGCACTGGTGGAATTGCGGAAATAGTGAAAATGTAATGTTTCCATGATTCCACTAAGTTGCGGAATTAAATAAGCGGAACCGCGGAATGAAACCGCGGAATGAAAGCCTCTGCCATGCCGTTCCACTGTTTCCGCCGGAAATAGCTACCGCTGCGATATTCCGCTACAGCCCTAGCTGCAACACACTCTACATGGGGCTTCCCTTGATGACTGTTCAGAGGCTGCAGCTGGGGAAGAATGCAGCGGCTCACCTTTTGGGGCCGAGTCACTGGGAGCACATTACACCTGTGCTCTGAAGTCTGCACTGGCTGCCTATAGCTTTCCAGGAACAATTCAAGATGCTGGTTTTGACCATTAAAGCCCTAAATGGTCTGGGTCCCATATATCTGAAAGATCGTCTGTCCTACCATATCCCATTGTTGCCCCTGCAGTCGGCCACAGGTGGTCTCTTGTCAGTTCCATTTGTTAGTACCTTTGTCTGTGGGGCAGGGGTGCACAGGAGGGTGTTCTTGCTTCCTGCTCCAATTTTCATGACAAACATGTTAACAAATATCAGACCAGGCCCTCAGCTGGTTAAGACCTGCATAGTTTCTTTGATGTGAATGGTTTCTACTTACTTTGGAAAAACAAACAAATACAGGACCAAACGGTATATAATAATAAATCACAGCCAAAAGAATCACACAAAAAAGGTCTGTAACAGAACCAGAACTTTTTTCAAAAAAATACCCAACAGTTTCTTGTATAACAAATAAATGCTAAATGGAAACCATGCTGATGATAATATAAACTGTACCCCCATACAGACCAGCAAGAGGGCATGCACCCTGGAGGAGGCAGAGGCCAGAAGGAGACAGGGATAGGTGGCGGCCACGGAGGAGGAGGGGTAGCAGAGGGGCTGGTACCCCAGCGCCGGTACCACGGGGGAGGGGGATCAGTCGGGGCTCCAGGAGACCCACGACCTTATTGCTATCTGGGTGACACCTGAGATGAAGGTGGAGCTTGCAGTCAACACCTGGAACGAGCAGGTGTTCGCCCAGATAGCCACAGAGATGGGGGAGGCTGGATATGACTGTACGCCCACGCAGTGCTGGACCAAAATCAAGGAACTCAAAATGGGTTCAAGAATATATCCGACAACAATCGGTGCTCAGGGCGGCTACATGTGCCTCCCCCTACTTGGATGCACTGAGCTGGGTGCTGCACCACAAGGGCTCCATAGTGGCCTGGCGCCCAGGAGGAGGGGGTGCCCGGGAGGAGAGGCCCGCTCAGGATGACCCCCCCTTGTAGCCGGAGGTCCCGGTGCAAGCCCCGCTGCCAACCACTGACACCAGGGAGGAGATGCCAAGCATCTCGGGCACATGCGCCCGACACTCCCCCAGCCTGACATCCAGAGAGGCCACACATGCCCCGGCAGACTCTGAGAAGGTGGAGGGGGAGGAGGAGACAGTCACCCTGACTCTCGCGGCCTGCCGACCAGGAGACCAGGCAGACACCAGCCCCAGCGACTGGCCAGCCTCTGAGGGAATGGACACCGAGGGAGCAGGTAAGGGCAGGTCAGGGCACGCGCACAGAACCCAATGGGAGGGGGCGACAAGGCTATGGGAGGGGAAGGGCCATGACAGTCCCTCACAGCCCCAATGGCAGGGATGGAGCATGGGCAGAGGAACCGGCGAAGGAGGCGGCCGGTGCCCATGCAGGGGGGGAAGGAGCACCCAGAGCACTGTGACAGGAGGGGGGGAAGGGAACAGCACCCCACAGTATGGACTGATCCCTACCTCACTCCACAGAGCCATGCCGAGCACGGGAGGGCTGAAGGCGGGGGCCGCCAGTACCACCCACACAGAGGATGTGGGAGCACCGTGCGCGTGTGCGCAAGCGGAGGGAGGATCTAGCCCAAGAGCTCATCTCAACCAGCATGAGGCAGATGGAGGAGATGCTAGTGACCGTGAACCGCCTGGAGGAGGGGATGACGAGAGCACTACAACAGGTGGAAGGAGAGACAGGTGCTGGTGGCCGAGATGAGAAAGGACAGGTGGCTGCTGAGGTGGGATATGAACAGACAACCGGAGGCACTCCAGGCCCACTCGGACCGGCAGGACCGCCAGTCCGAGGAGCTGTCACATAAACTGGACGGCTTGCTAGAGCAGGGCACTTCCCTCCTCCTGCAAGCCGGGACCTTGAGTGCCTTCATAATAGCAGCAGTCCCTCCAGGGGCCATGCTGGCACCCGGACACCTGCCCCCTCCACCCCCACGGGCTGCACCACAGGCCCCGCCAGCACCTCAACACCTGCAACCCCAACTGCATATGGGACTGTGGATCCAGGGACCCATTCCCCCTCAGCACAGATGCCAGCAGCCAGACCGCTTGGCCCCGAGACGGCCACAGCTGACACAAGGGGAGCAGGAGGGGCAGGAGCTTCCAGGGGCGGTGGACAGGGGGCAGGTGCTGGGACCCCAGGCCTGGTGCCTAACAGCACCTCCTCCTCCACCTCAGATGAGGGGGGGTCAGTTGCAATGACCATCACAGTTGGTAGGGAGAGGGGAAGGGCAAGGCATACCAGGGGCAGGGGGAGGGCAGCATAGGGGACTGTTAACAGAGGGGGCACTCGACACCAACGGGTGGGGGGGCACACGGGTGCAATGGTGTACCGGGGTTCTGGGCGAGAATGGGGGAGCACTTTATAAAATCTTTGACACACCTTATTCTATCCAAGAGCTTTATTCCATGCAGTCACAGTGCAACAACAGCAGCGGTGTGGCTGCAGGCACTGTGCAGTCTATGTTCAGAGGGTCCATGGCTACAAGGGCCTCAGAGACTGGCCAGGTACTCAATGTGATGTGACAGCACTACCCTGATGTGCTTGGCATAGCGGTGCTTGTGGGGGTTGGGCACATCAGCATACAGCGGTACCGGGCCGGGCAGACGGCGTGAGGGGAGGTTGTCAAGAGCTGCACCGTCAGTCTCGCATATGTTGTGGAGGACACAGCAGGCTCCAATGACAAGGGAGGAGGTCGCCACTGTATATTCCAGCCGGCCGGCTAGGCAGCGCCAACACTGCTTGAGGGCACCGAACGACCTCTTGACCATGGTGCGAGCGGTGCTGAGGCGGGTGTTGTACCGCTGCTGAGCTGGGGTGAGAGCCACAGGAAACGCCTTCATCAACCATCGCTTCAGAGGATAGGCCGGGTTGCCAATGATGCATGGGGGCATCATCAGCCCCTCGATGCAGGTCATACGCATGTCAGCGAAGTCCCCCCTGTACATGCGGGCAAACAGCAGGGAGATTGTGAGGATGCTAGCATCGTGGCTGTGGCCTGAGTGCCCGATGAAGATGTCAGTGAAGTGCCCCCTATGATCTACCAGGTCCTGAAGTTGTAGCAAGCGGTATCCATGCCAGTTGATGTACTCAGCCTCATCATCACCCGGGGGCCGCAGGATCTCTATATGGGTGCCATCGATCACCCCCCAGACAATTGGGGAAGCCCAGATCAAGGAAACCCTGCATAACGTTGGCCTGATTGATAAGCTGTATTACATGTTCCATTAGCACCCCCTCCACTGCCTCGCAGAAGTCCCGCACTATACACGCCATGATTGTGAGCCCCACTCCAAAGTGCTGTGCAACGGAACGGCAGGAGTCAGAGGTGGCCAAGGCCCACACAGCGATGGTGACCTGCTGTGGCACGGGAATGGGGTCCCGCATATCGGTCCTGAGGGGCTCGAGCCACTCCCGCAGCTGCTCAGCTAGTAGCATGAGGGTGCGCCTGTCCATTCTGAAGTGTCTGACCCAGGTGTCATCGTCCCACTGTGCCAGCACCCTCTGCTACCACTGGTAAGCCCTCAGCACGGGCCATGTGCACCTCTGGATGGGAATTGCAAGCTGCAGCGCTAGGTACCTGGCAGCCCTATCCCACACGCCCCTGGACAGCAGGGCCCTGCTGCCAGCTGGAAGGTTGTTTGCCCGTAGCACCGGCACGCTATAGGCCAGTCCAAGATGCTGTGCTGTCCCCAGGGCTAGGAGCTGTCTGGCCCTGAAGGTAGTGTGACGGGTGTGTGCCCCCAACCTGGCCATGTACCGCTGGTCCACCTGCATCCTGTCTAGCTCATCCATGCTGACCCCCACAAGTGCCACGTGCTCCTGGAACCACTCCATCACCACCTGCAGCAGGGCCAGGCGAGCTCCAAGCTGTGTGAGATCCATCCCAGCGGGTGTGGCTGCTCTGTTGGTTTGGGCCACGGCTGGGAAAATGTGTGCTCACCACCGCCCCTGACCACACATCTGTGCCTAATATACCTATGACTCCAAATCCCCACCCCCAGGGGCCATTGGTTGCTCACTGGTGGCCGCACAGCTCCTGACTAAAGGGCTGGCAGCCCTGGAGCTCTGTCCCCTGCATGGGGGATCTGCCAGTGTCAGTGGCGAGGGGATGGGGGTTCCCTTTGGTGCTGTTGTGGTTCCCCGGTAGCGGCTGTGGGGCCAGCATTGGGGGTGCCCTGTCCTGCCTTCCCACCCCCGGGCCCGTGATGTTGGCTCCCTGGGCTGTGGTTCTCCCTGCACGTGCTCTTGCTGGAGTTCCTATCTCATCTAGCAGGTGTGTATGCATGGGGATATTGGCCTTGTGGGCCTGCAGCTGTGCGCTGCCCACTCCCTTCACCTCCCTCCATAGCGGCCCCACTGTTCCCGTCATGCCGTTATCTGTTGGCCTTGGCAGCCCCTGTCTGTCTGTGGAGCCCCCCAGCCCCGCATCCCATGCTGCCCCCACATCTGCTGCTGCTCAGACCCTCCAGGAGCTGAACCATGGTGGCTGCATCGCAGCCTGAGGTCCCGCTCAGTGGCTCCGGGAGCTCCGTCTGGCCCTGGACCGCCTGCAAAAGCATGGCCCTTTGCGATCTGTGGCATTCTCCCATCGTTCAGCACTGCCTGCACTCCTTGCCCACCCGACCGGGTGCCTATCATTGTCTGAGTTTTGGTATGCTGCGCTTTGGCTATGTAGCAACCACTGATGTATGCCACATGCTATGTGAGGATCTGGGGCTCACCCCCTTCCCTGAGGGACACCTACCATCCACTCTGGGGGGGCCTTGCGGCATGGAGTCCCACTGAGACAGCCTCCGCCCTGTGTGTGTGCGCCTTCCCGGGATATGCTACCTGCCTGAGAGAGGGTGGTCCTGCAGTGGCCGTGTCCTACTTCATCAGCATGCATGGTGTGCATGGGTATCCATGCTCCCGTGGTGCTGCCTACTACTGTCTGCTGGAGCTGTCCCACCTGCCCTGGCCTCCTGCGGCTGATTATGGAATGCCCCCCCCCCTTTGGACCGAAGCAGGCGGCCCTGTCAGAGGTGTGCAGCCATTCTGATGTGCAACTCAGGATGAGCTGTGCAGATCCCTTCAAGGCCTTCTACCTGATCTGCTTTCACATGGCCTCCCGAGGCTTCTGCTGGGGTCTGTGGCAATGGCCCCGCTATGTGGACCTGTTGTCGAGCCCCCTCCACCCGATGGTAGCCCCAGCATCTGTGTCTAGGGAGCGCCGGCCTCTTTTGGCAACCAGGTGCCTCCTCAGTGCATTCCTTCTGCCTGTGGCTTGGGTGGTTTGTCCCCCGCCTTCTGCCTCCTTGGGACTGATGGACCCCCTGTGACCCGTCTCCGCCCGCCCATCACCCTATCACTTTGGATCTGTGGGCGCCACTCCAGGACCCTTTGTGTGGCATCCTGCGGACATGTCGCTGATGGCCCTCCATCTCCGTGAGCTGCCTCCCCCACCCTTGTGCCCCGCTCTCCTGTCACTGGACTGGTGGCCCCTGTTTCACGGGGCTGGGGCTGCTCCCTCACCTTGGTGTCCCTTGACCGTGGACCTGCCTTCTATCTGCCCCCTGTTTGCCTTGGGGAGTGTGTCTGGGTGGCCCCCTTGCCCTCCCTCACCCATGCGGGTGGGGGGTGTTTCTGTGCCTTTGTCCGGTGCCACCCCTCCTGCACTGGGTGTGCTTATACTTTGGACACTTGTTATGTGGCATTAGGTTGGACTTGGTCCCCCGCCTCCCAGACTGGGCCCCACGCCCCCCTTGCACCTGCCCCTACTCATTTATCCTCGCGCTCCTGCACTGTATGCCTTTTAGCCGGACCGTTGCTGCTTGTGCCCTCAATAAATGCCTGGTGTACTTCACTGTGCCTGGTGCTGCCTCCTTACTGCTTGGTCTTCTTGGGTTCCCCTTCCCCTTTGCCACTGGGCCCCTGCCCCCTCCCCCTGCTGCTGGTCTGTCCGTGTCGGCCCCTCCGGGCCCCCCCTCCTCCGGTGCATCAGTGAGGTCAGGGGGTTTCCTGTCCGCCTCTGGTGTGTGCCTCCCTCTGCCCCCTTGCTCCACTCCCCTTTGTTGTGTGAGTGTGCTGCTTCATTTGTGTGTGTGTGCGCCCTTATCGGTTTGAAGTGTGCGCATCTTCTGTTCAGCCACTATTTGGAGGCGCTGCTCACGCTGCCTCTCCCTCCGACCACTCCCTTCGTGTTTCCCTTCCCTGGGTGGTGCACATGGCCTTCTGTTGCTTAGTTTGCCCTCCAGCAGCCATGTTTGTGTCTGCGTGACCCCGTTGCATTGTGGGGCTCCCACCGTGGTTCTTGTCACCACGTCACTTCTGTTTAGTTCCCCCGACCTGTGTTCTCTCCAGTTGGCGCCGGGCGGTGGTGTCATCCCCGTGACGTCTGTTGGGGCCGCACGTCTCGCCACGGCCCGCGGTGAATCCGTTCACACCGGTGTGGGATTCACTGTGGTGGATTTAACCACGTAACGTCTGAAATCACCCTTTGTCTTACCAATAGAAAAAAAAACCTATTTTATTGGAAGGATGTACAGTCTGAAAAAGGCAAACAATACTAATAATCCTCCCAAAAAAGCAGTCTCATTGATCTCCCCCTTTATTAATTATTATTATTATTGACTTTATACTTGTATATGTTCATGTTTTCTATTTGTGATACCTCATCAGCATGGTTTTCATTTAGCATTTATTTGTTACACAATTAACTGTTGGGTATTTTTTTTTAAAAAAAGTTCTGGTTCTGTTACAGACCTTTTTTGTGTGATTCTGCTTATTTTGACCAGCTGATGATTTGGCCAAAGATAATTTAAAATACATTTATTATTTTTGAGAAAATATAATGTAGCTTCATCAAACCCAAATCTACCTAACCATTTGTTGAAGAACATATCAAAATATAAAAGAGACCAAGTATTGCAAAAAGTTAGCTGTACATAGTGCTGGATGCAGAGAAGTTGGGGACTGGTGTGAAATGGTCATGCGAGTCCTTCCCAATGAAGGAATATTTGATGGAACACATGGATTTATCCATTGAAAAAGGAAAATGTTACCATAAATAATTTTTTATGTTCAGTTAAATATAACATCCTCTCATATTAAGAGACTTCTTGCAAAAGCCATCTTGAACATCTACATACGAATGGGATCAGCTGGAACAGCAGCAGGCTGGGACAGCAGGAATTGAGAGAGATGATGTTATACATGTTTGTTATTTCTAGTGTATTCATGGACCACATGTGTTGGCCTACCCTGAAATTAAGTCTGTCGACTGTAGCTCATATTTTATACTAGCGCTTCTCATAGCCATGTTGCCATTTCAAATCTATTAATGGATCCCCAACCCATGTGGTCCTTTCAGTTGTACAGTCTGCATGTGCTTGGATTCACCCCTGATGGTACAATTCTACTTCAGCTGAACAGTTCATATGGAATTACACGGGGGGAGGGCAGGGGGGGAGAAGATTGGTTTTTCAAGTTGTAAAATAATGCTTGTTTATAATCTTTGGCCTGTAACTGAGAGATAATAGTTTTAATTTGCATTCAAATAAAGCAAAGCCTCAGTGTAAAAGACTTTTTTTATATAGTTCCCATAAACCAGAAAGAGATTAAAGTATAGACTGTGTAAGGAGGACAGGAGGATAAATCAACCAGACAAACAAGATGATCAAAAAAAGGTTAGGGGGAATCTTTGTAAATGTTTGCTTAGTTATCTATACAATTCTCCATCCTCCATAAAAGTATCCCATTCTCTGCAGGTTCTATTTGCAGTAGCTTTGCCTTCAGCTCAGTTAGTGAAGCTATGGGCTACAATCCTAAACATAACTGCTGTACTGAAGTCAATGAATTTCTAGTGATGTAAGCATGTTTAGGATTTCAGCCCATACCTGTTAATGCTGCGACTGCATTCAGACATCACACTAACCAACTAAAAACTCAAGAGAAAGCATCATAGCTTTGCCTCAGGTTTATAGAGTGATGGTAATTTTGATTGACACCTAAATTGGTCTACCACAAAGGGTGTTTTTAGACGTGCATGAAATTCACAGGTTGCAGGAATCTCCCGTGATCTCAAGGACCCCTCAGCATACCACACACAACCACACAACACCCATCATGTGTGGGTAAAGAAAGTAATGTGATACCTGTAAATCTGCATTTCCCCAATCCTTGCTGCTGAGGGTCCCAGAGAGAAATAATGATATTGGATGGACCCTAAACATGGTGTAGAGAGGGGAGAACCTCCCCAGTCACTTCTGTATGCTTTCAAAATGATGATCAGAGCAAACACAATTTAGGCTGAAACAAGAATCAAAATCATCTTGAGAATCAGCCACCTCTGATTCAGAGACCTGATTAAGATCTCGCAAGATTTCTCACTCCCCTCCCTCAGTGCGCCCAGGCTTGTCTCTTAGCCTGGAGAAATGAGGAGGGAGGGAGAGAAAGCAGGAGGAGGAAGCCAAGCTGTCCCCTCTCCAACTCTTACCACATCTGCAGCTGGCAGCTCAGGGGACAGAGCCCGGGTGTCATGTATCTTGTATATAGGCATATATGTTTGACCATCTGTGTTTCAATATATTGGAAATCAGAATTAGCCTCTCTATATGATGATTTCTTAAAAGAGCTGTCCTATAGTGACCTTTCTACTGAACTCTTGACCAGATACTGGAAAATCAGCCTGTATACTGGAATAGACGATATAATCAAGTCTGTCTCTTAATGAAATTAACAGTTTCTGTTGATTAGAGTCAAGATACGTGTCTCCCTGGCAGGGCAGGAAAAGGCCTTGTTTGTTTGGAGTTTACTCATTGTTAATCCTATCTTATGATAGCAACCTGTTTAGTATGTATCAACAGGCTTCTTACTATGTATTTTGAGAAAAACCCCTCCCTGTCAGCAGTTTTGACCTGACGTCATTTTTAGCTGACCTCCAAGCATCTTTCATTCTATAAGAAGAGAGAGGAAAGATGGATTTTTCAGAAAGCTTCCTTTCCTGAAGCTTTTCTCATCTTCCATCTGGCAGAATCGGGCAAGGACTGGGTAATATGAATGTATATTAATATGATGCATTGAGTCAACCATAGCAATAATACTTAGAGCATATGTTATATCTTATAGATGTTAAGATCTTTGAATTTGTAATAAAGCTGTTCTCTGAACAGAAATGTCTTTCTAAGTCATGTACTTTTAACTGACACTGTTTCTTTTGTACTATGTCTTTATTTGAACTTAAGTAAACTATTGCTTCATATTTTTATAATATTCATAAGTCTCATAGCTTCATTTATATAAATAAATTGGTCTTTACTATACTTTGCTGAGCTGGCTAGCTTATTAGCAAAGTGTAAACTTGAATTTCAGATATTGGAAAAGAGCGCCCTATATCCAGACCAGATCATGGGTATTTTCAGAAATGACGGGGTCCATTGGCCCCGGCACGGAAACTACCCATTGATTCCCCGCCGGGATCACTCCGGCACGGCCAACAGACGTGCCGAGGGATCCCGGCGGGGAATCGGGGAGGGGGCGGAGCCGCGCGGCACGATGTGTGGCCGCACGCCCCTGCCCCCCCATGCTCCCCCACCACCTCCCTCTGGGGAGACGGGCGGACACCGCAGCCAATGCGGCCGCAGCGCCCGCCCAAATTGACAATGGATGGAATCCCAGTGGGAATTCTGCGCCGTGAATGCCATCCAGACGAGACAGCTTGGTTCATCACGGCGGGGAATCACATTTCCCATGCAATTGGCTGAACCCGCGGGGCCGGCGCCAATCACGTGGTGGCTGTGATTCCCTGCCGCGATTGACTGTGATCAACATCTGGGGGGGAACTTCCGTTCCCCACATCAGACGTTACGGTATCACTTTCACCATGTGCAGATTCACTGTGGTTGACTGTGATCTCGTAAAGTCTGAAAATACCCCATGTCAGGCCTGGACCACTAAGCGCAAATTCCTTTTGGGGAAACCAAGGCACAACATGACACGGGGACATCAGCAGTCTCTGTGGGGAGCTTCCAAGTCCTGATAAACAATTATTGAGAATTGAAGGGGAAGAGCAGGAAGGAGGGGGCAGACTCAGGGGAATCTTCAGCATTCTATTGGCTAGCAGGAATCAGCATCCTATAGAATCCTGAAAAGCTGTGCTGTTGAGCCTGCCCCTCCCCAGCTCTCTTTGTCTTGGGCTGGAAGCGTGGGGGACAGAGCAGTCTCTATGGAGAACTCTTGAGTCCCAAGAGAGAATTATCAGGAATGGGAGAGGGGAGAGCAGGAGGAGGATCTTCAACTAGCAGGAGTCAGCAACCAATAGAATGTTTAAAAGCTGTGTGGAATGTGCTTCACTGCTTCTTCCCTTAGGCTCATCCCTCCAATCTGGAAAGGACTGAGTCTGCTGAGTTTGCCCTCTTCATCCTGCTCTCCCCCCTACCATCTGGAAAGGACTGAAAGGATTTTGGTTCACTCATTTTGGCTATGCCAATACTAAAACTATTGTGCAATAATGCTAGTACTGCCAAAACATGCTACTAGTGCAAAACTAGTGGGCTATTGGGTGAACAGCCAAGTTCAAGGGGCCGGGATCGGGTGGACGGAGGGGAGGGCGCGGCCATTGGGGTCACACTGGGAAGGGGACGGTATGGTCCATGGGGTGGGAAGGCATGGGTCCCTAGGGGACCAAGGTGCCTAAGAGAAGTTCAGATTGTCATCTCCCTGCTGAGGGAGAGGAAGGAGCCGGGTCCAAGGTCCGTACGTGGGGGGCTGCTGCTGTTAAATGCAAGGTCCGTGGTGAACAAGGCCCCAATTATCCAGGATTTAATCTCGGATGGGGCCGTGGACCTCGCATGTATCACGGAAACCTGGCTGGACGATCTGGCTGGTCCAACTTTGGCAGATCTTGTTCCGGCTGGGTATGCCATGTAGCATCAGCCCTGCACGGGCGGCCGGGGAGGTGGTGTTGCTATTGTTTTTAGAGAAGAGTGGCCTGTTAGGAGGTATCCAGTTTGGGAGATTATGGGTATTGAGGTCCTTCACGTGGTGTTCAATTTGGCCAGGGGCAAGTTAGGGGTGCTGCTGGTGTATCGGACCCCTTCTTGCCCGGTGGCATCCCTTGCCACTCTAGCAGAGCTGGCCTCGGAGGTGGTGTTGGGCTCATCCAGGACTTTGGTTCTGGGGGACTTCAATATCCACGCCGATGCCGGCCTTGTTGGGGTGGAGCGAGAATTCATGGCTGCCATGGCAACCATGAACTTGCCCCAGGAGGTTATCTGCCTGACCCACATGTGGGGACATACCCTCAACCTGATCTTCAGTTCTGGCCTTAAGGCGGGGGGTCCGGTGGTGGGGGAGGTTACAGCAGTGCCCTTGTCGTGGACGGACCATTATCTCCTTCAGGCCGGTCTTCTAGCGCACCCCCTCCAGAAGGGGAAGGGACCAGTTAGGATGGTCCTCCCTCAGAGGCTGATGGAACCCCAGCGGTTCCAAGAGGTCCTGAGGGAGTTAACCTTGGGCGTGGACGGCCACTCTGTGGATGAGCTAGTCCAGCATTGGAACAGCTTGCTGGAGGAGGCCATTGACAGGGTGGCTCCGAGATGCCTTCTGCCTCAGTCTCGTCACCCCAGGACCCCCTGGTTTACTGAGGGGCTGCGGTGTATGAAGCGTGTAGGCAGGAGTCTAGAGTGATGCTGGCGTCGGACTCAATCTGACTCCGACCGTCTTCTCCATAGGACCCATTTGCGGGCCTATGTTGAGGCTGTGAGGACGGCAAGGAAGGTGTTCCTGGCTGTCCTCATAGCGTCTACGAAGTCACGCCCAGTGGAGCTGTTCCAGGTGGTGCGGGGGCTGGTTAGTACGGTCTCCCTCTGCCTGGAAGCGGACTTGTACCAAGCCCGCTGTGAGGAGTTTGTTAACTACTTCACAGACAAGATTGCTCAGATTCACACTGACTGACACTGGATTAGGAGCAGTAGGAGAAGAGCGCGAGGGGACAGAGGCCCCGTCCGGTCCAGCTTTGTGGGGGGAGATTTGGGAAGTGACGCCGGCTGATGCCGTGGATGTCGTGGGGTAGGTGAGGGCCAAATGTTGTGAACTTGATCCGTGCCCATCCTGGTTAATAAAAGCTTCCAGGGAGATGTTGTGGGCGGTGCTGGTGAGGGTAGTGAACGTGTCCTTGCAGCAGGGGAGGTTGTTGCCCTGCCTCAAGCAGGCTGTGGTGCGCCCCCTGCTGAAAAAACCATCTTTGGACGTGGACGCACTCGACAGCTACCGACCTGTCTCTAACCTCCCCTTTTTAGGGAAGGTTATTGAGTGGGTGGTGGCACTCCAGCTCCAGGTACATCTGGATGGCATTGGTTTCCTAGACGCTTTTCAATCTGGGTTTCACCCTGGCTATGGCACTGAGACGGCATTGGTGGCCTTGGTAGATGACCTCCACCGGGAGATGGACCCAGGATGTTCAACTTTTCTTATCCTGCTAGATCTCTTAGCCGCTTTTGATACCGTGGACCATGGGCTGCTGCTGAGGTGACTGCGTGACCTGGGGGGTCTGGACGGGACTGTTCTTGAATGGTTCTGCTCATTCCTCTCGGGGAGGAGCCAACGGGTGGTGCTGGGGGAGGAGACATCATGCCCCCGCGCTTTATCGTGTGGCATTCCGCAGGGTTCTATTCTCTCTCCACTATTATTTAACATCTATATGCAGCCCTTGGGGGAGGTTGTGAGAGGGTTCGGGGTGCGGTGTCACCAGTATGCTGATGATACTCAGCTATACCTCTCCTTTTCAACTGACCCAGACCCTGCTGTTTCATTGCTATCCCAATGTTTGGAGGCCGTGG
>QEPC01012145.1:4277171-4327443 GCA_003113815.1 Sphenodon punctatus
GTGCCGAGCCAGGTTCAAGGTGTTGGTGTTAATCTATAAAGCCCTACACGGTCTGGGCCCCTCATACCTCAGGGATCGCCTCGCCCTCCGCACCCCAGAGCAGCTTCTGCGGTCTGCCGGGGGTGCCTTTTTGGAGGTCCCCCATGTTAAGCGGGGGGCCACAATGAAGAGGGCATTATCGGTGACCGCGCCGCGCCTTTGGAACTCCCTTCTGGAGGAAGCTCGCCTGGCCCCCAGCCTGTTGATATTCTGGCAACGTTGCAAAACCTGGCTGTTCACTCAGGCCTTTGGGGAGGGTGGGAGGGGAGGGTGAGGGATTTTTTTAACCCCCCTGCCCTATTTGGATTTGTTTTTATTAGTTGTGGTTAGCCCTGTTTTAATATTTTATTATTGTTATAAATGTTTTAAATTGTTTTTAGTATTTTATATGTTGTAAGCTGCTCTGGGCTGCGTGGCAGGAGGGACGGGGTAAAAATCAATTGAAATAAATAAATAAATAAATAAAAACTGAGCTAACCAAAATACCAAATGACCAAAACTAACTAATCACAATACCAAAGTGATGAAAATAGCAAAACTGAAATAACCAAAGCAGATATTCATTTACGTAAACAAAATGGGAACCAAATAGCAGTTGGCATCCGCTTCATTGAACCTAATTCAAGGCCAGCAGAATTGTTGGATATTATATTGGACACAAATATCTGTTTTGGCTACGTAGCTGCCTGGAAAATATTTTGAGCCATTAAAGCCAATATTTGCCTGTAAGTATGTATAGACCCATATCTATTTCTAGATAGAAATACAGATAGAGCTAGAAATACATTATTGAATCAGGGAATAAGGCACGCATATCTGTATTTGAGCCAGAACATCAAAGACAGAGAAGAGACTTGGGTGACTACTATCTTGTGTACTGCAAGCTCTGATTTTTTTTAAAAAAATATTTATTAAATAGAAATCAATTAAGAGTTGAGTTCCATCATATGTCAGAATGTTTGCTAAAGATTGGTAAAACACATTCTGATGTAAAGGTCAGAGGTTTTGATGCATGGGTCTTCAAAGCAGATAATATTAGAAACTAGGACTCATAATTAAAATAGAATGGGTTGGCAGATTACTGATATTTTAGTCAATAGTAAGCAGATAAAAAGCAGGAGTTTCATAAAGGCATATTAGTCAAGAATGGTGTTTTCCTCCCCTGCCCGCAAAATCAACAGAATATTTACTGGAGGAAGAAGTGTAAGCATTTTTGAAAACGTAATAATATTTTATCTGGCAGCATTTGGTTTTAATGCATATAAAATACCCAGATGTTATATTAGAAGGATACTAATAACAAAGTGGCCTTGAAGGATTACTTTTACTATTTGTTGTTATTAAAAATAAATTGGATACCATTCATGAATGATTTTTATTTCTACTAGATCCCCTGTCTAGGAACCAGTTATAAACTTTGCTGTCACTTAACAAGCTCATAGCTTTAGGACTGCATCCTGAATCCTGCATTTGCAAGATAACTTGACGGTTTGAGAAAGTTCTTTCCATTGCTAACTTGGTCCAGAATTATTTATTTTTTCCATGGGAAAAATGGCCCTTTTATTTTAGAAAGGTTCTTGCCTTAAGTTTTGACCAACAAGTCAAAGGTCCTCAAAATGCCTCAAGTGAATCTCTCCTTAGTACTTTTTAGAGGGCAACTTAGGAAAAGCAACAGAAACAAATGTGAACGTAGCAATTATCTGAGGTCTTCAGGGGTAGAGCCTGATCTTGTGAAGTTCTGAGCATTCTGGCCTTGATCCTACTGATCGGTGGGACTACTCATATACCAAAATCAGTGATTCCCTAGATTTTTGCCTGCACTACCCCATTTTCAGATGCAAATATTATCCCGCTACACCAGCAACAAAGACCTGCAAAGTATCTCAAATATCAACAGGGTCATGATCCTAGACCCATGGCAAGACCTCAGTTGGGGTTGCAACCCACAGCTTGGTTCTAATATACATGTGCTTACATACTTTCCCCATTCAGAACTAGAGCAGTGAGCACCTTTTAAATAGGGCTGAAACAAAACTTTGCCTTAGGCAAAAATCTCATCGAGAATAAGCTTCTCAATGAGATTTTCCATCTCAAGAATCTCGTGAGAATTGTTTTCATGCGATTCTCTAAAATGGCTGCTGGGTGGTCCCGCGTAGAATGGTTTGTGGTGGCCATTTGCGCATGTGCAGAGCATTTTGGGGCTGTATAAAATCTCACAAAATTCTCAAAACTAAACAACTGTGCATGCACAAATGGTTATGGGGGGAATGCTCCTAATGGCCACCACAGCAGCCATTTTGCACATGTGTAGAGCATTTTTAAGGTTTTCAAGAATCTCACAAGATTCTCTAAAATCTTAGTAAGCTCTCATAAGATCTCACCGGGGCTACAAGAATATTGCAGTGTTCTTGTGAGAATGCTTTGCATTCTCATTTCAAACCTACTTTGAAGACCAAGGCTTTAGTGAATAGATACCTAGGTTGTGCTTAGCATTTTGCAAACTAGGGTTGAAAAGAAACAAGGCAATAGCCCACATTAGCCTGCAAAACCCCTGCTTGTCAGTTCAGTGGCCACCAAATGTTTGCCCAATTGGACGTCTGGCTGCAACCGGACACATTTTACACACACGTTAAAGTTCTGGATGTTTCAATCTTCTGGGTTTGCAAGCCCACAATTAAGTTCTGGATGCATTTTTCACACACACACTGCCCTGAGGCAGTTCCTGGATGCATTCTTCACACAAACACTGCCCTGAGGCAGCCTAAAGTAGCTGTAGCTGCAAGCATGACAGGCTGCCATGGAAACCAAGTGACCAAAGCTGCCTGGAGCAAAGCAGTTTACCAGGAGAACCTTTTACACACAAAGGTTCTGGGAGAAGTTACGCAGAAGTTCAAAGATATGGATGTTTAAGATCTGGGTGAGTGGTTTAGACACACAGAAAGTTCCGGATGTAACAGCAAACATGCAGGAGAAATGTGTGTGTAAAAACACCCATTGTCCGCAGAAGGTCAGCGACGTGGCACAGGCTAAGGCTCACCCAGTGGGTTAATCCAGGCTAATGTGTTCCCTCCCACCTGTTATGACCCTCCCAGTCCTGCCGCAAGGCAAGGTCCGAGGATCAGGCCTAGAGAAGCACACTCACCACCCTGGCTGCCAAACAACTGATCACGGGAGTCCAGAGGAGTGCTCTCACCCAGCCCGCCAAACAGCTGATCAGGGGGCCCGGAGGAACATACTCACCTGGCCTGCCAAATGACTGATTGGGGGGGCTGGAGGAGTGCTGTTTTGGTTTGCTCACCCAGCCTAAATGGGTTTTGGTTTGCTCTCCCCCCCCATCAGCTGTTTGGCAGCAGCTCCTCCCGGGGGCCCAATCCTGCTAAGCAGCAAGGTTCCAGGAGTCTTGCCCCATGCGAATGGCTCCTCGAGCAACCCGTGATATGAAGGGACTTGTGACAGTTGCCCCCATGCCTGGATTCCCCAGGGGGAGGGGGATTTCCCTCATTTAAACTGCCCTCCCCACCAGACCAGAGTTTGGTGGCTGTGGTGTATCTAGCTCGCCCACATCTTGTTTTCACCCTATATTCACTCCCTTGAATAGGCCATAATCTGCTATATGTACAAATCTGCAAGGACTCCCTCCTGCTCAGAACAATGAGTCTACAGAAAAAGCTGCTACCCAATGAGAGTCTGCGGTAGGAGACTTTGGTTCAATAAGAATTTAATTCTGCTTGTAGCTTGTCTTTATTTTAAAAGGATTTTATATTATTTTTACCATTTGTGTTGTTCGCTGCCCCAAGCTGCCAGTGTGCAGAAGGGTGCGGGATATAAATGCTTGTAATAAATAAATAAATACATTTATACATAAAAATGTTTACTTTAGGTCTGATTTTCAAAATGTTTTAAAATATTATTTTTATTTATTTATTTATTAAAATTATACCCTGCCCCTCCTGCCACAGGCAGCCCGGGGCAGCTAACAAAATCAATCAGTAAAATACAATAAAATATATAAAACATCAAATATCAAAAATAACAATAGAAATGAGGAGAAAAAAACCCATGCCACCCACCAACCCATCCACCGTCACCCTTGTCCCTTGCCAAATGCCTGACGGAACAGCCATGTCTTACAATTCCTGTGGAAAACTGGGAGGTCTGGGGCCAGACGGGTCCCCACCAGGAGGGAGTTCCAGAGGTGCCAAGAATGCCCTGTTCTGCGTGGCCCCCTGGGAAACCCAGGGTACCTTCAACAGGGTGCCCCCAGATGACCACAGGGGCCAATCCAGAACCCGGGGAGTGAGGCGGTCTCAGAAATAGGCAGGGCTCAGACTGTATAAGGCTTTATAGTTCAAAACCAATGCTTTCATTATGTTAGTGATTTTTCCTACTATTCTTGCTATCCTATTACTACTTACCAGAAAGGTTAATGCTACAAACCCTATTTGCTTTTGAAAATGTTAAACTAATGCAAAACTTAGTACTGCTTGCTTTTCTGGATTGATGACAGAGACCATTTTTATACGGATGGGGGTGGGTGGGTGGATGTGTGTGTTCGCGCAGTGGGCGGAGGTGGCCTTAGATTGACCCCGTGGGTGGAGATGGGTGGGTGATGGGTGTGCGCCAGGAGCATGCACGCACAAACACCCACTGCCCATGGTGTTTGTACAGGCACACACGCAGCACACATCCATCCCCCCACCCACCACTGGCCCGTTTTCATGGATGCCCCTCAACACACACACACCAGAACACCCAGTGGTGGGTGGGGCCATCAGTGTAAAAATGGCCAAAGTTTTACTTCATCTATCGCTGCCAAGTTACTGGTCTCTGCAGTGTTATCTGTGCAACTGTTATTTGGCAAATGGATAAACTTCCTACTGCCATAAGTAGCTTCACTTTAACTGTGATACCTTACAACATCTTATATCAAAGGTGGATTGGGCCACAGTGTTTCATATATTGTATAAAATGCCACAGAATTCATATATATGATTCTACAGAGTTGCCACTTCTCACAGTTTGACCCTGTAACTCCCATTAGCCTATATAAGTCTCAAGGTCAAACTGTGAGAGGTAGCAACCCTATGAGCCTATGGCAGTGGGCAGCTGTACCTGCTCCAGTAGCCTGAGTGCTTGCCCTGATGGTCTTCATTACTTGAATCCCAGGATTCAAATGCTGTCTTAGTCAGAAATTCATTGGGTGGCCTTGGACAAGTCACTATTTCTCAGCCTCAGTTCTCCATCTGTAAAATGAGGATAAATAATAACCTACCCAAAGGAGCTAGCTAAGTACTGTAAAGTACTCTGAAATGGAGAAATGTTTATGAATAATAGTAATAGTATGACAGATGAGGAGACCGGCAAGTTTGGTGCCTTTGGTGGGGGAAACTGAAGCATAGACTGAAGGCACCAGAAGGAATGAGTGCTTATAGAGACTTTTCAAAATTACATACCTTAGAAACTTTTAAGGGAACACAATGGATGAAGCTCCTTAGGGACCTTCTACGTTAGCCACTCTGCTAATGAACTTCTTGACTCTCTACTGCTGTTTCACTGTTTACCTTTTAATCTATATCGTATTAAAGATTTATGTGTCCATGATGAATTGAGAGCAAAAGCTGCCCTAAACAGAAAAAGTGAATTGAGACATGTTTTTTTCCCATTAACAACGCATTTCCCTTTGGAGTCTGAAGCAGCTTGTTGGTTTATTCTGGGAGTAGAAACCCAAAGACAACTACTTTCTAGTGGTGAAACTTTAGTACGTTAGCTTCTCACTAAAAAATTTCTTCAGAAGAAAATGTGAAAGTTGCTCCTGTATACAAACTAAAAAGAAAACATATACAGAGCAGTGGCTCCCAAGGTTTTGGTCTGTATGCAGTGGATGCCAGGAGGGGAAGACAAAGAGGAACACTTACCCCCAACTCTCAGATTTTATGTGCTCCCTTCCTTGGAGCACCATGATATCATGATTATCTGCAGGGGACAGGACCATTTCAAAAGGGGGGCAGGAGAGCCTATTCACCTATAATTCCATGACCCTTGACAGGAACAAAGACATCATCTCTAGATGCTGATGCTCCTGCCAGTTATTGGCCGATCTCTAACCTTCCCTTTTTAGGGAAGGTTATTGAATGGGCTGTGGCATGCCAGCTCCAAGAACACCTGGACCACACCGGTTTCCCTGTCCCCTCTCAGTCTGGGTTTTGGCCTGGGTATGGTACGGAGACTGCATTGGTGGCCTTGGTTGACGATCTCCATCTGGCGTTGGACCAGGGTTGTCAGACCTTACTGGTCCTGCTAGACCTTTCATCTGTGTTTGACACAGTCGATCATGAGGTGTTGGTGACTCGCCTGCGGGACCCTGCCAGGATTAGCGGGACGGTCTTGGACTGGTTTCATTCATTCCTGTCTGGGAGAACTCACCAGGTGGTCTTGGGGGAGTGTATGTCTTCCCCCCGGGACCTCACATGTGGTGTCCCACAGGGTGCCATTCTGTCCCCACTTTTGTTTAACATCTATATGCAGCCATTAGGGGAGATCATGAGAGGGTTTCAGGGCATGCAGTGTCATCAGTATGCTGATGACACTCAACTCTACCAACCAGTGACAATGCCAATGTGGTCATTGACCAACCAATGACAATGAATTCATGACTAAGAGGGATAAACCATTTGGAGGGGTCAGGTGAGTATGGTTCTCCAGTCCCCCCAATCAGCTGTTTGTCATGGTCAGGTGAGTGTGCTCCTTCAGGCCCTCTGATCAGTTGTCTGATGTGTGCACCTGGCACACCAAACAGCTGGTGTGGGGCCTCAGAAGCGTTCCCCCAGAAGCTGTTTGACGGGTGAGCATAACAAACAGCTGATGAGGGATCCCCCCATCAGCTGTTTGGTGGGAGCTCTTCCTGGGACCCAAACCTATTATGCCACATTGGCCCAGGAGTCCTGTCCTAAGGCCTCCCCAAGGTGTGGAGGGACTTGTGACAGCAGTCCCTATGCCCAGGTTAAGGGATGAAGGCTGGTCATATGAACAGCCCTCCCCAACAACCCAAGGAGTGGTAGCTACAGTATTTCGCCCCAGGACAGGACAGGGAGCTGCCTCATCACCGTCACATCTATTTTCACCCCAGATGTACTTGGAGAGGTAGATCCAGGCATTGGGAGCAGCTTAGGAAAGGGGGCAAAGGTAGTTTAGGGAAAAGGGGATTCTGGGGCAGGTAAGGGTGGTGGCAGAAGAGGAGTGAAGTTCCTGGGGGGTGGGGCAGAACATAGTGAGATATGAAGGCAGAAAGGTTGGGGAAAGACCATTAAGAGCCTTGAAGGTGAGGACTAGAAATGTCAACATTAGTCTTAATTATACCACTTGGGGGTTTAGCTCCATATTGTCAGTATTACAATGCAGCTTTTTTTTTTTTTTGCTAATGAGTTGAAGGTTCTTTGAGTTTCAATAGCAGCCTGAAAGTATTCTCCTTCCCCCAACTTCATACACTTACTTTTTTGGCAGGAAAGGATTGTTGTAAGCTGTCCTCAAGGGTTTGACACACCGAGGCAGAGAAACATGCTCTGCATGGGGTGATGCTGCTGTGCTGGGAGACAGCAGCAGAGAGTCTTAATTCGGAGGGGATCGAAAGGAGAACATTAAAGAGTGTATCTCTCTGCTCCTGCTTTCCTTTTTGGCAAGAACTGCTCCTCAGAGTCAGCAGGTGTTTAATACCATTCAATTTATGGGTAGTGAAAGCTGTTGAATTTTAAAACATCTGGGTAACATAAATTAACAGAACTTTTTCCCCCTCCCTTCTGCGGTTCACGTCTGGAAAGTGATTTTGAAATCTACAGAAAAGCATTAGTAACCTTGACAAAAATGTGTTTATTTCTGAACATTTGCCCACCTGACTGTGGGAGACCACAAATATCCTCACTCTTATGATTACAACAGCCACAGCTTGTGGAACAGGAAATACTGGGAAGGTTTAAAGAGGCCAAATATCAATAGCATTCCCCTTGTGATGGGTTCCAGGTGGAGAGCAGGCACTCGTGCATTGGGATTTTTTTTACATGGTGGATGCAATCCATCAGGTCTGTGCCTGCCAAGGTGGAAAGACTCTGTTTTTCCTCATGCTGTTCTGGGGAAAGAACTGGACATGAGTAGCAGCACAGTGGTTTGAAAGAAATCATGACATTGCAAAGTTCAGCAGTCAACACAGAATGCAGCGGTGATATGAAATAACTGTTAAATAGTGAAAGGGTGAAAGAAGGTTTAAAAAGAATCTGAAAAGGTGTTTTATCCTTCTAGATATTTCAGTCAACATTTTCAAAGGCAGATGCTGAAACAGAAGTGGTATATTTATCAGAGGTAGTGGAGTACCAACAGCTCCCAGGGAAGACAAGAGGAAAGGTGCTGAATTTGGCAGGTGCTAAATCAGAATGCTGAATGCAGGTGCTAAATCACCTCTAACTCATGCAGCACTGTGATTCACAAACTAATTTGATAGCTTGATGTAGCTTGGAGATCCCACTGTGGCTCGGGTCAGAGGTGTTGCTGTCCTACCCCTTTTCTGACACTGCCCCGCCTCTTCAGGCTTGTGGTGTCACAATGTTCCTAAGGGTGTGTGGCTACATCAGAAAGGGGTAGCGAGTCCCTTTTTCCCCACCCCGTTTCTAATGTGCCCACACCCTCCTGGAGCATTGTGAAGTCACAACACTCTACAAAGAACAGCACTCTGAGGCAAAATCTGGAGGAAGAGGGACCCTTTTGACCTCCATACTGGCACTCATGGACATCACTGATCAATTACTGCATGCTTCTAGCTTTACAGGACCAATCGGTGGTGGCTTCGAGGCAGGCATAGGGGGTGGCCCTCAGGTGGGCATAGCAGAGACATAACTGGGACTTTGGGGATAACATCCCAGAAATCAGGAGACATATTTGAAACATCCAGGCTGGCCAATTATCATCACAATCACATCCTGCAGCACTGTGACAGAGGACATAAGAGAATCTCTATTGGCTCTTTCCTAAACAGATGCGTCTGACTTCCCAGTAACAAGTGGGGGAGAGATTTTGGGATGGTCACAGCAGGATATTTGGTTGACATTTCTGCTGGTCAATTGGCATCACAAACTGATCTTATACCACAGTGACACGTAAGAGAATCCCTGGCATAGGCTCATTCTCTGCATATGCTGTGCAGGCATATACAATTGGGACCCTTTATCACATCTTTCTGATATTTGGCAGAAATGGTCATGAAAGTGTGAGATAAAGTTCTACCAAATTTCATGTACACTGGTTGGACTTAAAAGATGTTACAGTCAGACATACATTTAGAAGTTAATTGCTTATACCACCAGGACCCTTTATCCAATCCTTCTGAAAGTTGGTAGAGATAGTATATATTAGAAGGCATATAAACCTGCCAAGTTTCATCTACATTAAATGTGAGGCAAGGAAGTTACACCTAAGAATGTATATGGAGATTTTTGCAAAATAAAATAATCCAGCTTCTTCTAAAATTGGATTCCTTTATCCATTTAAAAAAATTTTTTGGTACACATAATGCCTCCCATTGGAGGTATACTTCAGTTCCAGCTAAATATAATGTAAAACAAAAAGGATACAGCTAAAAATGTGTTTCCCATTGAAACCAATGGAAACCAAAAACGAAAGCAAAAATGAAAACAACAATTTGATATTTATAAAAACGAAAATGACAGATTGAAATAATGAAAATGACACATTTAAATAACAAAAAAAAAATGAAAACAAAAACGACATGGTCCCCTGGTGCACACCTCTACCCACCAGTTTAAGGACCTAAGTAGCAATTTAGATGCCTTACTTTACATTTTTCATTTCATTTCACCTTTAATTTATATCCCTCACTCTCCTGCCACAGCAGCTCGAGGCAGCTTCCAACACACATGATACAAAAATATCTCGGTCCACAAAGACCAGCAATCCAAAAAGCAATATCCCATTACAACTGAGATAATAAATAAGTAAACCAACATTCTAGATAATGCATATTAACCATCATTTACCTCACTCCTCCTCACCCTGCTGCCACCAGGGGAGAAACCTTTCCCATACCCACTTACAAATAATATAAACACAACATTCCCACCTTCTAGATAATACATATCAACCAACTATTTACCTCTCCTTACCCACCCTGCTACCACCAGGGGGGAAACCCTCCCACCCCCATTCCATTTGCTCTCACCAAGTGGAATGGGTCTCCTTACAAGGTCACATACTCATTATCTAATATAATCCCCCATAACTAATTACCACATTTCATAGCTAATCAATACAACCTCACAATAACAAAAGCCCTTCCCTCATATAATTTACTCCTAACAACATTTGATTATTCAAGGCAATCACCCCATACCACAAGAAAAGTTATTCCTGTCCCAATACAATATTACACAGCTGTTTAATCAATAACACTACCACCCCTCCTACTACCAGCATACAGCAAAAAAAACCTCCTCTCCCTTTCCCATTTCCAACACTTGCACTCCCCGGTGAATCAACTTTACTTGCCACCAAACATCAATAATGTTAACCATCCTCCGTGGCCCCGGCTGCCAGTCCCAGCTGAAGGGCACAGTCAAAGGGCACGTCCCTTTGGCCATGCCACTTCGGCACGTGTCACCAGCACAGCTGACAGCACGGCTGACATCTGGTCCCGGCTCTTGCGCTAGCGGCTAGGGATGGGAAAACAGTTCGCGGTTCAGGTTCAGCCGTTCGGTTCAGTCCGGCCGTTCGTTTGCTCACTTCATTCAGGTTCAGTCGTTCTGTTCAGTCATGTTCTGTTTGGTTCGGGTATTTGGAAAAAGTATCATGAGAACCCGTGATCGCGCTGGAAACCAGAAATTCGACTGCGTGCAGAGCTTGTGTGGGTGAGAGCATGTGTTGTGGCTGACTGTGTGATCGTTTTTGATTTGTGTGTGTTTTGGCTGTGTGGTGTGTGTTGGTTTTGGTTTGGCTGGTTGGTGAGTGTTGGTGGGTGCTGTGTGTGTTGTGTTGGCTGTGTTGGGTGTGTGTTTAAAATAAAGTGGAGAAGAAGGTGACTAGTGACCACCACCATTAAACGCTGGGCCTGGGGGAAGACCAAGGTGGTGGAGCCAGTGGTGGAGGAAGAGGTTCCTCCAGCTGCTGCTGGACCTTCGGTGGTGGAGGAGGAGCCAGAGCTGGCAAGCACAGGAGGTGCTGCTGCCATTGCTGCCAGGTTTGTAAACTTTTTTTTTATTTTGAGGACAAGAAACTTAAGGCTCTATCCATTAGAGTGAGTTCACTGGCATGCGGGTGGGTGTGTGGGTGGTGGGCATCAGTTAGGCACAAACAGTGGGCATCAGCGGGTAGTAGAGGATGTCTGCCACAGAGAGAGAGGGTACTGTAGTGTGAGGGGCTCTTCCAGCAGTCAGGCACGAGCATGAGCAGCACCCCCACCCAAACATGTGCCAGGCTAGCAAGGGTCTCCACTCTCCATTTGCCATCCCATTCCCTACGCACCCCCAAATAAGGGCAGGATTTGCACGTGTCAGCCACCAGGGTCTTTCCAGTTGCCATCCATAGCGCCCCAAGGAGGGCAGTATTTGCACGTGCCAGCAAGGGTACTTCCAGTTGTCATCGCTACTAGCACCCAAAGGAGATCAGGATTTGCACGTGCCAGCCAGGGTCTCATCCCTCTGCAGCACCCAAAGAAGGTCAGGATTTGCAAGTGCCTGCCAGCCAAGGTCTCCCCATTGCCATGCCAAGCACCCCGAGAAGGGCAGGATTTGCACATGCCAGGCAGGACCTTTCTAGTTGCAATCCCTAGCATCCCCTAGCACCCCAAGGAGGGCAGGATTTGCACGTGCCAGCCACCATGGTCTTTCCAGTTGCCACCCATAGTGCCCCAAGGAGGTCAGGGTTTGCACATGCCAGCCAGGGTCACATCTCCTGTTGCCATCACTACTAGCACCAAAGGAGGACAGGATTTGTATGTGCCAGCCATGGTCACATGTCCTGTTGCTATCGCTACTACCACCCCAAGGAGAGCAGGATTTGCGTGTGCCAGACAGGGTCACATGTCCTGTTGCTATCGCTACTACCACCCCAAGGAGAGCAGGATTTGCGTGTGCCAGACAGGGTCTCTCCATTGTCATCCCAAGCACTCCAAGGAGGGAGGGCTGGAGACATCATCATAAATGCACGATATTACTTCCGTGTACTTAATGGGTTCCCATTTCAGAGAGGAATCGGATGCTGGCCCCAGCGCTGGTGTCACTGCCAGGTCAAGGAGGACCCCTAGGCTGAGGTCGCCAGTGACACCCCCAGCCATTCGGCGGACAAGGTCGAATGTCTGGAGGTTTTATGACAAGGGCAATGGAATTGCCATATGCAAGGTAAGGCATGGGGACTGGAACAACAGGGAATGAATTTGCCTTATGACCTGTTAGGAATGGAAGTCCCCTGCAGAGAGAGATTTGCCTCCCAGTCCACCCACTTGTGGAGACAGAATGCAGGCAGGGCTTGACAGACCATTGGTCTGACACAGTATGGCACTTCTTATGTTCCTGTCTTTTTATGCTCTTTTTAGATCTGCCATAAAAGATTACGGCTGCAAAAAGAGGGGACTACATCACGGCTCATTGCTCACATAGAGCGAACACATGGCAGGAGAGTGAGGCGGCAGGAGAGGGGACTCTGGTGTGGCCGCCATGGAGCCTCAGCACCAAAAGAAGGGGGGGAAGGCAACCCAAAAAAGACAGCATTTAAACTGTTTCCCCCCACCCCCCATCAGCCCTGATGTGGAGACCCCCGGGCCCCAGGAGTCTGATGAAGTCAAGGCCTTTCGGTCCAAGTTTGAGAGGCCCACCTGGGACTTCATGACCAGCCTGAAGCAGACAGCAGCCACCATGGAGAACCGCCTGGTGGAGCAGTTCCATGCGTTCCAGGTGGAGAAGAAGGGGGAGGCGTACAGCCAGTACATATCCGCTGAGATGGAACACCTTGAACTATACCACCAGATGCTCTCCAGATGGCATCGGGTCATAGAAGGGGCCATGGAGTTTGCCGTGGCCCACAGCTACGACCAACAAGAGTGCAGGGTGGCCTCCCCTCAGCCCTGTGCTGCACCCCAATGGCTGTTGCCTTTCCCCCAAGTCCCGGGGGACAGAGACTAATAGTTTAATGTATAAGTCTCCTTTCAATGTTTGCTTTTGTTTTCAGAATGTTGTTGTTGTTGCTTTGTTCTTGTTGTTATTATTTAAATAGTTTTGATAAAAGTTGTATTTCTTGTTACGAACTTCGTTTGACCTGTCCAATCTTTTATCCCTATGTGCTGAAGTTCTGGCTGGCAGGTGGCAGAACCTCATACAGCTTGTTGATCCCTACCAGCAGCACCTGCCACCCCATGTAGCATAGTTATTAACCCAAAGATGTGCTGTGCCAGCAGCAGGGTCTCAACTTGCAGACAGCCCCCCAGGAGGTGCAGGGCTTGTGTGGGTGTGACAGAGAGAAAGAGAGACAGGCTCCTTGGCAGCGGGCAGCAGGAGCTGGTGGTCGGAGGAGCTTTTATTTCCAGCAGCTTCAGCGGGCATCCATAGGTGGGTGTGGAGGAGTCGGCTGTGGGGCGGGGGGAGAGTTTCGGCTGGCATGAGGGCACTGGGCTTCTGGATGCAGTGGAATGGAATGCAGCCCCCAGTGACTGGAATGATGGTCCCAGAATCTAGTCGATGGTTCCTGGGACAGGCAGGCATGACTGATTCAGGGATAATGGAATGACAGCCTAAAGCCTATCAGGCACACTTCATTCAATAATGTGATAGGTGGTAGCAGCAGTTACATGAACACACACAGGCAGGCAGGCAGATATAATACGTTGTGTTATATTCCATCTCGTTATGGTAGGTTTGCTGCATGCTGGATGTGGGCAATGGACATTGAGTGCATGAGGACAGATGGGAATTAATCCTGGTTCTGGCAGGTGGCAACCAGGGTAGCTGGATACACCTACCTCTCCCCCTCCAACCCTCATCTCTCTCGTTATAGCTGGGAACCTCTCTCTCTCTCGGGCCATATAGTGCAGGTGACAGCATGGGTGGGATCATGTCTGTCTCTCCTTCTAGCAGTGGGGAGACACTCTCTCTCTCCATGAACAGAAGGTTGTGTAAAGAAAAGGTGGAATGACAGCGCCGCTTGAGCAGAATGACAGGGCACAAGAACCCTGAGGGTGGGTCCTGGGGCTGGAGTGGCAGCTTCTAGATGTTGGCCACAGCCCTCCCTGCCAGTAGCTTGGCCCCAGAACCCTGATGGCGGGTCCTGGGGCTGGAGTGGCTGTTTCTTGATGCTGTGGAAAGACATCATCTCCGTGCGAGGAAGGACAGGCCCCAGACCCATGACGGTGAGGCCTGGGGCTAGAGTGGCAGCTTCTGGATATTGACCATAGCCCTCCGTGCCTGTAACTTGGCCCCAGAACCCTGTCGGAAGGTTCTGGGGCTGGAGTGACTGTTACTTGATGTGGTGGAAATACATCATCTCCGTGCGAGGCATGATGGCCCCAGACCCATGACGGTGAGTCCTGGGACTAGAGTGGTAGCTTCTAGATATTGGTCACAGCCCTCCCTGCCAGTAACTTGGTCCCAGAACCCTGATAGTGGGTCCTGGGACTTAGGGCTGTAGCGGAATGTCGCAGCGGTAGCTATTTCTGCCGGAAACAGCATTTCCACAATTAGTGGTACGGCATGGCAGAGGCTTTCATTCCGCTAGTTTCATTCCGCTACTTCTGCAGTTCTGCTAATTTCATTCCACTACTTCCACAGGCTTCGCAAAATAGCGGAAACATGACATTTTCGCTACTTCTGCCATTCCGCCAGCACCACAAAATAGCGGAAAAGCGGTTTTCCGACAGTTTCCATAATTTTTCCACAATTCCAAAATTTGCAGAATGCCGGCGGAATTAACGGAATGTCTGCAGAAAAGCTGCAGTGTGGCGCGGGCAATTCTGAAATGGCGGAATGGAATCATGGCGTGGTAACAGCTGCTGCTGCATCAGCCCTACTGGGACTGGAGTGGCTGTTTCTTGATGCGGTGGAAAGAGATCACCACCATGCAAGGAATGATGGCCCCAGACCCATGACGGTGGGTCCTGGGATAGAGTGGCAGCTTAAAGATATTGGCCACAGCCCTCCCTGCCTGTAATGTAGACCCCAGAACCCTGATGGCAGATACTTGAGTTGGAGTGGCTGTTTCTTGATGCAGTTGAAAATTGGCTCTCTGTGCGAGGAATGAGGGGCCCCAGACCCATGATGGTGGGTTCTGAGACTAGAGTGGCAGCTTCTAGATATTGGCCACAGCCCTCCCTGCCTATAACTTGGCCCCAGAACCCTGATGGTGGCTGTTTCTTGATGCGGTGGAAAGAGATCGCCTCCATGCGAGGAATGATGGCCCCAGAACCCTGACGATGGGTCCTGGAGCTGGAGTGGCTGTTTCTTGATGCAGTTGAAAATTGGCTCTTTGTGAGAGGAATGAGGGGCCCCAGACCCATGATGGTGGGTTCTGAGACTAGAGTGGCAGCTTCTAGATATTGGCCACAGCCCTCCCTGCCTATAACTTGGCCCCAGAACCCTGATGGTGGCTGTTTCTTGATGCGGTGGAAAGAGATCGCCTCCATGCGAGGAATGATGGCCCCAGAACCCTGACGATGGGTCCTGGAGCTGGAGTGGCTGTTTCTTGATGCAGTTGAAAATTGGCTCTTTGTGAGAGGAATGAGGGGCCCCAGACCCATGATGGTGGGTTCTGAGACTAGAGTGGCAGCTTCTAGATATTGGCCACAGCCCTCCCTGCCTATAACTTGGCCCCAGAACCCTGATGGTGGCTGTTTCTTGATGCGGTGGAAAGAGATCGCCTCCATGCGAGGAATGATGGCCCCAGAACCCTGACGATGGGTCCTGGAGCTGGAGTGGCTGTTTCTTGATGCAGTTGAAAATTGGCTCTTTGTGAGAGGAATGAGGGGCCCCAGACCCATGATGGTGGGTCCTAGGGCTAGAGTGGCAGTTTAAAGATATTGGCCACAGCCCTTCCTGCCTGTAACTTGGCCCCAGAACCCTGGTGGCGGGTCCTGGGGCTGGAGTGGCTGTTTCTTGATGCAGTGGAAAGACATCGTTTCCATGCGAGGAATGATGACCCCAAACCCATGACGGTGGGTCCTGGGACTAGAGTGGCAGCTCTAGATATCATCCTAATTTGACAAGGAACAATTGTGTCAGAGTAATTTAAGTCTGTTATTTACATGTATACAAATTGTGTACAGTTCATACAATGAAGTAAAGAATGTGAGTGTAGACATTATACAATTCNCACTCCCTCCAGCACCACCATTCCTGGGGAACCCTTTAATAAAGTCCTGAGGAAGGGAAGTTGTGCCCCGATAATCAGTTCATGCTGCCCCCACCCCATAACCAGTTCATTTGCACTCCTGCCACCATATAATTAATTCACGCTGCCCCTCATTTAATTTGTGCCCCCGGGGCAGCGTGAATTCATTATATGGGGGGACGCAAATGAACTGGTTATGGGGTGCAAGTTTAAAGACAGTATTCCTGTTAGCAATAGCTTCATTAAGAAAAGTTAGTGAAATAGCAACCATAATAATCTCAGCACCATATTTGCAGATTTATTTTCCAAGATAGAATAGATATTGCTTTACATCCTAAATTCCTACCTAAAATAGTATAAGTAAGACAGTTGTGAGAATGTGGCCATTTTTACACGCAGATTTCTGTGTGTTCATGGGTCGGGGAGCCCTGTGTTAACAACGCAGTACATGTGCTCATGGTGAGTGGGGGTGCATGCATCCCCATGCCCCCCCACTTGTCCCCACGCATGGAGCAACTGGGGGAAATGGCAGTTACTCCGTGGGTGTGGATGAGTGGGTGGTGAGTGGGGATGCATGTGCAGCTGTGTACATGCCCTTTCAATGCACTGGTGCGCCCACGGACCCTTCCACCAGGTGGAACCATGTAAAAATAGCAAGTGAGGAGCCACTTGAAGAACAGAAGGTTGCTATCTTGTAAAAAAGGTTCTTTGAGATGGTTCCAAACATTCTCCCAAATACCCACCCTTCAAGTCTGCATGAAAATTTTTTCCTTATATTTCTAGAAAGGGTTGAAAGGAACTGTCATTCTGAGGGGGAGAGTGCTATTTATACATGAGGAGCTCAAGACCATCATGCAGTCTATTATTTGCATAGGAATAGGATGAGCATGCACAACCCAGTTGTGAGAATGTTGGGAGCCATCTCGAAGAACCTTCTTTACAAGGCAGCAACCTTCTGCTCAGCACATGAGGAGGAGCTGTTTTTAAACAAACAGCCTTATCTCCCAGCCCTATTGGTGTCCCTGTGTCCCTCTACTTCTGCTGCTGCTGCTGGAGCTACTAGGAGGGGAAGGAAGGTGAGGGATGGGGACAGGAGCCAGGGAGGGGAAGCAGAACAACCTATTGGGGGAGAAGCTGGCTGCAGCCTACCCCCCAGCCATGCAACTGCGGGCCCCCAGCTATCCGCGGCTGAGCCAGCTCCAGCTCCAGCAACCTCCACTTTGCCTGGGGGGGGCAAGGCGAGCGAGGGCAGGGCTGGGGGGGTGCAGGTATGCTTGCCTTCCAGCACAGTGCACAAGCCAGGGGGAGACTAAAATAGTCAGTGTTTACAGAGTTCCGCTCCTCAGCATGTCACTAATTAGAGCTCACAGGGGGACAGATGCAGCCATTTCTGTAGCTGTCCGACAGGAGAGAGGAGCTCAAGGACACATGCGCGAACCAGCAGAACTGATTGTTTATCACTAATAACTCGGTTTTGGCTGCATCAATCAGTATCATATTTCAGAAGCACTTGTTATTGATCTCATTCTCAAAGCCTGTGAAGTTTGGGGGCTCAACTCATCCAGGGGGAGGAGATATTGATGATTCAAATATGTGAGGATGGTGTGCATTTTGACCACAAGCAATTAATGGTTAAGCAGTTATAACATTTTATTTTCATAATGGATTTTTTCAAAGTTTGTGGATATGATGGTCCTCACAACTTACAGCCATGGTTAAATTTTTAGAAATGTAGGTCAAGTGGTTTCCTCAAAGTCGGGGCTTCAGCAGTCCCCTGTTTATAATGAACAGTGGCTGTACATTTAAGTTTCATGCAGCTCCCACTACCTGAAAATATTGGCCACTGCCATCCCTGTCAGTAACGTAGGCCCCAGAACCCTGAAGGTGGATCCTGGGGCTGGAGTGGCTGTTTCTTTTTATATATCTATCTATCTGTACCCTAAATCTAACTGCTATTAACTCTTCTAAAACCTATTGAACTAAATGGAATATCCTAATAATTAACTACAAAGGCCTTGTCCTACAAACATACTGTATGTCTATCTTTATAACTAAGCTAACTACTATGTATATCTATCTAGTAACTATCTATCTATATATACACAATATGACACAGGGGGAAACACAAAGAACACAGGGAGGGGTACAAATCTGAAATGAAAATCAATCTAATAATAATCCTACTCTAAATAAATCCCAAACTTAAAACAGGGGAGGGAAATCAGGAATGGAATAAGAGGGAGAGGGAAAGGATTCAATGGAGTGGGGGAGGGAAGCAGTAAGATTGAACACAGGGAACACAGGGAGGGGTAAAAACAAAAAATAATACCTAAATCTATCTAATCTTAGCTTAATAAATGACACTATGGCAGTAGATGGGTTGGATGGGTGAAATAGGAGGAGGATTGCAATGGATTGAGGAGGACAAAACTGCTGGGAGAGGGAGCCTTCTGAAAGCCTGCTGTTCAGGAACATTTACTAGCTCAGAAGGTGTAGGGAAGGGGGGAGACAATCAGTTTTGTTTCTTGCTCAGCCCGCCTGATCGCAAGCCCCATTGACTCCGTGCAGCCTAGCCCGGGGCCAGTCGCAGACTGCGAAGCTAGTGGTCTGAGGCAAAAAGGGATGGTGATTAGGCAGGCTGACTGCTACTCCAAGCCTCTCCACCCCTGGTGCTTGGAAGTCTGCTCCTCAACTGACTCCCCCTCCCTGTCATGTTTTGCCTTCCAGTGACATTTTTGCCACGCAAACTCACCCAAATGCGAACTCCGAACGTCCGAATCGTGTTTGCCCATCCCTACTAGGGGACCAGAAATCACTCTCTCGAATCCCCGCCCCCTTGTCAGGCACAGCTGCGGTGATGACCCACTCCAGCCACTGTTCACAGCTCCCAGCTCTTGTCGCCGCTCTGGCTCTGGGGCAATTGACCATACCCCACCCCCATGTAAGGTTTCAAGAGGAGGGGGACTGGTCATAGTCAATGTCCCCCTCCATGTCCAGCAACTATCCACTCCTCCAGACAGGGACCCCCTTCCGCACATCGCTCTCACTCACACTTCCTGGCCAAGATGACACTGGGGCCAGGCCACTTGTTGTTCTTACAGCTCTCCTGCCGATGGCTGGTCCTGGCTCTTGTGCTAGTGGTCCGGAAATCACTCTCTCGAGTCCCTGCCCCCTTGTCAGGCACGGCTGCAGTGATGACCCTCTCCAGCCACTGTTCACAGCTCCCAGCTCTTGCCACCGCTCTGGCTCTGGAGCAATTGACCATACCCCCCCATGTAAGGTTTCAAGAGCAGGGGACTGGTCATAGTCAATGTCCCTCTCCATGCCCAGCAACTCTCCACTCCTCCAGACAGGGACCCCCTTCTGCAGAAATTTGAAAATACTGGCCATTATGCTTATATGAGTTTTCTGTTGTTTATTCATAAATAATATATATATTTTTTAACTTGATTGTTCTCAGACCCTCAGTTCCTGTATACAAGTTATAGAACAGTTGGCATGATAGATTGCAGTCTTTCCTCTCCTACAGACATGTTCCCATAAGTTTCATAAAGCTGAAATGAACCCAAAGATCATCTAGTTCAATCCCTACCATTCAACAGGATTCATCCCTGAAAAGATGTTTGTCTAAGCTAAAAGATGTCTGTCTAATCACCGCCCTCAGCCTTTGAGGAAAGTCAGGGCATAATCTGCAATAAATAAATAAATAAATAAATGCTATTTTTAAAGACCTCCAATGTAATGCTGAGACAAGAGCAAGTGTTCCCTTTCCATTGGGAAATACCTAACATTCAGGAGATCTCTCCAATGGTCAGTGATTCTGCACTTCTGCCATTGTGAGATCAGTATTGGCAATTTTCCATCATCTCTTTCTGGTTCTTTACGGGACTGCACAGGATTTTCCCAGACTGTCCTTTTGCATCAATTTCCAGCATGTGTGCATCACTTAGCTGGTATATAAAGCATAACCTACTAAGCATAGTTTGTAGCAGCTCAGCTCATGTTGTGTTCAACTAGCAAAAAATAGCAGAAAAGTTGGCATGTTTCCTTGTTGCGAGAATGAAGGCAACTAACCTGTTTCCAATAGAGCAGCATTTGCTGTGATTGCTCCTTTCAGGCCTACTCCACAGCCTCCCTTCACAAATTATTCTACTGCCTAGCTGTTCTAGTAGTTAGAAAAATATTTTTTAATGTTTAGCCTAAATATTTTTTTCTTTTAATTTAAGCTCATTTCTTCTAGTTCTATGCTGAGCAACCAGAGAGAACTGGACACCATTTTGTTTATATCATCCTTTTACATATTCAAAAGTTATGTCCCTCCCTCAGTTTTCTTTTTCTAGACTGAGCAGTTATTTCAATCGCTCTTCATAGGTCTTTCGTCTTTCCCTCTATGTTGCACTCCTTGGAACCCTCTCAAATTTGATGGTATCTCTCTTAAAGAGAGGAGCCCTAAGCTGGATGCAGTATGCTACATGAGACCTGGCCAAGGCTGAATAGAGAAAAACAACCACTTCCCTTGTCATACAGATAATACTTTGATTCAGGGGTGTAACTTTGGGCTAAATTTGGGGCAGGATATTGATCCACATAAGCTCTGTCTCCTATCTCTGAATTGTTGGGGAAGGATATTTGCAGGGGATGTGTCCCCTCCTCCCTCCTTATAATTACTCCCATGCTTTGGTTAATGCATCCAAAGACAGCATTCGCCTTTTTATCTGTCGCATCACATTCTATTCTTAGAACAATTCCTGGGCCAGTCATCACACTACAGACTGTATTTCACTCCCCTGTAGAAAAGCAGCAACATGAGTTAAGGATGAGCTTGTCAAAGCTGCCCTAGGGGTTACGGATGCCCAGTTCCCATGAATGGGGACTGCATATTGGATTCTGAACCTAGCAACCAATATTGAAAATCTCAGTCCAACAGTTTCTCCAGCCTCACCATGCTTTAAAAAACAAAAGGAGATTAATGTTGCCGAAACTGGAGCGGCAACAGGGGTGAGGGCTTCTCTCCAAGCTTGGCCTCAGGACTTTCCAGAGTCCAACCTGGTTACTAGAGTAGTACGCTGGGAACATAATTTGGCTAGGCTTCCTGTTGTGAAATTTAAAAGTACTCTGGTTCTTGTTGGTTTTGATAAGGCTGTTCCATTATTGGAAGTTCTTTCCATCTCCCACTTCCTTGCCTCAGATTTCATGCACTGCACTCTATTAGGTATGTTATTTAATTACAGTATATGCTTTAGAATAATAAAAACCTCCACTTCTCCCAAGAGCTATCAAAAGTCTGTGGTTTTAGCTTTGTACAGTGTAGAAATCCACAATGAGATTAATTTTCACTCCTTAAATTTAAGCTGTTTAACTTTAAGAAAAATTAAAAGAGTCCATTACTGTTGGCAAGAACCATCACTTTAGCATCTTTGTTACCAATCATTCCCTTGAAGTTAAAAATTCCCTTGAAGTGCCTGTTGTCCTCACCCTTTGCTTTGGAATCTACAAGAGATGACCTATGATAGAAGAAATAGGACCCAAAGGAAAACTTCTATCGCCCACAACCTACCTCACAGTTTTAATTGGTGTAAAATAGATGTCTTTTCATTAAAATGGTTTCCCATAAAAAACTTTTCATTTCCTCTGTTAACTAAAACTACCTTGGCATTTACAAATATTGAAGCAATGATCTCTCTTCTCCTCCCTTGTCCATCCTAGATTGAGCGGCAACCGGGTACCCGGCCAGTCGGGCAGTCCATTGAATTTGGGGTGCTTAACTCATTCCAATCACATTTGGGCACTAACTGGTACCAAATGCAACCCAATGGGCTGCCTGATTCCCCGGGCTGACTCACCTCACTGGCTGGTCTTCTGTCCCTCTGGTGCAGACTTCTGGCTGCTCCCTGCTCCTCCCTGGCCCACATACCACTCAGCTGAGCGTGGAACTTCCCCTATTGGCTTTTTCTAAGTGTGGGGAGAATGAGGAGGCCTCTTCTCATCTGCATGTGCCCCCTTAATGTGTCCCCTGTTTCCAGTGGGACCCAAAATGGGAGAGCATACTGTGCTCCCCTGATATGGGTCCCCTGGGGAACAGAGTACCCATTAAGGGGGTATATGCAGATGAGAAGAGGGCTCCTCACTTCCCCCTGCTCAGAAAAAGCTGAGTGGGCAAATTTTCACACTCAGCTGAGCAACGTGGGGGTTGGGGAGAAGCAGGGAGCAGTTAGAAAATTTGGATCAGGTACCTGTCTCTAGTTATGACTGTTCAGTACCAGACACATACGTGAAATAAATAAATGAATAAAATACATACATACATAAATTCTCCATTACCACTAGTGAGGAAAATACAATGAACATGGGACCCTGAAATAATCTATCGAAAGAAGGGTAATCCAGTGTATAGGCCACTAGCCAAGGAGAACTGCAGCAGGCCTTAACTGAAACCTAGCTAAATTGATAGACGTAGAGATAAACACTTGGCCTAACTACCATTATGCAATTACCCCATGCTGGCGACTGGTAAAATGCCCATTCTGTGCTTTGGTAAGGGTACAAGTTAGGGCGACATCCTATTTCAATAATTTTTATTGTCATTGAAAAATAATAATTGTTCCAATAATTGTTGTAGGTTTGAATATCTTACCTAAGCTTTCAGTGATGGAGGGTTCAGTTATTTGAGCCTTGCAATGTAGCCTAGTCATCCAAAGAAAATAGAGAAATCTTCAGAAAGTATTAAAATCCTTTGTCTCCTCAGAAAATGATCATTCTTAGCACTGCTGATTACATTGTCCTTAGAAGCCAAACCAAGTTGAAAGTTCAGATATACATTTATCACAACAGTGGAAAACCAATTTGGGTTTCCTTTCCTTAGAACAAAGCCATTACCCAGCATATTGACCTGGAACCTTGGGGAGTTAGAAGCAGCCAGATTTGGAACAGGAATAATAAATGCCATGATTTTTTAATAATACAAAGGGTGACTCGGGGAGATTAAAAGGTGTGAGGAGTGAGAGACAGAGCATTTGCACCAACAAAAGAATTCAGGTTCATAGATATACCTCAAAGAAATTAGTGTTGCATATTAATTTATTGGAAAATTGGTTTTAGAGAATCATAGATTTGGAAGGGATCTCAAGGGTCAACCAGCCCAAACCCTTGCTCTACATCAGAATTCACCATACATAAACCATCCTGGGTAGATATTTATCTATCCTTTTCTTAAAAACTATCAATGAGGAAGAAGTTGCCGTAGGTTATGATTCACAAACCACTCGTTCTAGAGAAGTCCGTTGAAGCAAGTTTCAAATTGACTACTGGAGAGTAAGTAGTTTGTGGATCATGGCCAAGGTATATAAGAAAATGTTTCCCCTAATATTTAATACAAATCTACCTTTCTGCAACTTAAACCCATGGGACTACTCAGAGAGTTAGCAAAACTAATTGCAAAAATAAAGTACGTTTCCATTTTCTTGGCATTACAGGAGTAAATAATGTGGCTCTTCAGAGCACAGAATGCCCATCAACTTTCTTGACTGCCATTCTCAGTTACAGGAAAGATCATCTGTCCAAGATCATATTACAAGTAGTTAACTCTCTAGAGAGACCAAACACCTAAATATTCAACAGGAAGCTGGAATGCCAGCAGTAATCTGTAGGTATTGCCTGCCTACTAATCTCCTTAAGAAAATAGCCTTGGATCCATTTCTTTAATGATGTTTCTTTTAGCAAACTTCTGTTAATATGGAATGCTAGATATTTACACAGTTATATTTTAAGTGCTACCAAAAAAAAAAAAATCACAATAAACTTTTTTCGCTCCTAGGAGATATAAAATTAAATCAGATGCAGGTTCAGGTGGAAGGAAGCTACTGTTTAAACATCATTCTCTGCTTGCCTGCAGAATCTAATATCTTTAAAAAGCTCATTTGACATATAGAAAAACGTTTCACCACCCATAAACAGAATGGCTGCATGGATAAGAGAAGAGGTAAATGAAACTACCTAAATGAAATGCAATGAACAACAGGCGAAGAAAGCAGAATCTGAAGCAGTAAAAATGGATGTTCCATCTATTAAATGCAAAGTAAAAGTCTCTGAAATATTCAGTTTCAGAAAAAAACTTTCTTAAAAAACCCCACATCTCAAACTCTTCTCAGTTCTTCACTTCTAGAGGTCTCAGTGCTGTAGTAAAGTATTACAGAGGCACACTCAAGACCCTGATGGTCCACATTGTACAATCAGTGTCTAAATTACACATAGAGATCGTATATGGAGCAGCTACTGGTTAAGGGTAAATGTTTCCCTCCGCTACACCATGAACTTAGGGAAATGAAGGCACAGCTGGGGTGATGTGTCATGGGGCAGGGCTTAGGCAGGAAACCATAGCAAGCTAGGCAGAAGAACTGTTCCTATGGTCTTTTTTATATGGATGCCACCACAGGCCAGGTGGGTAGAGGTGGGTGAAGATGGGGGGGGGGGGATGTGAGCACACCCAGCAAACACCTAGCAGTGCCGAGCCAGGAGACGTTTACATGGACAGCGTCGCGGGGGGTTGTGGGACAGAAGGGGAGTGGCTGGAACACACCCAGGAGGCAAACACCCACCCCGGGAAACACCGAGCAAACACCCAAGATGTTTACATGGACATCCAAGACACTGACCAGAGGGGAAACCCCACCAAGCAGAGTGATGAGACAACATGACTGATAGAGGGAAAATGAAGCTGCAGCACACAGCACCATCCCTAAACTGCCAGACCCCATGTGGGCAGGGTTGGAGGGAGCTGAGATGGCAGGAGATACAAAGTAGCGACCCCATGCCAGCCCCGATACAGAGGCCAGACAGTCGGACGTCATGGACCCCCCCAAAAAGCAGAACCTGCCCCCACACAACCGTGCACAGAACCACACAGGGAATGGCAGCATGCCCAAGGAGACAGGGGGGACCCCAACGGGGGGTGGGGTGGGGAAAGCAGAGCAGGAAAGGCCACCGGGGGGAACGGGCGAGCCCTGAAGCATCAGGGAACTACAACATAACCCCCCACCGCCCAGCAAAGCCCCCAACACACACAATCCCAAGTCCCCTGATACAATGAGCCAGGAACAGGACAGATGGGGTCATGGCAGCAGGCATGGAAGCGCACACCACAGCCGGGTTGGGAGGGCACAGTGGGGAGGGGAAAAACACACAACTGGAGAAGGGGGCAAACAGACTTTAATAAAAAGGAAACATAGCGAGGAACAGAAAACAGGGAAACAGAGCAGGGAAGCTGTCACAGAGGGATGGTGGGGCGGATCACCCCACTCAATAGGGACGCCGACCTCATACCCGGCTCCAGCAATCTGCCTGGGCGCGGTCAAGTGGGTGCACTCTCTGGAGGAGGTGCAGGAGTAGCTGGAGCACTTCCTCTTGCTCTCTGGTCCGCTCAGCTATCATTGTCTCGACTACAGGAGAGAGGGAGTGGGAGCGTGTCAATAGGACAGCCCACGAGCCCCAACAACTAAGCACCCCACACAGACATAAGGGGGGAGGGCCCCAGACACATGCAGTAAGCTCACTGATCTTCTCGTACACCCGTGCCCCAGCACGAAGCTCAGAGGCCGCACACTGGAGCTGCCCTGACATCTGTCCCAGGCGCAGCACCATCACAAACACTACCAGAGTGGCGAGAAGGAAGAGGAAGAAGGGGAATGGGAACAACTTACAAGGAACCATACGTGATTTCCTCAGGACAACCACCACACAGTGCACACACCCTAAACCCACCACTGGGTCACACATGCCATCACCCCACAGGCGGGGATTGTGCAGGAACACAGGCAGGCAACAGGTGAATCAGAAACAGGCTAGACTCATGGTCAGCAGCCCATCATTCCTGTCGCCCATCCATCCCCAACAGTGCACATCAGGGGAACCAACAGGGGGTGCTAGGAGCAACAGTACCCAGGGCGGAATCTGCGAGGAGCAAGATCAATGGGAAGCGACCACAGGACATGGAGGGAAGCGTGTGCAAAGGCCTGCAGGCAAGGAAATCTGGCAGGGAGGGGTGGGAGCCAGCACCATTCCACGCACAGGTGCACAATGGAGAACAATGCCGTAGGCCAGCCCCATCACAGCCATGGTATAGGCAACGCAAGCATGACAGGCCAGCCAAGCTCCTGTGGTGGGTGACAACCATACCGCAGAGCCAGGGGGCCCCCACAGGGTTGCCTGCCACCAGGAGGGAACTGACAGAGCAGGACGCGATGGGCCCCCCCCACCAAACAGACTCCAGGAGGGAGCCCCCAGGGGACCACGTGACACAATACAGGTTGCTACCTCATGACCCTTGTGATCCCAAACACAAACCCCTTGGGCCTAGCCACAAAACAAAGTGCAACCCATGCCCCTGTACACTGGGGCTACATATGTGAACCATAGCACACTGACACACGGTATGGGTCCAGTAACCACTGGAGCATCTGTAAAACCACACCCCATGTTCCAGACCACACAACCACACACATGGGGATGGATACAGCCCTGTGACGGGCACCTGGAACGGTACACAGTCACACAAGCACAGCAGCAGAAACAATGCAACCCATGGTCTTTATGAGAAAAGAGGGGGGGGGGGGAGGGTCCACAGAGGCCAAACTATGAGAAAGTGAAGGTCTACAGGGGTCCCACACAACCATCAGATAGGGCCACCGATGTACCCGCTCAAAATGGGATGGGGGTGGTCTATGACACAACCGGGATGCTACAGAAGTGGTGAAGGGGCCCGGCAGACAGGGGAAGGAACCAAAGGGATCAAAATATACATGGAGATGAGCAGCACTATCATGGGGAGGCGAGGCACTGCCAAGTTACAGGGAACACAGATCCACGGAACAGGAGGATGGGATAGCCAGATCAGGGAGCGGCCGGAGGGTGCTTGGTAAATGTCGGCCCCTGTACAAGACCATCCCAGGTGAAGAGACCCCTGCAGAATCCCCGGGACTACATATGGGCATCCACCATGAAGCAAGGCAAGAGGTGGTTCTCTGTGGCAGCTGCAGCTCTGACATCAGATTGGTTCAGCACCAGTCGCAGGGCGCCCAGCTCCAATGCAGTAGGCATCCCAGTCAGTAGGGGGTCACCAACATCGGGGGGCAGCAAGTCCAGCTCCCCAAGAAAGGCAAGACATTCAGATCGCGGTCGTACTATGTAATGGGCACATGGTAGAATGGCGGCATAGTCGGTCACCACAGGGGCACCCCTGGCCTGGAAGGCCAGGCTAAAGTCATTGCGAGCAGCCACTTGGCGAACAGCCACAACCTCCTGTGAATCCCACGGCACCACAACAGTGGCTGGGTGCCCCCAACGAGGTTGTTGGATGAGGGTGAAGCCAAGTTCCCCAGCATGCCTCCGGCAATCTGGAGCCCCGAATGGATGGCCCAATACCCACATGTACCGTGACAGGAGATTGAATCCATCTGCCACAGAGAGGGGGTCGCTCAGCAGCAACTGGACATCACGGCTCTGCCACAACGTTCCCAGAAGCATGTTGCCACATGCCAACCACTCCTCCCTGGCACAACCATCTGCCTCGGGGCTGTTCGACACAATGCCATGACCTGCACAATGGCTGGGTCATGGAGAGCAATGGTGGTGCACAGAGAGCATCAGGGAATGAGCGCTGTGTGCGGAACAGCACATCACTATCTGAAGGGTGACCTTGTAAAGCTGATAGTGGGCAGGCTACTAAGCCCTGGGAAACCCTAAACCACACACAGGGTGGACACATTCCAGCACAGGCGATGACAGGAGGACAAAGCCACAGCTGGTTGCAGCAGAGAGCTTAGGAGGCAGAGGATAAAGCATATCAGTAGTGTGCACAGCTGCACAATTCCACAGCTGTCAATTGCTGTCACAGATACAGGGATGGCGTGGATGCATCCCTCACATCCATTGCACGGTGGTGAGTCACAGGCATGAGGGAGGGGGAGGAAGGCCTGACACACACACACCCAAGTCCACGGTGCAGCCCCGCTGTACCCTGCCATGCTGGTGGAAAGCACAGGTGGGGGGGATGTCCAAAAGGCCCGATGAGAGGAGCTATCAACCAGGTGAGCCAAACACACCCAAGGTAGTTCACCAATCGCAGGGCACCAAGAATTGTCCGCCTACCAACTTGTGGGGCCCGGTTCCATTGCAAGGGTGTGGTGCGTAGTGAGAGGTGGTAGAGGTGTGTGGTGTGTGTTCAGTGAATTGGAAAGGGAGCGAAGCTATTAGAGTAGTGGTGCTGTCGATTAGAGGGTGCTCATGCAGAGTGAGGCGGACAATGGGGTATGTGGTGGCTTGCTCGTGCCAGCACTCCTCAGTACGTGGGGAGAGCAATTGAGCAATAGGGGACAGGTGGGTGAAGCACGGTGTGGGTGTGTCGGGACTCGGGCGCACAGGGCTGGGGTGTTGGTGTCACAGGCTACAACCAGGAAGTTGGATATTAGACGGGGTCACGAGCACAGCAGGCCACGAGCACAGTGTTGCAGGGATTGGGGGTAAGCCACCAGTTCACTTGGTGACTTGTTGGGCAGCTGTGTGGTAATTCGTCACAGGTTGTAGTGGTGGGAGCTTACAGTGTGCTTGTTGGTGATACCATGCTGCCTGATGATGAGGTCCCAGAGGAGAGAGCCATCCTGATAGCGGTCCTGGGCACATGCCTTGTGATCCTGGCCTAGCTGTTCCAGCAATGGACCAAGCTACTCCTCCCAGGCCCCCGCTTCTGTAACCATGGGACATGGTGCAAGAGAGCGGCCAACATGCGTTGAGCTGCATCATTGTGATGGGCAAGGAGGATTGAGGCTCAGCGACATGCCATGTTCAGAACAGCAGTGTCCCAGCACATGCGGATTGGCCTATCCAGGTGGCCCCTCAGACTTCATAGCCATTGTGGGACAGTTCCAATGCGGTGACTGAATTGGATGCATTCACACATCAATGAATGCTGGGAAAACATGTTGGCTACCTGGACCGATGAGGAATGGATGGACCACTTCTGCATGAACTGCTCCCTGTTGACCCAGCTCGGTGAGATCTTCAACCCTCATCTCCGGAGGAATGCTACCAATATGAGGTATCCACTGCCCCCAGGAATGCGATTGGCCATGGTGGTGAGGAGGCTGGCCACCCCCTATTCATGACGGAGTGTTGGGGGGCAGTTTGGAGTGGGGGCTGCTACCGTGAACAGGGTACTCCATGACGTGTGTGACCTGATAGTTGAATTGCTACTAGAATGGATCATTCAGCTCCGAGATCCCAAGGTTGTGATCCGTGGTTTTGAGGACATGGGCTTCCCCCATTGTATCAGTGCGATAGACAGCACCCACATCCCTATCATCCACCCACCCCCCACCCCCTATGCAAAGACTGATTATCTAAATAGGAAGCAGGCGTTGTCTATAAATCTGCAGGCCGTTGTGGATCACAGGTGTCTATTTACAGGCGTGTACACTGGCCAGTCTGGGAGGAGCCATGATGCGCGTATTCTGCATGCATCACCCTTCTATGCCCGTATGTTTGATGGTGAGATACCCTATATCATCTGGAACAGGTTGGGGGCTGTTTCCATGGCTCTGGTGGTGATAGGGGACCCTGTCTACCCACTGAGCCCATGGCTCATAAGGGCCTATACCGTGGGTTGCACCCCTAAGTGCAGGCAGGCTCTTCAACGAGCATCTCTCATCCACTCAGAGCGTAGTGGAGCAGACATTCAACCAGGTGAAGATGTGTTGGTGCCGTCTGATGAATAGAAGCCAGTTCGATCTGCAGCACACCCCCATCCTTGTCCTGGCAGCCTGCGTTCTCCACAACATTCGCAAGACCGGCAGAGCTGCCTTTGGTAACCCCCCACCAGTGTGGAGAACAAGCCCTGTGCCCCTGTATCAATATGTACAGGATGGAGCATTTAGACACATTTCGGAGAACAGGGATGCACTGTGTAGGCACATTGTGGTCCAGGTGGCTGGCAACTAACCCATGCCTGTGCACTCCACCCCCCCAGTCTGTGTGCCCATAACCAATAGAAGCAGATGTGCCCCGACTTGATAGACCACCTGTCCAAGAGCATTTGTACTAGGGGGTGCCCCATTATAATTGAGTGGATTCCCTTAGGGTGAAGGCCCGTACAACCGCCATGCCATGGCATGTGTAACCTGTATCGCTGAATGCGACCTCTTTGTCTCGGGTAGCCTTTGCAGTGCTACACCACTATCCATGTGCAAGCCTGTGTCCTGTCACCTTTGTTGGTGAGTTTCCCCATCACCTCCTAGCTGGCATGAGCAGTATCTGTCCTACACCAGTATGATGCCTGACCCCTTTTGTTCGCTACAGATCCCCTCTCAACACATGCTGCCCCCTGAACATACTGATCCACAGACAGGTACTGTACAAAGTGCATTTATTAAGGGTTATTTACATGGGGTGAGGATTATTTCTTTCGGGCCTGTCCCAAGTGGTGCTTTGGCGCACCACTGGGGCTTGCTTCCCTGCAGCCCTTAGCTGCCACCGTCCGCTGGGAGCGACAGCTTGTCAGCCCATGCTCTCCTTCTTCCACTGGCCACTCCACTGCTAGGTCTGGTCTTGGCTCCTGTGATATTTAAGCAAACATAACTGTCACACTGTTCCCCGAGATGGTTCCCCTGCTCCAGTGCCCTCTGTGTAGCCATCTCTGTGCTCCTAAGCATCCTCATGCTGCGAGCCCTCCACCCTTTCCTGTGTATGATTAGGTCCTGTTGTTGTCCCCACCCCCATCCCCTGGTTGGAGCACACCTTGTAATGTGGCTTACCTGAGCTGGTGGGGCAGCCAATATGGGCGGTTGGTTAGCTGGGGGTGCTGGGATGTTCTGTGGAGGACATGGTCCCCGGAGGAAGGGTCTCTGAGGCAGCGGTTGAGGAACCAGGAGGGGTGCGGGCTCGAAGGGTGGTCCCCCTGGCTGTTGTTGGGGGGGCTATGAGGGGACCCTGTGGACCAGGCCGGGGAAGGGGTGCTGCTGGCGAAACCAGTGTTGGCCGAAGGGCTAGGGAGGGGGCACCTGCACAAGTGGGAGGGTGCGATGGTGCATGTTGGGTGCCATCCCTCCTTCTGCACCTGGAGGGCCCATGTCTCACTAGGGTCCGCACCACAACACCCCCAATGCCTCCCCTATGAGGTCAAAGGCCCATGCGGCTGTTACCTCCAGGATGTCATGGCCCCTCTCCCTCTCAAACCGGTTGAGACGCTGCTTGCAGTGGAGGGGGGCAGCCTCGCACCTGTCCCACAGGTTTTCAGTGCGGGACCGGGTGAGCATTGCTGCCAACTTTTCCCCGTCCCTTTCCCCCTCCCCTAATTGTACCTCCCTGGTGAGGGTGAGTTCCTCCGAGTGTACCTCGGCTAACCTTCTGGTTTCCCCCAGCAATTCCCTCACTAGGTCCTCTCTCCTCCACCGATTCCTGGCCCGCATCCCCCGATTCCTCTTGGCACTCCTGGCAGCAGCAGCCCTTGCAGGACTGGGTTGCTCTTCTGTGGAAGACATGTTACCCCATAAGCCATATTGCTTGCCATGTCCTTACCCTTTACCCCAGCAGTGCTACTGTATAGCCACTGGGGCTACTGCCCCTCCTCCGTGCCTGACCCTGTGTGTCAGGTGCCCACCAGGGTGGGGTCCCCGTATTCCCATCTTCTGTGTCTGACCACTGTGGTGGCCCCATTCCTGTGTGTGTTATCCTGGGGTCTGTGTGCCACTGCACCCCATTGCAGACATGACTCCTGATTCCTCCTCCACAGCCGTGTGACCCCACATCTGAATGGCTGTCCATGGCTGCTGACACGTGTTGTTCCGTGCCCCTACGGTGCTGGCCCCCAGCCCTTCCCTGTCATTGCATGGGATGTTTATTTCTTGAGGGGCTCCGTCTGTGCCCTGTTTGTTATTTCATCACCCCGGCATCTCCTACATCCCTTCCCGTGTCCGTGCTGCCCTACCATCGTTGTCCTGATCTCTGGGCTTTGGGATTGTCTCCTGTTCCTCCTTGATCACCTCTTCAACCACGACCGCCTCCTTGTGCACCTCCAAGGGCTCTTGTGCTGCAAGGGGAAATGCGATCTATCCCAACTTGGGCCCTGGTCACTGTGCCCCCACCCCCTGGGCTGTGGTTGTGCTCCTAGCTGGATCATATTCCTCCACATCCTGGGGGGCATCCCTGGTGTCCATCCACTCCCCGTGCACCCCCCATCCCTGTGGGTTTTGTGGGCATACGTGGAGGGTGATGTTACCGGTCCCTGTTTCCTGGGATGCCTCCTCCCTCTGTGCGACGGGGCTATCCCCTCCCACATCCTGGATGGCCTCACCAGGGGCTGCAGTCTCCCCCCTACTCTGGGGGGGGGTAATTGGGGTGTGTGTTGTTTTTGCCCTCTTTCTGCCCCTGGCAAAGGCGGTGCCGTGTATGCAGGAGGAAACGGTCCAGCTGGTCATGGAACTCCATTGTGCACATGGCACGGCCGGACTTGAGATTATTGTCCTTGATATACTTATATTCGGACCTCAAGTCCTTTGCCTGCTGCATGCACTGGGTTATGTCCCTATTGTACCCCTGTCGCTGCATCTCCTGGGTGATGACTTCATAGACCTGTCTGGTCTTGTAGCTGTGCACCAGGTCATGCTGAACCTTTTTGGCCCCCCACACGCATATGAAGTCCTGGGTCTCCTGCCTTGACCAGGGCTGCCCCTTTTGGGTACTGCATGTGGGGGGCCATCCAGCTTTACGTCTCAGTGCCCGCCCAGTGACTGATGTGACTGTGGAGCTGATGGTCTCCTGTTGGGGGTATTGCATGGGGATTAGCATTTGTCCTGCTGCCTCCCTTTTGCTCCAGTTGGGTGAGCCCTCCCCCAAGGGGCACCGCTGGTTTACCTGACTGTCACTGAGGCCCTGCTCAGCTGTCTCCCCAGTGGTGCATTGCTCCTGTGTCTGGGTGGTCTCCTGGGGGTGGGGGGAATGGTTAGCTGTCAGCTGCCCACCCTGTGTTTCCTCAAGATGGTATCTGGCATTGCCGGGCCGGATTCCCCCTTCCTTGGTTGTTAGGGTACCCTTGCTCTTACCTTGCTCTCCGTTGAGCTCTCATTCCTGTGCCCCATGGCTGTAGTGGGCTGGAGGGATGCGGGTGGTGCTGTGCAGCAGTATGTCTTCGGTCGTGTGACAGGAGGGGCATGCTGTGATTAGCCGTTGCTCCCCCTTAGTGCCGTTGGTCCGGGACCTCCTTCCCTGGGCATCCTGGGGTCCCTTTGCTAACCTTTCCCCGTCCTGCGTGTGTCATGGCACTGGCTCCCTTTGTTTTGTCAGCCACTTTCCTTCCTGACATTTTGGGAGTCGCCGCACCCATGTCATGTTTTGAGTCTCCTTTAGGGTTCCCAGCCAGGCATCTGGCATCTCTCCCAGTGGGTGTGTCTGCTTGGGGGCATCTGCGGGGCCTCTCTAGCCATCTCTCAGTGGTTTCAACGGACCCTTCCCCGTGGGTGTTGGTGTTTTGGTTTTTACACAGATGGGTGGGTGTTGGAACACCCGTCTCCACCCACCTCCACCCGGCTCCTTCCCGGCTGTTCTGTGGGTGTTGGTGGGTGGGTCGGGAGCATGCACCCACCCACTCATGGACATTTACACGGATGATCTCCCACCCATCCAATGGGTATTTATGGGTGCTCGTGGGTGGGTGGCATCTGTGTAAAAAAGGCCTATGACTCCAAAAGTAGACCATTCCGCAGTCCATGAAGGTATGGCATTCTACTCACCAAAGCTATCTTAGACAACCACCTTCTTCAAAAGACCACCACATCATTTTGTTTTCCACGCAGAAGACTGCAAAAGTGTACCATCTACCCATCAAATTTATATAGAGCAGGGCACACAAAGAGATGTTCTCAGCTGCTACTCCATAATTATGGAATGCTCTCCCTCCAGAGGTTCATCTGAGCCCAAACCTGCTCATCTTCCAGAGGTAATGTAAGATTCTTATTTTTTTATTTGGCTGGTCATTTTTCAGGTGGCAATAGGGCTTGGGAGGTTTGGAATAAGGGATTTTAACTGGTTTTATGTCTATATATTTTTTTTGTGTTGTAACCATCCATGAACTCCCGGGATAGGGTGAAAGAATACATTTCACTAAATAAACATCAAGCATCATGACTAGCCCTCAAATGAATATGGCATTTCATATTGATGGAAATATTTTGCATCTTCATCCCCACAAATTAATTTTAAAAATCATCTTCATCACCATTGCAGCACTCACATTTTCTTTTATTTATTTTTCATTCAGTATTTCAGTGATTTGTATTGTTTCATGTTTGGTATTTATTTGGTACTGTTCAAGCATTAGGGGTGGGACATCGGGTCAAATACCGGTTACCGGATTTTAAAAAACCGGATTGCCGGATTTGTGTACCGGTTTACCGGTACTGGATTTGTTCCATTGATTTCAATGGGGAACTGTCCCCATTGAAATAAATGGAAAAAAACACAAAAAACCTCCCCCCTCCCCCTCCCAGACTGTGCGGGTGGGAAGGGGGGCACCCCCCACCCACCTTGCCCAGCCTGGCTTTAAACAAAAAATGTTTTCCCCGAAGTCCCTGCTAGTGCGGGCTCTGGGCTACCACCGGCAACCTGGAGCCCGCACCAGCAGGAACTAGGGTGATCCCTGGAGTGGGGGTGGTTTTACACCCCCCACCTCAGGGATCACCCTACCTCCCCACCCAGGGATCGCCTACCTTGCGCTCCGGGCGATGGCAGTCCAACTCTGGCGGCTTCAGTGCTGGCTGTGGCTGCCGGCTTCAGCGCTACGAGGCCTTCCAGTGAACTTCCGGGTTTCCTCGGAAGGTCTAGTAGCGCTGAAGCCGGCAGCCACAGCCAGCGCTGAAGTCGCTGGAGTCAGACCACCACCGCCGCCCGGAGCGCAAGGTAGGCGATCCCTGGGTGGGGAGGTAGGTAAGGTGATCTTATCCCTGGGGGGGGTGTTAAACCACCCCCACCCCAGGGATTGTACCTGCTGATGTGGGCTCTGGGTTGCCGGCAGTGGCCCGGAGTCCGCACTAGCAGGGACTTCGGGGGGAAATTATTTTTTTTAAAGTCAGGCTGGGCAGGGTGGGTGGGGGGTGTCCCACCTTCCACCCACGCAGCCTGGAAAAAGTGGGGTTTTTTTGGGGGGGGGTTACATTGCGGCCATTCATTTGAATGGCCGCAATGTAAAAAATCCGGTACGGGGGAATCCGGTAAACGGGCCGGATTACCGGGTTTAATCTGATACTGCCGGTACACCAAATACCGGCAGTATCCGATACCGGAAGATCCAGAATTCCCACCCCTACTAAATAGTGGGGCTGCCCATGGTGACAGTCCAGAAGCTGCAGCTGGTGCAGAATGCCACAGCCTATCTGCTTATGGGGACGGGCTGCCGGGAGCACATTCAACTGCTGCTCTGAGCTCTGCACTGGCTACCTATTATCTTCCAGGCCCGATTCAAGGTGCTGGTTTTAACGTATAACACCCTAAATGGCCTGGCTCCTGTCTACTGAGGGACAGCATCACCTCCCGCGCTGCTGCAGTCGTTGAGGCGGCGCCCTCCTGGATGTTCCCCACTATAGATAGATGGCGACTGACAGGCGGGCATTCTCAGCGGCCGCACCTGTATTGTGGAACTCGCTCCTCGTGGGTGTCCGTCTCAGCCCTAATCTCACCTTCCAGCACCAATGCAAGGCATGGCTCTTCCGCCAGACGTCCAGTGATGGGGAGGTGTTTGAGGAGGTTTAGGGCTGGGTGGGTTGTTTATATTTTTTCACACACCAGAGCAGGCTATATTGTTCTTATTACTTTTGTTTTATACTGTACTATATTTGTTATAATATTGATCTGAGTCACCTAGAACTGCCCGAGGCAGAAACAGGAAAGTTATAAATAAATAAATAAATAAATAATACCACCTAAATGAAAGAAGTCCTTAATACTGTAATATGAAACTGACTAAATACCAAACACAAAATATCAAAGTAACCAAAATACCAACATGAGTCTTTGGAACAGCAAATGTAGCAGGAAGCAAACAACACCGCTTCATTGCCGCTTTATTAAAAACAGGTTACAAATATACAAAATTTGTCAAATTCAATATTCGCATCAGCTATTCATTTCAGCCCTAACATGACCCATTGCAACAAAGTTCCATTTGGTTTTCTGCATTTATTTCAATCAACGTCTTTTGAGACCTGTTTTTTTAAAACCTACTATTCTGTATTCACTGCACAGAGTACTAACAGTTGGAAACCTACAATAGTCTCAGTTACTAGAGCTGTGAAAACAAAGATACCAGACGTATTGAATTATTTCCAAATATAGTTTTCTATGCATGTCCAGAATGAAGGGGAGGGAAAAGTGAAACTTAATTACTGTTTTGTTTGTTTGAAGCAGGAAGGTCTTCTTTGAGTTTTGAAGTTAGAAATTATATTTCCAATTCCATGCATTTTTCTTAGCCTGATGCAGTGCTTTTCACTTGACATGCCAGCCAAACTTAACATTGGGGGGAGGGATGGTAAAATATTAGGGATGGGACTATGAGTATCAGATTAATATTGTATTAAAATTGGGCTTTGATCTTTTCCCTCCCGTTCCCTCTATTTGGTGTTATGAAGCATCTACGTCCCTGGAGCAAGAGGAGAGGGGAAGCCTACGGCACCCGGGATTCCCAGGCAGTTTCCCATCCAGGAACTAGCCGGGCCCGGGCCCGTTAAGCTTCCAAGATCAGAAGGGATCGGGCGCATTCAGTCTGGGGTGTGGCCGTAGGAGCTGGGTGGCCTCTGGGTCCGGAATAGAAGGCTGACCCGTTTGGGATTGGGCCCCAGAGACAGAGGCTCTCTTCAGGGGGAGATACCTGGCCTGCGAGGCTAGGTAAGCCCTGGAAGGATTGGGCCCCTCCAGGAGGTGGGGGTGAGGCTGCCTTCCCAGGCTGGGCCAGGTCTCCAGGAGGGTGACTGGAGCTCCCTGGTTTGCCTCCTGGCCCTGGAGGCCTGGTTGACCCAGGGCAAGATCAGGCACTGACCGCAGAACCTTGGGCCCCTCTAGGAGGGGGGCTAGGCTGCCTTCCCAGGCTGGGCCGGGGCTCCAGGAGGGTGACCATAGCCTCCCGGTTCGCCCCCCTGGCCCTGGAGGCCTGATCAACCCAGGGCAGGTGAGACTGCCTTCCCAGGCCAGAATGGCGCTCTGGGAGGGCAGCCGGAACCTCCCAGTTCACGCCCCCTGGCCCTGGAGGCCTGGTCAACCCAGGGCAGGATCGGGCCCTGGTAACAGAGGCTTGGGCCCCTTTCGGGGGGGGGTGAATGAGGCTGCCTTCCCAGGCCAGGCCGGGGCTCTGGGAGGGCAGCTGGAGCTCACCGGTTCGCCCCCCTGACACTGAAGACCTGGTCAACCCAGGACAGGCCTGGGGAAGCCCAGGCCAGCCCGGGGGGCACGGCCCAGTGGGGTGTGAACCAGGGGCCCTATCCTTTCATGGGAGAACCCGGATCCCCATGGGAGAAGCCCGGCCCGGCAGCGGGGCCCTATTATTATTATTTTTTTCCTCTCGTGAAATCTGGAGGTTGACCTACTCTCCCAGAAATCCCCCCGGAAGTCCCGATGAGGACTGATTCAATGCCTGTGACCGACTTTGGATTCCGGGAGGCCAGGGGCCTCCCTGCCTCACGCACCATGACTGCGCCTTGGTGCCATTCTTTCACCCATCCTTGGAGTCGGGTGCCGGGAGATTTCTGAGAGCAAGGATTTTGAGAACCTTGGGACTTCCAGAGAATCTCAGTGGTCGCACTCTACCCCTTTCCCACATGGGCTGGAAAGAGGACCCGCGTCGGACACCCTAGGTGTGCCCATGCCCATTAGACCCCTTCTCCTCCTCCGTACCTCAATCGATGTCTCTCTCGTGGTCATGCTGGGGAGGTCCCTCCATGGGCCAACCTTTCAGGGCCGGGTCCAGGTGGAACATTCCCCTGCCTGCCATTGCCACAGCTCCCCTTTCCACCCTGCCCCATCCTCCGGGCCAGTTCCCATGGGGTTTGCGCCCCGCCGGCTTGCTTCCGAGCACACCTGAAGAGCGCAGTGAGCCTCCCAGGCATCTGAGAGCTGAAGAGAGGTGAACACGGCCATGAGGAGGGAGTGGGGAGATTCCCTCCTCCCACCCGCCACCCCTTCTGGGCTGGTGACTTCTCTAACTCCCACTCTTCCCCGGGGAGGGCAGACACAGCGGCGAGGGGGAGCGAGCAGACCTCCACTCCCCTTCTCCCACCTGCCATGTTCCCCAGCTCTGAGGCCCTCCACTCCCCCCAGGAGAGAGTTAGCGGTGTCCCCCCCAGTGCCTCGGCCCCACTCGGCAAGGACTCCCCACATGGGGAGGCCCAGCGGTGGCCAGCAGCCCCACGCATTCCCCACCAACACGGCAGCGGCAAGGGTGGCAGCAGCGGAGGTGGTTACCTGGTTGATCCTGACAGTAGCATATGCTTGTCTCAAAGACTGAGCCATGCATGTCTAAGTACACATGGCCAGTACAGTGAAACTGCGCATGGCTCATTAAATCAGTTATGGTTCCTTTGGTCGCTCCCACCATTCCTTGGAAAACTGTGGTAATTCTAGAGCTAATACATGCTGAGGAGCACCAAATGAATCAGGTCCCTACTCCCGGAAGGATTGGGGTCTGCCTTCTTGTGCTCCTCCGGCCCTGGAGAAGGGATGGGTTGTGGGACCTCCCCTCTGTGTGTGTCATGGGGCTCCAGGAGAATGGCAAGGTGGTAAGGGGACAGCCACCTGTCACCTCTGGTACCCTCATCAGGTCCGAAAAGACCCTCCCTCTCTCCATAACCTCCCAAAACCCAACTCGATCAGCAGGCTAGGGAACAGGTCATGTCCCGGGACCGGGGGTAAAGGCCGAAATGCATCCGCTCTCCTGGAACCTGAGATGGGGGACCAGAGTCTCGCCTTCCCCCTTAGAGACTTCCAGGCCGAGTTTGTGTGGGAAGGTCAACCTTGGGACTTTCTTTCACCCCGTGGGGAAGGGGGAAAACCAGGGAGTTCTGACCACCCTCCCGGAGCCCTGGACCAGCCTGGGAAGGAAGCCTCATCCCCCTGGAAACTGCCTGGGAAGGGCCTGAGCCTCCGGGGACTGGAACCAAGCCTTTACGGGTTGACCTGGCCACTCGGGACCCAGGGAACGAAGCAGGGCACTCCAGCTGCCCTCCCGGAGCCCCAGCACAGTCTGGGAAGGCAGCCTCACCCCCACCCCAGAGGGCCCCGAGCCTCTGCAGCCTGGGCCTGATCCTGCCATGGGTCAACCAGGCCTCCAGGAACAGGGGGGAGAACCGGGAGGCTACAGTCACCCTCCTGGAGCCCCAGCCTGTCCTGGGAAGGCAGTCTCACCCCCCCAGAGGGGCCCAAGCCTCCATGGCCCAGTCCTGATACTACCCTAGGTTGACCAGGCCTCCAGGGCCAGGGGAGCGAACTGGGAGGCTATGGCCGCCCTCCTGGAGCCCTGGCCCAGTCTGCGAAGGCAGGCATATCCCCTGGAGGGGCCTGAGCCTCTGCGGCCTGGGCCCAATCCTTCCCTTGGTTGACCAGGCCTAAAGGGCCAGGGGGCAAACCAGGGAGCTCCAGACGCCCTCCCAGAGCCCCAGCCCAGCCTGGGAAGGAAGCCACATCCCCACAGAGGGGCCCTATCTTTCCAGGGCTTAACTAGCCTCACAGGCTGGGCAGTTCCCCCTGAAGGACCTCTGAGCCTCTGCTGCCAGGACCCGATCCTGAATGGGTCAGCCTTCTATCCTGGGCCTGGAGGCCACCCGTCGCCTACAGCCACACCAGACTGAATGCACCCGATCCCGTCCAATCTTGGAAGCTAAGCAGTCCCAGGCCCAGCTAGAACCTGGATGGGAGACCACCTGGGAATCCCGGGTGCCGTATGCTTCCCCTCTCCTCTTGCCCCGGGGAGACGGATGCTTCCTAACACCAAATAGAGGGAATGGGAGGGAAAAGGGCAAAGCTCAATACAATATTTTAATACAATATTCATCCAATAGCGTTATCGGATTAATCTGATACCGATAGTCCCATCCCTAGTAAATATACTCATTGTAGTTTATTTGTCTTCCTGTTCTACGATGAAATAGCTCAGCTCCTGGCCAAAGCCAGCCTGCAGATTGCTTTCTGCTCTCTCTCAGGAGGAAATAACATTTGCTTTGGGTTCTAGAGAAGGACCTTGCATTATAATAGCCTGACTACAACTAACATGTATGCTCTGCAGGCAAGGGCATTGGCAAAATTACCTGGGTAGGCAGAGAGCAGGAGAGCTGCTTCACCCCACCCCTTTCTGATGTTACCATGCTCCTTTCTAAGTGTCATGGAGTGAGGTCAGGTGGGAGCCAGATGACTGCAGGTGAGGTCACATGAATGGCGAAGGACTGGTCCCTGCGAGACCCCATGCTGGGCAATTGCCACTGCCGTGCTGCAAGGCAAGTGCGGGGAAAGCTGTGTGGAATGGCTCCTGTCGGGGCTACTGACACGGCTGGAGGCTCCAACTCCTACTGAGTTGCAGAATCGCAGCTGGAGGGGTGGGGCGTGGAGGAGGGTACTTGCTCCTCTCCCCCCACCCCCCTGACAGCAGATGGGGAGCCTGGAAAGAGAGTGCACCCTCTTCCCAGGCCCCTCTCCCCCACAATCAGCTGTCAGTTGGTTGAGGCAGAAGAGAGCCTGGGAAGAGCTCCAGTTCCCTTCTTCCCCCCATCCCCCCATCCCCCTGACTGACAGCTGGTCAGGGGAAGGGGGAGCACAGAGGAGCATGAGTCCCTCTCACCCCGACAAACAGCTGATCAGGGGAGGATGGGCCTAGAGGGGCACCCGCGCAGTTGGACTGAGAGCCAACCCCTGGACATGATGCTGCAGAGCTCACCACGGGCAGAAGGTGGCCCGGCCACATGGGTGGTCCTTCCCTGGGCAGCTTTACCTCATGTGGGGTCTCTTGTGGGCTCACTCTAACTGCACCCCCTTGTACCTTCCTCCCACCTCCAAGTCTGTTGAACAGCTTTGGCAGCAAGCTTCAAAGACAAAGGCATTTCTGCTGGTTGCTCCTGAAGACTTTAATTCCAAAAACAGACAGTAACAGTATCCCAATTGATCTTTACTGTGGGGATGAGATAGAAAATTAAGATTACTTTATATAACATAAATGGATCTTGTTTAATACAAAGCTGAAATACCTGCTTCCTTGATTTTCCTAGGGACTGATAGAAGATCAGCATTTACAGTCCAGGTAACAGATGGTTTCCCTGGTTACAATAAACTAAATTTATCGCATCCCATCTCCCCGAAGTCTAGAGACTAAAACAAAGCAATAGTCCACATTATGCCTGTATTGCACATATAGGAGACAGGAGAAATCTGGACAGCAGGCAAAAAAATAAAATCAAATGGAAAAAAATAAAAATACTGCTTGGATTTATTGAAGTCTCAGTAGTAAACACTCACTTATTTGGAATAATTATCAGCAGTAACACTGTAAATTTGAACACTTTCTACTTCAATTACAACACCTGAGCGGAGATATTAGTAAGAGGCTTGTTTCCCAGACCTTTGATATGGAATCAATATTGTGCTAATCCACGATGCATTAGAAATAGTTCAGAAAATGTCCTATTGTTATTAATAAATTGATTCATAGCCTACCAATATATTCTTCCATGCACATTTAGTTATTGTTTAAATTACTGTTTTATTGGAATAAAAACAAGGTTGTTTTGCACTTACATGATGGTGCACCTTTGAGTGGTAGCCCAGAGAATTCAAGTAATTCAAACTACACGGCCATGGTATTCCTTTATTCTACATTTGTGTGGTATAAAAAGCAAGAAGGGAAATCTCCCAACTTGCATAGGGATGAAATAAGAATCAAAATTATTCTTGCAAGAATCTGATGAGAATCAAGCATGGGCAGTGAGATCTCAAGAAGATCTCACTAACAATTTGAGATCTCATAAGATATCTTGGGGCAAACTAGCCCTGGACCTGCAGAAAAAAAGAGGGGCTGCCTCAGTCTGGGGGGGACAGTTCCAGCCACTGGGTCTCCCCACTGAATCTCTTCCCGCTCGGCTTCTCTGCAGGGGAAGGGGGGAAGCCTCCAAGGAGGAGACAAACAATAAAAATAAAATAACTGCATGCTCAAAATGGCTACTAGGGCTGTTCTAAGCATTTGTGGCCCTTTTCCAAGATGGCACTGGCAGAATTGTCACCATTTTTTAAAAGGGCAGCCGGTCTGAGCATGTTCAGACTGGATGCCCTTTTCCAAAATGGTGACAATGCTTCCAGTGCCATTTTGGAAAAGGGCTGTACAAGCTCAAAACATCCCTGGTGGCCATTTTTATTTCTTTTATTTATTTCTTTATTTATTTTAGCATTTATATGCCACCCCCTCCTGCCTCAGGCATCTCAGGGTGGCTCACAACATTTTAAAAACATTTTAAAAACATTAACATAAACAATAATAATTGCAATTTAAAAAACCAATTTAAACCCCCCATGTCCCGCTAACCTAACCTAACCCACCCACCCCATCTCCCTCGGGAAAGGCCTGGTGGAACAGTCAGGTCTTACATTGTCTACAGAAAGAGGGGAGGCCGGCAGCCAAGCGGATCTCAGACGGGAGGGAGTTCCACTTTTGAGCATGCACGGTGATTTTAAAAATAAAATTGCTTCCTCCTTGGAGGCTTCCCTCCTTCCCCCACAGAGAAGCCAAGCATGGAGAGATTCAGCAGTGAAACCCAGCAGCTGGAGCAGTTCACCCACACTCGGAGGGGCAGCCAGGTGAGTTAGAGCCCCCCCTTTTTTTTTTTTGCAAGGGCAGGGGGAGGACTGTTCTCAAGATACTCACCTTTTCTTAGTGAGAATCCAGGCAATTCTCAACTCATTGCCATTTGCAAGAACGAGCCATTGAACAAGATCTGAAACTCTGTCCTCAGATTTATTTCGAATTTACCAGGGATTCCATTCGATGGTTCTAAATTTCCAAGTACCAATGTATTGAGTACCCAGAAAACTTTGGAAACTTCAGTTGAATAATGGGATGCACCATTATGAACGTGTCCAGAGTGACCCAGTACTTCTGTTCTCACCCCCTCTGCTTATTAAATGAAAGGCAGAAACCAAACTTTTCTGTTATTAACCTCACATTTAGGAAAAGTACAATGGAGAGCTTGCGAAAAATACAACAGCTAAGCTTTCCCCCTATTTAAAGAGATGAATGCCCCAAAGGACAAACTGTAAAAAATCATGTTAGGAGGTTGTCAGCTATTTGTAAGCAATGTTCAGCTCCCTGGACAATAGAGAATTTGTTTCCCTGGGGAAACAAGGGTTCCTGACAATTAGGAAAACAAAACAGTAAAAACTGGAGCTGAGTTATTTTGGTCACTCATGAGTCACCATGACCTGAAAAGACATTGTGCATTTTGCCCTCAACCTGCTAACGCTATTTTTACAATTTGGACATTCATCTCTTTATGGAGGATGAAGCTTACCTATTGTACTTCTGGTTAAGCTTCCCATTGTATTTCCCCTAAATGTGAGTTTAATTAAAGTCTTTCTAATTTCTAGGTACTTAGAAAAAGTTTGAAGTACCAAGTGAGTACCTGGTCACAGTACTTAGAATTTGATTGGAATACTTGGGTTGCCTATTTTGTGCAGCCTTACCAAGTATCCTGATTCTTGTCAAAAAAAGCAAGAATACAAGAATCAGTTTTCAGTCTTAATCTAGATGAACACTTAGTATAAAAAAAACCTCAATGGCAACAGGAACTAGATTTTAGCCACATCATCAGCTACATATTAGTATTAATATAGCATTTCCAATGTTTAAAGTGTTTTACAATCCTTGACCAGTTCATGCCCTAAACAACCCTGTGAGATAGGTCATTTTATAGAGGAGGGCAGTGTTAAGGCTGAGAGGGGGAGAAATTCAGCTAAGACTGTTGCATGCTAATGAGTTCACAACTCAAATGTTTTGGGTGGAGGGAGCAAGGTCAAGTCTCAAAACCCCATCCAGGTTTGATGTGAAACCACAATTTGTTTCTAGTGCCTACCTCTGCAAGGTTGACCTAAAAATGAACTACTCTCCACAGAAATTTAATTGAGAACCACAAGACCAAATCTTGACCTGGTGTAATGTAAATAGTTTGGTCTCAATGATCTCTCTTCTCCTTTCTTCGTCCCTCAGTCCTTATTAATGAGGCCAAACAGTTTGGAGAAGTAAGATGGGGTACTCCAGTGCCTGTAGACTCTAGCATGAAGTCTGGCTTGATCTCACATTTAGGGTCCCAAGATTTAAAAAAAAAACCTAAGCACTCTAATTTGCCCCTCAAGCCAGCTGATCTGCTGTAAGCTGTTGGTGTCCCTCTTGCTTGGCTTTGCTGTCTTTGTGGGCCAAACCTCCAACTGATACCCTTACAGCAGCTGTAACCTCATTTAATTCTTCCCTAAGCAATTCATTCATACGTTGAAGGACCCATACACTCCTTTTCAAGCTCCTCATTAGATTACATGAACTTCAGAATTTGCCCTTCCTTTAAGGTTAGGGTACATTGTTTCACTTCAGATTTCTCTTGGAGCTTTTTTTTCAGGCTCTGCTTTCAAATGAGAAACCTGTTCCTCAAGAACCTGATTTCTCTCTCTCTTTCTGCCCTCAGCTGAGCTGAGAGTTGACCACTACAGATGGACAGTCCATGTATAGAGCTGCTAGCTTCCTGATTCCCTAAGCTGCCCTCTAATGCGGAAGGGGACAACCCCCCACCACCACCACCACCATTTCTTATTGAGGCTTCTTAGAGAGTTTTCTGTCTCCAGCAGGGCCTTCCTTGTCCCAACAAAGACCCCTCCTGGACACCTTGTCCTCCACAGACGCCTCAAAAGCCATCCTGCAGATACCTAGGGTGGACTGGGACTGTATACATTACTTACCACAGCCAGGAAACAAGTGATGCTGCTGAACCAAGTACTGGGGGGGATCTGGGGGGATCTCCAGATCAGCAAAGGCGGTGAGTTCTGGGGTCGGAGACAACATAAACAGGTGCAGGACTTCAGAATCCAGAAGAAAATCTTCTCTCTGCCCTATGTTGGATGCCAGATGTTGCGTGCTAATGAGTTCACAACTTAAATGTATTGTGGGGGGGGAGGGAGATGAGGTGAGCTGAGCTCTCATAACGCCATCCAGGCTTGAGGTGAAGCCCTAATTTGTTTCCACCTCAGCAAGACTGACCCCCAAAATAAGCACTCTCCACAAAAAAATTAACTGAGAGTTACAAGACGATTCTTAGATCAAAAAACCTTCAGTTTAAGAAAGAAGTTAAGACTCTTACAAATTCACTTATGCTTCAAAAAGAATGAAAAATTGTAAATTAAGGCTCCTGCCTTAACTTATATTCCATGTAAGCAGTAAAGACGTTGTACAGTCTCACATATTGTGCTTGCTTATAACATAACCTCCATACACCCACATTTTGCGTTGGTCTTTCAACTCCAATCCTTTTCCTCTGCATATTGAAGACAACACTAAAGCTGGGGACAGCAAACTCCTCCCTGTCCAAGTATTATGTGCGTGATCACTGTCTCCACTCTGGCCACAATTTCGTCTTCATTTATAGCTCCTTTTTCAGGCTCAGCTCAAGTACATCTGCTCACTGCACAGGTGATTAAGGACAGGCAAACTGGGGTACTATACTGTTTGGTGGTGGTGGGAGAACGGAAGGTTATACTGCTGCTTACAGTCAGCTTCCCCTGCTTCTGCATTAAATCTCCTTTGTCCCATATTCCCCTTTGCTCAGTGTAAAGAGTGGGAAATTTGGAGTAGGAATCAAAGTTACCGCATAGAGTTACATGGAGGAAGGTTTTAACATAGAAAGGAGGACAGGATGATTCAGACTAGCTGCCGTGTTATTACACAACTCTTTATGTACATATGTAAATGATCTTTGTTTTATCAAAAGTCTCCAATGCCTTTCCTTCAGAACTAAATCACTAAAGACAAATATGTATATGGCCGCAAGGTTGAATGTTTTCCCATCAGCATATATTGATGGGCAATATAAGGGAATCCCTTTTGCAGAGCGGTTTTGCTGCTGCCACACAAGGCAGGTGGATACAGTTCAGCATATTTTGCTGGACTGTTTTTGTCATAAAGAGATACGTCAGAAACTGATCAGTCCCATTTTGGGAGTATAGACAGGATGCTGTGGGGAAGCCCAGGCCAATATTTTGTTAAAAGGAACAGACCTGCAAGTAACAAAACAGTTACAAGATTTTTACAAAGTGTAATAAAACAAAAGAGGATTTTGAAGGGAGGGGACTCATTATAACAAGAAACAATATAAAAGTACCTGCATAGCAATTCTATGAAGGAATTATTATTGTTATTATTATTATTGTTACTATTATCATCATTTAGGATTGATCACCATTAGATGCAATGGCGTCGAGCTAGGCAAATGGTAATATATTATAATTATTGTTTAAGTTGTTTGAGATTTGAGATGGGGATTCAGACTTGGGGCTTGTCAAATTTTATGCAATAAGCAAGTTTGGTATTCTTAACTTTTTAAGGTAGCATACTCGATTTTATGGATGTATTTTATGGATGTAATTGTAATTGTAGTATTTTATGGGTGTTGATATTGTTGATGATGTATTTTGCAATGGCACTGCCATGCAATAAGATGAAAAAATGAAAAAAAAACATGGTGTCAGAATAGGGATCGGAACAGAAAGTTACAAACGGGCAGTAGTCTGCAAGTAAAAGAAATACTGCAGAGATCAGACCAGGCTGAAAGTGAAACTAAAATGGATCAACTTCAGTCCCCAGGAAAACCGGTGTTTGAAGGAAATGCAGCAGACAATTGGGGAAAGTGGAGACAGGGATTTGAACTGTATCACATAGCAAGTGGAGCAGACAAGAAAGAGGAAAGACTCCAAACAGCACTGTTTCTGTATGTGGCTGGTGAAGAAGCCAGAGAGGTATTTAATACAAGACAAAACAAAAAAGAGTTTTAATAAATATGCTTGAGGGCGGCATACCGTCCATCAAGAAGGAATGTCACATGTGGCAAGGGAGATGGGGTGTAGGGTTGTGGGTTAGGGAGGGGGGAGGGAGAACAATTGTTTTTGCCTTCTCTTTGATTGTGTTTTAGTTTGCTGTTTTATTGTTTGTATATGTAAGCCGCCCCGAGCTGCCTGGAGCAGAAGGGGCGGGGTAACAAAATTTGTTAAATAAAAAGATTATATATGAGACATACATTTTTTACAAGAAGCTAAACTGAAGGGGAAACTATAGACCTATTATTAATTATTATTTATTTACATATTTATTATTAGTTAATTATATAGCACCAGTAGTGTACCTGGCACTGCACAATCAATAATTATAGACAGGGCCCTACCCCCAGAGGCTTGCATTCTAAGAGACAAGGGAGAGGTGACCATTGGGAGAGATAAGAGTACATTCATGAGGCTGAGAAGTTGCAGACACACATGCTTAACTCTGGGTTAAGAGTTCAGACATTACGGGGTCGGTTGGCCCCGTACCAAAAACAACCAATTCATCCCCCACCGGGATGACCCCGTCACGCTGTATCAGATGTGCCGGGGGATCCCGGTGGGGAATCTGGGAGGGGGCGGGGCCGCGCGCTGCAACGTGCGGCCGCACGGCCCCGCCCCCTCCACGCTCTCCGCTGCCTGCCCTCTGGGGAGACGGGCGGGTGGCGGGGCCAATGCAGCTTCAGCATCTTCACCATGGCCCGGGATCCCGCCGGTGATCCCAGGCTGTGGCGCCCAACCAGATGTGATTTTTTTTTTGTCCCCGCTGGGGATCACTTTCACCACGCTTCCCGGGAAAGTCCCCCGGGGAGCCCGGGAAGCATGGTTGAAATTGACCCCATGTGCCGATTGAGCGTGGCAAACATCTGGCGGCCGCCAAACAGACATTCGAGGCACAATGACCACAGGTGGGTATTCACCATGGTTCACTGTGATCTCGTAATGTCTGAAATCACCCTTAGTTACAGGGAATTAGATTCTGAGTGAGGGGGAAGATGATGACACAGTTTCACTCATACAAAGTAGGGAAGGCCTGACGGAAGAGAGAGGTTTTCAGGAGGGACTTGAAAGTTGGGAGGGAGGAAGCAGAACAAATGGATTCAGGGTGGGAGTTCCAGGCATGAGGGGCAACAAGAGAGAAGGAGTGGACAATATTTAGAGGAGCAAGGGGGTCGCGAGCAGGCGAGGGTGGGGACAGAGGAGGAGCAAAGCTCCTGGACAGGAGTGTGGCAGGATACAAGAGCAGAGAGATATGAGAGAGCAAAGCCATGTAGAGCAGCCTTGAAGGTGAAGACCATGAGCTTGTGCTGAATTCGTTCATGTAGAGGGAGCCAGTGCAGGGCGTAGAGGAGGGGCTGAACATAGTCAAAGTGATGGGGAAGATGGATGACTTTGGCAGCAGAGCACTGAATGGAGATAAGGGGGGGCAAGATCAGAGCAGGGGAGACCATTCAGGAGGAAGTTACAGTAGTCCAGGCAAGAGATGACTAGAGCATAGACTAGGGGGTTTGCAGTGGCAACAGTAAGGCAGGGCTGGATTTTAGCAATATTATACAGAGGGAAACGACAGGCTTTAGCAACAGCTTGTATCTGAGGTTTAAAGGAGAGGGAGGAGTCAAAGATGAATCCCAGGCTACACACCTGAGTGACCAGCTGTATGGAGACTCCCTCAATGGAAACAGAGAGAAGTAGGATGGGAACATTTTTTTTTGGAGGGGGGGGAAGAGGAGGAGTTTGGTCTTAGCCATATTAAACTTGAGTTGGTGGCGAGACATTCAGGCAGAGATGTCAGAGAGACAGTCAGCGATATAAAACTGGATGGAAAGGGAGAATGTGGGAGTGGAGAGAGAGAGAGTTGCGTGTCATTGGCATACAGGTGATACTGGAAGCTGTGGGTTTCAATGAGTTTACCCAGAGAAAGAGCATTAAAGGTAAAAGAGGGCCCAGGACGGAGCCTTGGTGAACTCCCATAGAGAGGGAGAACAACACAGAGGAGGTACCAGCAAGAGAAACACTGAAGGAGCAGTTAAAGAGATATGAAGAGAACCAGTTGAGAACAGAATCCCAGAAACTAAGGGAGCATGGCGAATCCAGGAGTAGGCCATGGTCAACACAGTGCCAAAGGCAGCAGAGAGATTGAGAAAGACAAGAATGGAGTAGGGGCCCTTAGACTTAGCTAAGAGAAGGTCATTGGTGATTTTGGCAAGGGCAGTCTCAGTCGAGTGGAGAGGGCGGAAGCCCCATTGAAGGGGCTGTGAATGATTTAAAATTAGCAGCACAAACCTGTGAATTTGGGGAGCTGTGTGCTTCACTTATTAAAGACAGAATTATGAGTGGAATTATCTGTGATACACACAAGGTAGGCTATTGAGAGAAACTCATTTACCCTTGAGTGTGCAGTGGACAAATGTAGGGCAGGTGAGATGACTGCAAGACAACTGAAAGGGCTGGGTGAACCTGAAAGGCAGATGCATGCACCGCAGTGCAAGCCCACAGGCAAAAAGCAACCAGCCATGGAGCCAAGAAACAGAGGGAGCCCTACAAGCTACAAAAGTCTGAGTCAAAGAGAAGCACAGAAAGACCACTTTAGAAGCAAAAAAAAAAAAGGATTTTGATAAATGTGGCTCTAGCCATGCTGCGAGAAATTGTCCTGCTTATGGGCAAAAATATAGAAACTGTGACCGGTACAACCATTTAGCCAAAATGTGTACAACTGGACAAGGCAAAACTGGGGGGGGGGGGG
>QEPC01012145.1:4335133-4351776 GCA_003113815.1 Sphenodon punctatus
TAGAAGATTAATTGGGCATCTCCTTAAGAGATGAGGGAGTGATACCAGCCGCAAATGCTGGGTATGGCTAGCGGCGGAGTCAACCCCTTGGGAGAAGTGCCGCGAGGGCTGTAGGGACACGTACTGTTCCCGGCTTAATGGCACTATCCTCCTTCCTACGGCCTATCGGGCCATGGTCCCCCTCCCCACGATTCCGGTTTCCGGAGGGGGAGACGTTCAGAACAGTTTAAGAGGGATTGGTACCCGATGGGATATCGGGCCAATCCCCGTGTTGTGTTCATGTGTTTAAGATGGGTGCTGGACCCAATTCACCTGAGCGAATTTGCCCCCCACCATTACAATTCGGATATAATCTGTGCTAAATAAAGAGTGCGGCCATTTTGAATTCCAACTACCCTGTGTCGTGTCTCATTTGGGAAGAAGGGTGCGTCGACAAGTAATAAAAAAGGTGGAAGGACCCACAAAATGGGTAAATCCAACAGTAATTGTACACAAACCTGGCAGAGATGAAATAAGACTATGTTTGGACCTAAGAGATATGAACAAAGCCATAAGGAGGAAACATTTTCAATTGCCTACAGTAGATGAACTCACCAGCAAGCTAGCAAGAGCTGAATTGTTTACAGTACTCAATGTCAGTAGTGGATTTTGGCAAATCCAGCTAGATGACAAAAGTTCTAGACTTTGTACCTTTAACACACCTTTCAGCAGGTATAGATTCACTGTACTTCCTTTTGGAATTTGCTCTGCTTCTGAAGTGTATTAGAGGATGATCCAACACAAATTTGAAGGTCTGGATGGTGTCACATGTTACATAGATGACATATTGGTGCGGGGCAGGAATAAGCAAGAACACAATGAGAGGCTCAAAAGAGTTCTAGAGTGCTGCTGAGAAAGGATTTGCGACTAAACAAAAGGAAATGCAAACTGACTCTGAAAGAAGGAAAATATTTGGGTCACATCTTAACAAAAGGAGGTCTAAAGCCTGATGACTCTAAGGTTGCTGCAATAATAGAGATGGGCACATCAACGGCCGAAGCTGAATTGCAGAGGTTTCTAGGCATGAAAACATACCTTGCAAAATATATTCCAAACATGGCAACAGTGACAACTTCATTAAGGCAACTACTGGGACAAGATGTAGAGTTTGCATGACTGACTATTCACAAAGCTGCATTTACAACACCAAAGGAGTCACTGACATAGGTTCCTGTGCTAAAGTTTTATAATAAAGTAATAATAAAAATAAATAACCAAATATCCAGCTCAAAATCCAGCTCTGTCATCCATGAGTGAATTCGCCATGAGACTTGCCTGATGATATTTTTACCCCCTGCACCCATTAACAGAACGTCATATGAATTTCCCCACCATGATTTTGACTCACATAAGTTTCCCAACCCCTTCCATAATGTGGGCAAGCAGCCATACTGTTTATGTCTTCTCTGAGATGCAGGCCGTTAATGGTTTCATAAATTATAGTCTAGCATGGGGTAAATTTACCACTTTCCAGGATGGTTAAGAGATTTTGTAAGCCTTTTTTCATTCTTCCTTAATCCCTGGATTTTACCTATAGTCTGCATGGAAGTAATGCACATTAGTCAATTAATAGGCTGTTAAATGACAACAGTTACGGGCAATTTAATTACTGTTGGTAAAATAAGAAATGAATTATTGCATGTCAGTAACTAATTTCTGTTCCTTTCCTTGGAACAGATTAATTTTGAACACAGTGGTTTGTTTGAGAAAATGATTGTTTCCTTGTAAATACAAATTGCTGAGTCACTTATTATTAAAATTGGAATACATCTCCAAACTCTTTCCCCCTTTTTACTTTCTGCCAGGGAAAGATTTTTCCACGTATTTTTAATGATTTTGCAATTACAATCATATTCAAATCAGGGACATCCTTAGGCATGTGTAACTGGTACAACTGCAGTGGGCTCTACACTAGGAGAGGCCACAGTAGGGTCTCTCTGAATGAGTTTACCAACCTGTAATGGGCGACACGCTGGGCAGAGTCCCACAAAGGTCTTCCCAAAGAACCTTGCAATTCTGAAGGGCACATCTAGCCAAAATACACTAGAAATAGTAATTTGCATATTCATTACCACAGACAACTATCGAGATTTGTCTTCAGCACCATAGTGAAATTTGCTTTTTTGTTTCTTCATTATTTCATTATTCACCACTTCATTATTTCAGTATTTTGGTATTCGTTAGACTTGGAATGAATACGTCAAAACTGTTCAGGTAAATCCGTTGGAATATATCCTACCGAAACTGAAAATGGCAGTTACCTGAAAACAACCTATACCTGAATTGACACTCCATCAGGTATTCCATTTCAGTTCTCTGGGTTTTTAGGCTTAAATAGTTCAATTGTTCGGTCACTTTGAACATGTCATATCAACCATATTAGCAGTACTGAGCAGGAAAGGATGGGATATACATTTAAATAAATAAACAAACAAAGAAACAATGGAACCATAATACCAGCATGACTGAACAACTAAAATAACCAAACCAAATAAACTGGAAGGTGGCGGGGACAGGGGAGAACCCAAACAGAATACCCAGAAAAACCCAGGTAGATGAATACCTGTTTTAGTCATGGATATTAGAGGTTACCCAAACATTGTAAATAATACCCATAAACCCACTATCTGTTCCAGCTCTAGTATTCATCATTTCATTACTTCAGTGTATCTGGTATTCAGCACTTTGTTGACTTTGGTTAATTTGGGTACTTTGTTCTACATTAAATTGTTACATTTATGACTTTTTGCTGCGTTACATCACAGAAATGGACCAATCGCATTCACATTAAAAATTCAAATAAAACTGCAAATAGTACGTCTGAAGTAGGGATGGGCGAATGCTGTTCGGAAGTTCGGAGTTCGGACCGAACTCTATCAGTTCGGTCGACCAAACCGAACTTCCGAACCGAACTTGATTTTCAAACCGAACCGAATTTCCAAACTTGGCTCTGTTCACCCATCCTTAAAAGATAATATTCCATTTAGTTCAATGGGGTTTGACTTTCCGAACTTTGTTCGGAAGTTCGGAGTTCAGACCAAACTCGAATAGTTCGGTCGACCGAACCGAACTTCCAAACCGAACCGAATTTCCGAACTGAACCGAACCGAATTTCCCAACTCGGTACTGTTCGCCTATACCTAGTCTGAAGTACCAAGATACCACAGCATAGAACGTACCAAATACCAAAGTAGGGCTGTGCATCCGGGTTTCGACAAAATGCAAATAAATGCAAAGGACGACCTTTTGGGTTACATTTTCAAAATACAAATAGTAATTAGAGCAGTGTATTCAGGTTTCGATTGAACCCAATATTTCCCCAAAAATGTAATATCTGAGACCTCGAACTGGACCCCAAAAACTGCAGCACACATCCAGCTTGGAGCTGTGTGTCTCTCTGACTCTCAACTTAGCCCCCTGTTTGGGAAGCCTGTGGTGAATCCTTCCCATGTGCAGGGGTTGCCACTGTCTCAGGACTGCAGTCTCCAACACTGCAGCCAAGCCCAGCCGAGTCCAGCCCAGCCTGGGAGAAAAGGTGAGTCCTTAGCAGCTTCATTCCTCCCCCCCCCAAAACCAACAACCACTTTCTCAAGCCAGTGACCCCCATGAGCGAGCTCCATGTCCATCCCCACCTAGTAATCTCACCTTCTGCAATCCAGTGACTCCTCTCTGATCCAGAAACCACCCCCACAAACCTGAACCATGCCTTCTTCTCCATCCGAAACAAAGAAACCCCCTCCCTGAGTCAGCACCATGCCCCATTGCCTCTCCCCAAGCCAGCAACCTCCCATTGACCTAGTTTAATACCCCATTCCCCCACCCTCAAAGACCACAACTCTCCACTAAAGCCAGACCCATGTTACATTGTCCCTTCTTCCAAGCCAGCCACATGCCTCTCTTTCCCTCAAGTCAGCAATCCTCCTGAGCCAGACCCATCCTCTGTTTCACCCTCCACGGAGATCGATAAATTAAGAAATGGTTTCTCCAACTCTGTATCACAATAACAACAAAATGCGCCCTAGGTTCTGTAAATGCCAAAAAGTATTTATAGCTGAAACGAGATTGGTGGTGAAGTATACATAGCGCAGTGCTATGGGTCAAGCGCTAGCGTTATAAGCCCTGAGAAGGGTAATCCGCAGCGGAAGTCATTTGAACCAAATGGGGCTTGGGTTCTGCAAACACCATAAATTACTAACAGCTCAATGGGACGAGTGGTTGGGTATGTATACTTGTGTGTCTATTCTCTTGGGCCAGCCACCATAAGCCCCGAGAAGGACAACCCATAAAGGAAGTTTATTGCTATCCCAATTGGGGCTGTATGCCTAGGAACTATAATACCAAAGCCGTGCTTCCAAATATATTTTTATAATTATTTATTTAAATGTAAATTAGTGTCTTGGATATGTGCTTGCTGTTCTCACATTGTATATTAAAATAATGTTGGATAGTCATGTGCACATGAAGATGGCATGAAATGATGTTTGTATTTGTGTAGTTCGTGAGATGTTATACTTATGACATGAACTGTCATAATGTTTTCATTTCTTTTATTGTATTTACTACTTGGCCATGGCGAAAGCTAGAGCCTAATAAAAACTATTTGATTTGATTTGTTTCACCCTCCTCAAGCTAACAACCTCCCCATCAACCTTGCCATAGTCTCCAGCCTCCCCCAAACCAGCGTTCCCCTTGTAAATCTGCTAGCAGACTTAGCAGAAACTGCATTTTCATTTCCTTATGGGCCTGTCAAAGTTTGTTTTCAGATGAGATGCTACCCTTCATGGCCACAGCTGCAACTACCTGTCTGGGATCATGCATCCGGATGCTCCACCTTCACTTACAAAGGCCAGCCACTCATGGAGTAAGGATGGGTGAACGCGGTATGGGGGTTCGGCATTTGTCCCGAACTTGGGATGTTCGGCCCGTTTGTGAACACCCCAAACCCAAACTTCCCCCTACCCGAACCAGCCATACAAAGTTTGGGTTCCAGATCCGTTCGGGCAGGGGACAGGGGGGAACCCAGTTTTCCCTCCCCCTTCCAGTCTGCATGGTTGGAAGGGGCACCAGGGCTTACCTCCCTCCCCCCCACCCTGCCCAGTTTGTAATTTAAAAAAAAAACAAAAAAAAACCCACCCCAGGAATTGCCCTTCCTGGTAGTGCTAAGGCTCCAGCTCTGGGTCTGGCGATGGCACCAGTCCGGCGGGGCTCCAGAGTGCTTCGGGCCTCTCCTAGGCCTACCGGGTCATCTGACCTAGAAGGCCTAGTAGAGGCCTGAAGTGCTCCGGAGTGCCGCTGCACCCACCGCTGCTACCGCTGCTGCCGCCGGATCCAAGACCAGAGGCTGACCTACCTGGAGGTGCTGGGGCTCTGGAACCACCAGGTAGGGTGATCCCTGGGGTGGGGGTTTAAAATAATAAACATAAATATATTTACAAGGCTGGGCAGGGTGGGGGCGGGAGGTGAACCCCGGTGTCCCTTCCACCCACACAGCCTGGCGTGGGGAGGGAAAAATGGGTTCCCCCCCTGTCTAAACAGCAGAAGCCAGCCATGCCATCAGACAAGTCTTCCCCCACCACTAATAGGTGCTGTGGGTGGGAGAAGCAACCTTTGAAGGTCACAAGCTCTGTCCAGGAGTGCTGAGAAGCTCAGGCTCCCTAGTGCTCATGCCTAGGAGGACACTAAAAGGCCAGCCTGGCGTGCTTCTCCTTCCGCTGTAGTCTCTGTCAGAGGAAGTATGTGGTGGCTGCCTCCATCCCCATGGTAGCCACACTGGGAGATGCCTGTTTGATTAGCTCTTCTCACCTACCAGAGTCACGTGCCGGCCACAAACATCCACCCACCCACCCCCGTCAACTTGCTCATCTGAAAACACCCAAACTGGTAGAGCCTCGATGCACTTCTGCACCAAAATAACCCATACACAGAGACCTGAGTTCACTGAATTTTCCATGTTGGTAATGATGAAGAAGATACAGTGAACACAGGCAAAGATAAAAATACAAACAAATGCAAAACTAAAACCATGAATACAGATTCATATACAAATACTTAGCCCCATGCACAGCCCTACACCAAGGTAAGGTAGTGACAAATACCAAAATACTGAAGTAATCAAGGAACAGACGACTGAAATAACAAAATGGAAAAGTGACAAAAATACTCAAGTGAAGAACTGAAACAAAGATCTGAAACAAAGAACTGAAGCTGCCAAACAAAGATGGACATGTATCACACTTTCATATTCACTTTGCTAAATGCAAATGCTAATATACCAAATTTGTTGAATTCAATAGTTACTTTAAATATTCGTTTTCGGTTTAGTAACAAACAGTCCAAAATGAAAGTGACGGGGGTTCTGAGCGTGTGCGTGAACTAGAAGCTGTGGGGAAGCTGAGCTCCCAACCCGCATCCTGACAAAGCCACAAAAAAGCAAAGTAACTTGGAAGAGAAAGAAAACAAAGCAGAACGTGATTGAGCGCTATTGCCAGCCCAAAACAAGGGCGGGCCTGCGGGCAGCAGCAGAAGACCCCAAAATGGTGAATGCTACTAGCCAGACAGACATGGGGGATGAGATGAGCCCGGGAAGTGAAATCACAGCCTTAATGGTGGTGCTCAGCAAAGACCTAGCAGTGGCAGCACAAGTAAGGGAAAAACTGGCAGAGGAAGTGAACAAGCTGCAAAAGGTAACAGAATTAAATTAAAAAAAGATGGAGGCTATCTCCAAAAGAATGGACACAGCAGAAAATAGAATTACTAATATGGAAGATCATTTGCTGGAGAACAAAGACCAAATAAAAAGGATGAAAGAGACTATAGAATACCTCCTAGAAAAAACGGAGGATCTAGAAAATAGATCCTGACGGTCCAATTTAAGATTTACAGGTCTGAAGAAAGGGCTGGAAAGAAAGGGGCCCAGAGAGCTGATTGAGGAGGTGCTGGAGGCTCTCTTTCCGGAAGCACCAGATCTGCATACAGCTAAAATCGAAAGGGCTCACAGACCAGCCAGACTGAGACCCAAGGAGGGAGAAAACCCCCGTACTATTATAGTAAAATTCCTAGACTTTCAAGACAAAGAGAAAATATTAAGACTGGCTAGAAACAAGCAAAGGTTAGAATACCAGAACAGCATGATGAGAATATTCCCTGATTACTCAGCTGCCACGGTTGCTAAGAGAAGAAGATAGGGGAGGTTCTTCACAGTGCTTCATGACAGGAGACTACAGTCACAACTGCAGTTCCCTGCTAGGATGTCCATAATGTGGAGGGTAAACAAATGTTTTTTCAGGAGCCTGTGGAACTTGAGATCTTCCTCAAAAATGACAGCCTTATTCACACAGAAGACAACTGACAAGGGACATTCTGGATCACGATATGAAGGACAGTATACTCATTTCTATATCCCCTTATTTTCTATTGTATAAACCAGAGAAATGATATTCAAAGTATGGTACAAAAAAATGGGGAGCAGGGCTGAGGGGAGTGAGATTTTCTACCACCTGTGTTGAAAGCTACTGGGGGAAGGGGATGAGGTAATTCCAACAGGTGTTGAGGGATATATTGGTACTCCCTGCAGGTGGGTTTTAAAAGCCTTAAAACATAAAACAACGTGATACCTGGAAGGAGAGGTTGGGGAAAGATCCAAGGGGTAGGGACAACCAGTTAAAAGGGGAACATCTGCCTAACCTTATGATCCCCTCAGCTAAAACCCAAGGAGACAAATAAAAATATTTAAAGAGTGGCAACTAGTTAAATGAGGGCCTCAGGTTTCAGAGTTTTAATAAGTGGCATGCAGTTTTTTTGTTACATGACTACTAGGTGCCTAGCAGAGGCTCTAGCACATAGCCTTCGGACACAGACGTCACAAAGGGGACGAGGGGTGGGAGGGAGAGTTTGTTGAAACTCTACAGTTCAGGACCACACCAAAACCATAGAGAGAGGAAGCACAAAATAAGGGGAAGTAGCTAGTTTTGGCACATGTCAGCCTTCAAGTGCACCAGCAGAAATAAACAATGGGAGTTAGGGTTTTTATAGTTTACGTTTTATAGTTCAGGGTTTATGGTCAATCCAAATTAAAAACTCAAGAGAGTCAAACTATCTTTGAGACAGAACCAAAAGCTCATTTATTGTACATGATACAGTTTAAAAGTCATGGGGAAAAGAGGTTGCTAACTTAAGGCTCCACAGACAACAGCAGCAGTCCCCAAATAAAAAGCAGTTGCAGAATAGAGGTCCTAGGAGGCAAGCCAACCATAGCTCAGGTGACAGATCCCCCACACAATGACTGAAAAAATTAGGACACTTATTTTAAATGTAAGGGACTTAAATACATCAATAAAACGCAAGAGAGTAAAGGATCTATTATGGGAGACAAATTGTGATTTTTTTTTCTACAAGAAACTCACTTATTAGAAAAGGATCTGTTTCGTTTTAAAAATTAAAAATAGAGGAAATGTTTGCTTCATGTGCTCCAACTAAAAGGGCTTGTGTCTTGATAGGTATAATGGCAACAAAAATGTTTAGTATACAGCAGACAATTAGAGATAGGGATGGAAGATTTTTAATGATCAATGGAACAATGAATGGATTAGACATCTCTTTAGTCAACCTGTACGCGCCTAATGAAGGAACTCTTCAATTTTTCCAAAACTTTATCCCCATTTGGAGACATTTAAATCCACAGAATAGAGAGTACACCTTTTATTCAATCCCACACAGAATATTCTCCAGGGTTGACCATATAATAGTTCCACAAAAGGAATTGGGATGCTGTAGGAAAGTTTACATATTAGGGATGGGCGAACAGAATGAAGTTCGGAAATTCGGTTTGGTTCGGTTTGAAACTCGAGTTCGGAAATTCGGTTCGGTTCAGTTTAAAATTCCAGTTCGGCTCGAAAGTTCAGTTCGGTCAACCGAAGAGACCAAGTTCGGTCGAAATCCGAACTTCCGAAACAAGTTTGGCCATTCAAAACCAGGTTTTTTGGTGTGTGTTGCCACCAGGGATGGGCGAACAGAATGGAGTTTGGAAATTCAGTTCGATTTGGTTTGAAATTCGAGTTTGGTTCGGAAGTTCGGTTCGGTCGACTGAACAGACCAAATTTGGTCTGAACTCCCAACTTCGGAACTGCATTCGCCCATCCCTATTACATATCACCTCAACCCCTTTCAGACCATCACAGGATAATAGCAGAGTTCAGTTGGGGAAATCATGGTGTCCCCACGGGAACCCCCCAGTGGCAAATGGATATATCTTTATACAAAAACAATTTTTTTCAAAAGCGATTAACACAAAACATTAAAGATTATTTTGAACTGAATGCTGGTTCAGTCAACTCACTGATTATTTTATGGGAAACAGACAAAGCAGTCATTAGGGGAAACATAATTGCTTTGAAGGCAGCAATCCTTAAAAAGAAAAGGGAAGTACTGAAGAGTCTCTATGACCAACTAAGGATTGTGGAAGCTAAATTAAAACAGAATCCTTCCCAGAAAGTCCACAAGGAACTATTAAAATTGAGGGGAAATATTAACACAGAGGAAATAAACAAAACCACTAGAAAACTAAAAATAATTAGGTGCAAATATTTTGACCAAAATAACGTATCAGGCAGGGCCCTGTCCAGGCTCACAAAAAATGCAATACAAAAACATTGCATAGCAGAAATTAAAACCCCAGAAGGAACCAGAATTAGAGAAATGGATAAAATACAAATTTTATCATTTTTAAAGAATTTTATCATTTTTATGCAAAACTATACAGTACCACAAATCCACAAACAATTGAAATTGACAGTTTCCTGCAAAAACATAAATTCCCAAAACTCAATGCTGCCCAAAATAGTTTCTGTGTTGATTGGGGCGTTTAAGAAGTAGTAATGGAAGTGATCAAATCCATGCCAAAAAACAAAACTGGGGGTCCAGATGGACTACCAATGAAATTTGATCTGTGCTTTGCAGGAGGCTTGGCTCTCCCACTGATTGAGGTCTTTAACCAAATATTAAGAGAAAGTTGTATGCTCCCATCATTCTACGAGACCAAGATAATGGTCATCCCCAAACAGGGATGTTCTTTAGATGAATGTAAAAACTATAGGCCCATTTCCCTGTTAAATAATGACTATAAGATATTCTCTAAATGTTTGGCAAACTGCTTAGGAGCTAGGGATGGGCGAACGCGGTTCGAAAGTTCGGAGTTCGAATCGAACTCTAATAGTTCAGTCAACCGAACTGAACGTTCAAACCGAACTCGAATTCAGAAGTTCAAAGTTTGGACCGAACTCAAACAGTTCAGTCAACCGAACCGAACGTTCGAACCGAACTCGAATTCAAACGTTGGTTCGGATGCGTTCGGTGAGTTCGGAATTGAATTTCCATTGGTTTCAATGGAAAACAATTTATTGGCTGTACCTTTTTTGTTTTTCAAGCTATGTGGATGACATTTGGAATGCCTCTAACTTCCAATAGAACTCATTATGTGCCACAAATCTCAAAACAATTGGATAAAGGAATACGATTTTAGAAGCAGTTGAATTATTGTATTTTGCAATATTCTACATATACATTCTTAGCTATAACTTCTTTTCCTCACATCTAATGTAGGTTAAACTTGTTCAGTTTATATCCCTTCCCATAGTAACTATCTTTGCCAAATTTCAGAAGGGTTGGACAAAAGGTCTTGGTGGTATAAGCAACTAACAAATAAATGTATGTCTGACTATAACAACTTTGCAGTCCAAACAGTGTACATGAAATTTGGCAGGACTATATATTTCACTTTCATGATCATCTCTGCCAAATATCAGAAAGATATTATAAAGGGTCCCAATTTTATATGCCTGTACAACATATGTAGAGAAGGGGCCTATGCCTGGGATTCTCTTATGTCACTGTGGTATAAGATCGGTTTGTGATGCAAATTGGCCAACAGAAGTGTCAACCAAATATCCTCATTCTGTGCTGGGACCATCCCAACATATCTCCCCCACTTGTTTCTGGGAAGTCAGAAGCATCTGTTTAGGAAAGAGTCAATAGAAATTCTCTTATGTCCTCTGTCTCAGTGCTGCAGGATGTGATTGATAGTTGGCCAGCCTGTATGTGTTTAAACTATGTCTCCTGACTGCTGGGATGCTATCTCAGAAGTCCCTGTTATGTTGCTTATGCCCGCCACAGGGCCTCCCCCTATGCCCACCTCGAAACCACTACCAATTGGTCCTGTAAAGCTAGAAGCTTGCAGTAATGTGTTTGGCCATTGAATGTGTCTGTCAGTCTTTGGGGTTGCTCCACATCCTTCCTCCTACAGTCTCTCTCCCCCTGCCATGCAGGGTGCCTGCCTCTGACTGGCACTGAATATGCTGATATTCATCTGAATAATGATCTTCATGAGGACAAAATCTATTGCTTATATAATTGGGTCCCTTTATCAAAATCTCAAATTTGCTGAAATGGCAGGAAAGGTATTTGATACATTCATGTCAAATATCCTGTAAACAGAATGGAATATTAAAATGTAACAGCTGGAAATGTATTTTTAGGTTAATATCTTATACCCTTGGGACCCTTTATCCACTCTTTCCTAAAATTGGCAGAAATATTAAGCATATGGAGGGACATAATATGTACAAGTTTCATGAACATTGGATGCAAGATAAAGAAGTTATAGTCATGAATGTGTATGGAGCTTTTCTTCAAATCACAACATTCAATTGCTTCTGAAATTGGTTTCCTTTATCTAATCGTTCCGAATTTTGATACACTTGGTGCCCTCCATTGGGGGTACAATTTCCCTAAATGCCATCAAAACGTAATAAAAAACAAAAATGTTATAGCCAGAAATATGTTTTTTTAGGTTTTTCCTTTTATTTCAAAAACCAAATGTCATTTTCAGTTCCTGATTGCACCAAACTAAAGACCGAACCGATCCTGACCGAACTGAATACCGAATCCAAACTCAACATTCAACCCAAACCACCGAACGGCCGAAAATTCGAACAGGCGAACCGAGCCAAACGGGCGAAACGAATGGACGAACCGAACGCAGCCGAACCGAACGGACGAACCCGAACCACGATCTGTTCACCCATCCCTATTAGGAGCAATTATAGGAGAATTAGTGCATACAGATCAGGTGGGATTTATCCCTGGATGCTTGGGCAGACAATATTCGTAAAGTAGTTAACATAAAGCACCTTCTTAGCAAAACAGGCCTCACAGCAGTGGTGGTCTCAGCAGATGCGGACAAGGTCTTTGGCAGGGTGGAGCCACTGTGTCTATTCTGCATTATGGCAGCCATGGGTTTTAGAGGCAACTATTTAAAATGGATACAGGCGATATACATGGCCCCACAATCAAGGGTGTTCATTAATGACAGTATTTCAGCACCAATAAAATTAGGGATAGGCGAACAGAACGCGGTTCGGATATTCGGTCGTTTGGTTCGAAACCCGAGTTCAGGTTCGATGGTTCAGTTCAGCCGAGTTCAGTTTTGCCGAACTTGACCGAACATTAAAAAATATTGCTATCGAAACCGAAACCTAATTTTTGTCCCTGAAAAGACGTTTTTCCCACCCCCGAACTCATCCAAACTCATCTGATCATGACCGAACTGTTCAGTCGTTCGAGAGTTCGGTTCGGACATCTGAACAGACCGAGTACGGTCCGAACTCCGAACATCTGAACCGCATTCGCCTATCCCTAAAAAAAATTGACTGGAGGGACCTGGCAGGATTGCCCCATCACCATTGCTCTTTTATCTGGCCCTTGAGGTGTTGGCCTGTGCAATCAGACAGGATGACAAAATCAAAGGAGTAACCATGGGCAGTGAGCAACACAAGATAGTCCTCTTTGCAGATGATATGATGATTTTTTTAATGGATTCCATGGCCTCAGTCCCAGGCTTGATTGATTTAACTGATGACTTTAGTCAAATTTCCAGATACAAGATTAACAATGAAAAGTCACATGCCCTGATCTATGGTACACACCAAGCACAAATTCAAGCCATCAGTAATACGATCCCCTTCACTGAACAAAAGGTCAAAATCAGATATTTGGGAGTCTACCTAACCAAAATTATTTAAAATCTCTATGTAGAGAACTTCCCTGGACTACTGCAAGAAATAAGAGCAGAAGCAGAGATGTGGAAGGACCTAGCCTGTAGCTGGTTAGGTAAAATCAACTTATTCAAAATGATAGCCCTACCAAAGTTATTGTATCCGATTATGGCATTACCAGTGTACTTACCTGAAACATTCTTTGTCCAAGCAGAGAAATTGCTTTCAGATGTGGTGCGGAGCTAAAAAAAACCTACTATAAAACGAGAGACTTTGATGAGATCTAAAGAAGTGGGGGTTAAACCTCCCGGATCGTTGACTGTACCAAAAGGCAGCAGCGCTTAGTGCTCTTAAATCTTGGTACCACAATTTAGCACAACATAAATGGGTCCAACAGGAAGCAGTCAGTCTAAATGTGGACAGTTTCAAAAATTGTTTATTAGATACAGGTCAAATAGAAGGAGCAGTATGGAGGGAACACCCCTTTGCCTGGGAAACATGGCATAACTGGAAAATAAATTTAATAATAAAAAAAAAATTAAAGGCTCGATCACAGCCTCTCCATATTCACCTATAGATCTCAGAATTCTTGTAGAACAGAACACGTTGACACAACTCTGAACACAACTCCACCAGAAGCAGATCGTAAGAGCAGAGCAGTTGTTCACAGAAGGCATTTTTATACAACAAGAGATTCTGGAACCCCTGTTGCAAAACAAAATAGACACCTATCAATATCTATCTACAATTGAAGAGTGCCTTCATGAACAGAGGGAAAATTAAAGATTTTAGCAGAAGCCCACACAACATAGAAAAAAATCTTATTTGAAACGGCTAGTAATAGGGGTCGCCTAGGTAGAATTTACAGAGCATTAAAATCCCTATGGTATAAAAAATAACTGAACTATATAGAAAGGTAGGCAAAGGATCTTGATAGGAAATTCAACGAATTGCAAACAGAAAAGATTATTCATCATTTTAATACATGCACAGCCTCACTAGAGGTCAGAGAATTCCAGGTAAAACTCACCTTACAATATTATTTAACGCCAGCTCAATTCAAATATGCAGGTAGGGCGGGTCAAGGTTTCTGTTAGCATGGCTGTGGTGAAGAGGGAACATATCTTCACTGCTGGTGGTCCTGTCATAAAATTCAAAGGTTTTGGAGCTTGGTTTGGGATTATATGGAGGGGGTTACCAGTTATCCAATACCATTCCAACTGGAGGTGATCCTTTTGGGGTTATTTCCGGAACAATCAATAATGAAAAAGTATAGACACTCATACGCTATTCTTACCTTGGCCGCAATAAATGTCATTGCCAGGAACTGGAAATCAGAGGTGGCCCCCATAGAAGGGGAAAGATTAAACCATATGTGGTTCATATTTTCAATGGAGATACTGTTGACAAATTTGCAAGAAGACAATGAAGAGCTTCAGAGCCGCTGACTCTCATGTCTGCGGGTCATCCAAGATAAACCACTAACACCAGACAAAAGAGTCTACCTGTTTACTTTTAGATTTTAGTTCAAGAATTGCTGAGTGATACTCACAAAATGGAATTGAAAGGAAAAGTGAGCTGACCATCTTGTTATTGTTACTTCTCAGTTGTGGGTTGAACTGGGAAGAGTTATACACAGATGTTAGACTGGGGTTTGAAATTGTATTTTTCTACATCAGTGCATTACTTAAAATCTTTCAATAAAAAAAAAGGTTAATTTTTTTTTATTTTTTTTTTAATGAAGGTGACAAGGACAGCCCTATCTGCCTGATCTCCTAGCGCCCAAACCTCCACCCTCTTAGCACATGTCCACTCCCCGACTCATCCGGTTGGGGAATAGAATGAGGGACACATCCCTACTCTGAGTTTGTGGTACAAGGAACTGTTCCCTTCTCAATTTTATCCCCCTTACATATTCAGAGTTACCTTTGAATACATCCCCTTGATCATCACCTGTTTTACACCCCTGAATATGAACATAAGTAATAACAATCAACACAAGAGGAAAATCCTGTGTGGTCTTCTGTCCATGCCAGCTCTTTTATTTTCAGGTGGCGGTAGCCGCCTGAAACTTAAATGCACAACCACTCTCCATTATAAACAGGGGACTGTTGAAGCCCCGATTTTGAGGAAACAGCTTCAGCTACATTGCTGAAAATTTTTCCGTGGCTATAAGTTGTGAGGACCATCATATGTGCAAAGATTGAAGATCCATCAGGAAAATAAAACGTTATGACTGTTTAAATGTTAATTGGTTGTGGTCAAAATGCACAGCGTCCTCACGATTTTGAATCATCAATATCTCCTCCCCCTGGATGAGTTGAGCCCCCAAACATCACAGGCTTGGAGCATGAGATCAATAACAACTGCTTTTGTAATAATAATAATTATTATTATTATTTATTTATGGCCAAAACTAAATAATTTGCAGAAAAACAATAACATAAACAAAATAAATATGCATCTCGGGGAATTCCCAAGCATAGTCCAGGAATACACTTATATACAACAGCCATATGTGAGGAACCATAGCCTCACCATTGAATATTTACATTGAGACATACTAGGAAAACTAAAAAACAGAATGCTCAGATAAATCCAATATCCAGCTATCCCCTAATTCAAAAGTGCCACTCATTCTGACCCTTGCTCTGGGAGTTGTCTAAATTGTAGGAAAGATTTGCGATGGTTGAAAACAGCAACAAAAAACTGGGCGACTGCAGCTGTAATGGCTGAATCCTCATCGGCCAGGGCCAGGTAAAGGAGATTGTGCCCCGACCTGCCTGGATATCTCTGGAGGAAAGAGGAAAGGTGAACAACTCGCAACTCATCATATAAATGACAGTCCAACAGAACATGCTGAACTGTCTCCACACTCTGTTGGTCAAATGGGCATAAGCGTTCTCCAAAGTCAATTGCCCTTTGACGGCCCTCTAATAGTACCGTGGGCAAGGCATTTAGCCTTGCACACAGAAAGAGATATTTCGCTCTTGGGGAGATGTAATATGATAGTGATTGGTGCAGCCAAAACTGAGTTATTAATGATTTAAAAATCGGTCCTGCAGGCTCGCACATGTGCACTTGAGCAGCTGCTGAATCGATTCTGCTGGCTCGCACAGGCGCAGTTGAAGTTTCATGTCAGTTACACACCATTGCGCTTCCCGACTCCCGGAGAGGAGCCGAGCCGAGAGCCAGAAAGCGGCGCACTGAATGAGAGCAGGGAGCCATCCCTCCTTGAGGCGGGGAGGGGATGAATTGCGTCTTTCTCAAGGGGGCAAAGAAGGGGCTGCTGCTGTCATCTTTTTCTCTCCCAGGTGCAGCCCCCTCACTAGTTAGTTTGGTCTATCCACTCCCACCCTAGTCGCTGTAACGCTATGCCTCTTCCTGCACTTTACTGCCTCTACCTCCCGCTCCCCTCACAACATTGGGATCCTGACCTGACCCCCCCAACCCTACTTCCTGCCCCCTCCCCCCGCAACATCCTGAGCCCTGACCTGCCCCACAACCCTGCCTCTACCTCCCCTCCCTTGCAACTTCCCGAGCCCTGACCAGCCCCCC
>QEPC01012145.1:4357284-4380253 GCA_003113815.1 Sphenodon punctatus
CCCCTAGCTCCCACCCCCGGCAACATCCTGATTCCCAACCTGCCCCGCAACCCCAGCCCCCGCCGCCCCGCAACATCCCCAGTCCTCACCTGCCCCTAACCCCCAGCCCTAGCTCCCACCCCCTGCAACATCCCGTCCCACCGACCTGACCCCCAATCCCCACTCCTACTTCCTACCCACCCTAAACTAACCCCCTCTTCTCCTCCCACCCCAGCAAAACATCTCCAACCCCCCCACTAAGCCCCATCTCTCGCTCCTACCTGTGATCCCCACACTGCCCCAAATTGATCCCCCACCCCCTACACCTACCTGTCACCTTGGCTCCATGACCCCAGGTCTCCCTCCTCTTCCTATCATTCCTAGTGCTATTCAGTTAAAATAATTCCACAACTCACTTAAAAGTTGTGTAACAACTAATATATTAATCTCCTCATATATCATATCCCACAAAACCAAGAAATTAACCAAAAAAACCCTTAACAGTTTAAAAAAACCTTAAATGCACAAGTTTTCTTAAAATACAAAAAAATTACCAAATTCAGTACAATTACAATTAAAAAAACCTTCCACTCCATACATTGCAATAAAACATAAATGCAAAAAAACCAGAAATTATTTCAGAATTTCAGCAATATTTAATATTTTATCCTCATCTACATACATGTAATATATGTACTTAATTCCTTACCATACATGCTTTTATTCATTTTTATCAATAACTAAACTTTCAACATTTTTCCATTATTAAACTTTAATTTTTTATCATAATTGGACAAAGAATTTTTTTTTCAGAGTGCATTAAGTCTGTTTGTGTTTATACAGAACTTGATTCTGTACAACTAATTGTATAATGTTGTGTACACTCACATTCTTAACTTCATTGTATGAACTGTATAAAATTTGTATACATTTAAATAACATGTTTTTTTAATTGTAATTGTACTGAATTTGGTAATTTTTTTGTATTTGAAGAAAACTTGTGCATTTAAGTTTTTTAAAAAACTGTTATTATTATTAGCAGCCATTTATATTTATTTGTATTTATTTATTTAATTTATTTATGCCCCGCCTTTCCTGCAAACAGCTCGGGGCAGCTAACAAATCTCATATAAAACAATATTTAAAATATTTAAAACATCATAAAGATCTCAACAATTAAAACAGGGAAAGACGAGATTATAACAAAAAATAAGGACGGGTAGGGGGATAAAAACCCACTAACCCACCCTCCCCAAAGGCCTGGGCGAACAGCCAGCTTTTAGAAGCTCGCCGGAATGTTAAGAGGCTTGGGGCCAGGCGAGCTTCCTCCGGGAGGGAATTCCAGAGCTTCGGCCCGGCCACCGAGAATGCCCTCTCCATTTTGGCCCACCGCTTAACACGAGGGACCTCCAAGAAGGCACCCCCGGCAGACCGAAGGAGCCGCTCTGGGGTGCGGAGGGTGAGGTGATCCCTGAGGTATGAGGGGCTGAGACCGTGAAGGGCCTTACAGATTAATATTAATACCTACTAATAGCTACTAATATAGCTCTCTCAGCGTTCAAGATGCTTTCTAATCCTCACCAGGTTCACCCTCACACCACCCTGTGAGACAGATGATTATTATTCCCATTTTAGAGATAGGAGCACGAACCACACCCCCAGCCCACACATCCAGCAACACCACCAGCATCCCAAAGAGGAACAACAAGAGTAGTAAGTCAGCATATCCTGGGGTGGGGGTTACAAAACACGGTAGCCATCGCACCATAACAGATATTATATTATTATTATTATTATTATTATTAATAATGAAATTTAATACCCCGCCCTTCCTGCACAACGGCTTGAGGTGGCTTACACTCACAACAAAAACTTTAAAACCATCAAAAATGAGGACTAAAACTTATCCCCAAAGCCAAACCCTATCCCTAAACCAAACCCTCCCAACCCCACCCTAACCATCCTCCCCACAAGGATCATCGCCCCATAACACTGTTCACAGGCATCCACCACAAACACGATAGAAGGATATTGTCCAGTAGCTGCTGGAACAGATCACCCATCAGATGGCCGAGATCCAGAACACCATACAGGGGAAAGCAGAGGAGCACCGGGATTGCGTGCGCCAGGCTGAAAGGCAACATAGAAAGCTAATTTCAGAAAGACACACAGAACACTGCAGGGAGAGTTGGCAATAGGACCACCACATATGACCCTTGCAGGGGTCAATGGATATGGATGGCTGTGAACTCAAGACCCCAACAGAGAAATCTGTTGAGTTCCTGAATGGCCTCCTAGTCCATTTGGCCCCTTCCAGTGCTGCAGCAAACTCCCACAACCCCCCCACCCCGCCCCCTGCCTAAGGACACGGGCTGCTACAGCTCCCACACTCCCTGTCCCAGTGCAACAGAACTTGCAAGACATGCCTGCCACCAGCCACTCATCTGCACTCCCACTGGCAATCCCTGCTGCTACAGTGCAGCCCCAGGGGCAGCATGAGGAGGTGGAGGAGCAGGAGCAACAACAACAGGAGGAGGACGACGATCTGCAGCTTTGACCTGCTCGCAAATGGAAATGGATGGCAATGCCCAGGAGAAGCAGGGCCAGGGGTAAAAGTAACTGAGAATGTGAGAACAATAAATGGAGTTTATTTTATTTTATTTATTTTATTTCTTGGCATTTTTATGCTGCCCCCTCATGCCCACGGCATCTCGGAGTGCTAACAATATGATAAAACAATAAAATACATTAAAACCAACATCACTTTTAAAATAATTTAAACCCCCCCCGACCCTAACCCTATCCTCCTATTCCCCAAATTCCCCACCCCACCACTCTTCCCCCAGTTACCCCTTGCTCCCCCCCTCCCCTCCAAAGGCCTGGGCAAACAGCCAAGTCTTGCATACCTGCCAAAAGGCGAGCAGACCTGGGGCCAGGCGGACTTCCTTCGGAAGGGAGTTCCACAACTGTGGCCCGACCACGAAGAACACCCTCTCCATGGTGGAGTTAAGTGGATTGGAATCTCGTTTGTGTGTTATTACAGCTGTTACAGCCTATATACCAGTGACTCCTGATGAGTGCAGTTTTTGACCTATGTAGCCCCTGCACACTGCACTGCTCCATTATACCTGGGGGCACCCAGCTGCACACAATGGGCAAGCAAGTGTACACCCATATATACACAGGAGTATACCTTGAGGTGCAGGGCTCGTATAGAGCCCACACTACAGCATGGCCAAGATAGACATTTTTAATGATTTGGCCCTGACTCTGTGAGCCATTCCAACAATCTGTTCTGTCAGAGGTCATACCAACACATCTGAATGCTCATCCATGTCATGGAGGAGGAGGACTAGGATCAAATTATACAAAAGGGCCAGGGGCACTAGTTAATGGAACCATTAACTAGGGGCCCGGCCCTGCCCCTCCTGGAACCATTATTTATTTATAATAAATAATTTAATTAAATTAAATGGCACCAATCTGGGATCAGGAGGGATTGGTCCACAACTATGGGTCCATCCCCAGCCACTACAACCTTGTGTTCTGGAGTAGTCTCTGAAAGGATGAGAGTGTGACAAGGAGGTCGACACTGGAGCACACAGTGGGAATGGTGGGGGTATGTGTGGGGTCTCACTGGCATGGATACAAGTTTGTTAGGGAGCAGTCAGACATGACCCAACTGCATCCCCCGCCCCCCCCCCCCCAGTGTTATGGGGCAGTGGTCTGATGAGTGCTAATGTGGTGTGGCTACCTGGCAGGAAATGGGGTTCTCGCTCTGCTGTCAGTGGTGCAGGTTACAACCAGCCCATATCCTCCAATTGGTAAGTCAGTAAAAACATCACCTAGGAGCGAGAGAGGGGCAATTACAATGTATCCTCTCTTGCAATCTTGTTAACCCGACAGGTTGTCAGGAACTCCTCCCTCACAAAGCAAGCAAAGCAGTCGTATCCACGGCCCCTGAAGCTCACCCCTCAGGGTCACACCTCCTTTGGACATTAGGAAATGGCCAGTGCTCCTTGTAGCCTAATATCTGGGGTTTAGCCATCCCCTCCCCTATGCCAGTCATCCCACGGTGTGCTGTCCAGTGTGGCTCCTCACTGAGGCCACTGCTCTGTGTGTATCAGCATATGATTATGGATAGCAGGCTCTAACGGTAGCTGCAACACACACCTACAACAGGGCATGGGAATATGAGAGTGATCATTAAACGTTCACTGGCAAGAGTTCGACAGTCCACAGCAAGTGGGTTCTTTACCATGGGATGAAACATGAGGTTCAACTGAATTGAATGCAGGGGGACAGATATGCCTGGTGTTCTGAGGGACAGAGAGATTCCCTCTTCTTCCCCCCTCCCCCCATATTAACCACAGTTCACACAGTTCCTTATCCCCTGGCATTTCCAAGGCACAGGTGAAAGGAGCCAAGCGGGCATGTCATCAGTGGTGGCCAGGGAGAGGGACTGTCAACCTATACAACCGGCTAGGGAATGCAGTGGGTTGTGAGAGACAGTCAATACAGTCAGACCTACAGGAAGCACATAGTCGGGACCACAAGTTTTCTATACCTGCTCCATACTCAGCTAGTTAATTGTGCTGTATTGTCGCTATGAAGTGATCAAGTGCTGCAGGAATAGACTACGGGAAGCCCTCCCAAATGTCACTCCCCTCACCTAACTCCTGCTGATACCTACCATCCAGTACAATCTGTTACCTGGGGTCTGTGTATTCATATCCTCACCACACGTGCCAGCCAGTCATCATTCTTGATGTAACCAAGCCAAACTCGTGCACCTGGGACCTCACATCTTCGTGAATGTTACACCCCTTGTCTCTCCCTCTGTTCCCCTTCCTTCATCCCCCCTGCCCCCCGTCTCTCAGATTGTAAGCCCTAGGGCAGGGACCATGCCTTTTCCATTACTTTGTAAAGCACCAGGTACATTTCTGGTGCTATATAAATGCTTGCTAATAATAATAAAATAAAATAAAATAATAATAATAATGTCACCATGCTAAGGGCCATGAACATAGGGCTGTATGGCTCCCCCTGTCATCCCAGACCTTCTGTAGGAAAGGTGTCCATCATGGGTCATGGGATCGTGTGTCAGGGATGTGAGGAGGGGGCTATTGAATCACAAAATGGTGATTTGGACCGTTGCAATGCGACAGGACACATTTACCATGAGAAAAAGAACCCATTATTGGTCAATAACAGCATGTTGGTATCCACAGCTATATTAACCTTACCTATAGATGTGTTTGGCACAGCTATCCACCAAGGATGGATATGTGCCCCAGGGAAGGGCAGCATATATAAATAAATACATGGATGAATACAGCAGAATATGGACTGTCTAGTCATCTAGAACATGTCCTATGGGAAAATAGGTAAACAAAGCAACATTTCCAAATCAGTTTCATTCACTGTAGCCATTGTACAGGTGACCAACATCCCCCCCCAAGAAAAAAAAAACCCAAAATTATACCACCACCATACATAGAAAGGAACAGTACAGAACGCCCAGAGCTGAACACACCCTCCCTCCTTCCCAGGTCTGCCCCTGAGAGGATCACACAACTTATGTGTTCAGGCTTGTTCAGGTCCAGTCAGCTTACATGTGAGCAAAATGCCTGCGTGCTCAAGGCATCCCAGATCCTATAGGCCATGCATTGTTCACATCTGGGGTTCTCCTGCCTTTAAAGTGGAAATGGCTCTTGGGGAACAATGGTAATGGGGTTGTCCAGGTCAACCCCATTGGTTTCACAAATGTGGATCACACAGGCAGCTGACACCATAAGGGGTGCCATCTCCACAGACAAATTGATCCTCCCACTGATGGCTCACCAACGCTGCTTCAGTACCCAAATGCCTGTTCAAACACGCACCCGGAGGCACTCAGATGCCTGTTGAGTTGTATCTACTCCAGAGTACAGGCAACAGGATAGGCCTTCATCACCCATACAGTCAGGGGGTAGGCTGGGTCCCCAAGAATGACTGGTTTCATGTGGACTCCCCTCGATGGTGGTTTAGGTATTGGGGTCAAATGCACCCCCCATACATTCTGGCATAGAAGGGGGACTGCCTGAGGATCCGTGCATCATGACTCCTGCCCAAGTAACTGGTTGCCAGATCTATTAACTGAACATGGTCATGCACAACTGCGGGTAGAATGATGGAGTGGTATCCCAAGCAGTTGATGAATTCATCGTGGCTGGGGGGTGGGGGTGGAGAATATGGATGTCCGTGCTATCAATAGTCCCCATGCAGTTTGGGAAATCACTTGGCTGGAACCCCTCAATCACCTGATCAGGGTTGATCAGGTGCACTGGCCTGTTGAGCAGGAGGGCCTCAACAGCTTTGCAGAACTTACAAAGGAGTGCAGCCAGAGGTTCCCATGGCAAGGTGTTTGCAGTTTGACAATGAAACAGCAGGAGTCTGGGTTTGCAAGCATCCATATAGTGATGGCTCCATGTAGCTCCATGGGGATAGGGCTTCACATGGCCATTCACTCCAACCATGGTCTGAGGAACTTGGATAGCCAAAACAGCAGGTGGCGGGACATGCTGAAGTAGAGCGGTCACTCCGTGTCACACCACATGGCCAGGACCCTCTTCCACCACTCCTGTGGCCTGTCTTGGACACAGGCCAGGGGAGAAACCTAAAAGGTCTGATTTTAAAATACTTATTAAGGTACTTTAACCCTTCATATATTGCTGAACCTTGTGGTTTTCCTATTCTTGATCTACTTTTGAACTTTTTTTTTTGTAGAAATTATGTTGCGAAGACTGAGTCTCATCTGATATAATTCACCCCTGAAGAAGTGAAATGTTGGGCTGACAGTTTCCGTGATTAGAAAAGCAAGTACATCAAGCATGGATTTGATCTTCCTCTTCCTGAATTTTGGTGCCATCTTTAAGAACTTTTTAGTTCTAGCAAGTTGAACTCTGCCATCTGGAATTTATTCTTTCAACTTATATTTGTTGCAGCAAGCTTGGACTATTTCCTCTGTTTCTCTCCATTGGAGTTATTCTTTCAGATTGAACTATGTTGCCTTCCATTCTACCTTTATTTTAGTTTAATAAATTTCATTGATAAGGGTTGCAGTTAGTGCTGCTGTTTTGTATTATTGCATCTGCACCTAATAGCCTTGTGTTTTGTTTTGGACCCAGGCGTACCTGGCTGTAGGCATTACCAGGCAATAGGGATGGGCAAACAGAACCGAGTTCGGAAATTCGGTTCGGTTCGGAAATTCGGTTCTGTCGACCGAACTATTCGAGTTCGGTCCGAACTCCGAACTTCCAAACGAAGTTCAGAAATTCAAACCCCATTGAACTAAATGGAAGATTATCTTTTAGGGATGGGCGAACAGAGCCGAGTTCGGAAATTTGATTCGGTTCGAAAATTGAGTTTGGTCCGAACTCCGAACCGCATTCACCCATCCCTACCAGACAAATGCTCTCTAGAGCAACAGCAATGTGCTGGGAGCTAAGAGTAGCAGCCCTGTGAAGCTCTGCGTGAATCGCCAGCATTTTTGCTATTGTAGCTCACTGCCTCATCATGTGAACTTCTGCCAAGTCCTATGTTATGCGGTCAGCCAGCAGTCGCCTGAGCCTCAGCAACCTGCCAGCACAGGTTCTGCAGTCAGTGACTGAGCTGCCCTTGCCTTTTCAGGCGGGCAGTCTGCAACACCTGGACTCTGCCGAGGCACACCTCAGCAATGTTGATTATGGTTTTCATGTGTCTGAGGAGCTTCTCATGATCCGTGTCTCCCAATAAGATTGCCAAGATGCCTTTGGACAGAACTTTCTGGTTTCATGAGCTGCATGAGGGCAGCAATCAGCCATTACCTGCCTGGCTGCAGTGATCCTTACACAGGTGGCGACCTGATTCCCACCCTTTGCCAGCCCCACACTTTATGCTCAGGTCCAGCTTGTGGACAACAGTGGAGGGAAAACATGAAGGCCTACAGCTTCAGCTGTGGCGTGTTCTCTGCAGGGGACGCTCTTGTAAGCAAGACATGGCTTTGGAAGACTTTGGCTCCAGGCCAAGACTGATGTTAGTCTTATCTCTCAGAGTTGGATGGGTGCAGTGGCCTTGCAGCGGGAGAGACTGAGAGCCGTCCTTGCTGCCATGTAACAGTTTTTGACAGATGCCATAAGCTTCCCCTTCCACCTCAAGGCCCCTCTGTTTGTGTTGTGTGTAACCCTTATTGCGCTGTCATTCCTACTGGGATACTCTCCGGTGTGTTGGGCTCTCACTGTCCTCTGCCTGAAGCCTCTAGAGTAAGTAGCATGGCCTCTGTTACAGCCCCAGCCTGTGGGGCACGGAGGTGTTGGAGTGTTACTGACACCCTGTGCTGGGAGGAGTGATGGTGCTGTGTGACATTCAGGGCCTGTTGGCAGATCCATCTGTCTAGGTGGATGAATATAGGCTTGCAAGCTGATATATGTCTCTTTTGGGTCACACAATATCTGGCCAGGAATGTGTTGAGAAGGCCTGTCAGCTTGGTTTCAGGGTGCTTGGACCTGCAGTACTGCCCCCTACCCTGGGAACAATGGGAATGTGGACAGTGGCCAAGAGCACAGATTTGGTGGGGAGATGTGCTCTCCTGGAGTATTGCCTTTGCCTGGCAGAACCCTGTCGGTTGGTCCTGCTTTCCCCATTTCCTTCACCAGTGCTCTGATGAGAGCGAGGGGCCATATGCTTTGGTGGCAGGGGTACCTTGTTTGGATGCTGGAGCTGGACTTCCGAGGAGGTGCCCCCGGTGGAGGACTGCATGCATGCGGAATACAGTGCTGCTGAGTTCCATGCCCTATATGAAATTTGGACACAACCTGAGGTACAGTCGGCTCTTGGATGCAGTGATCCAGTTGACCCCCACTATATGGTGAATCAGCATAAGCTTGTCAAGGGCTCATAAAGGGGATGTTTGAGTGGGGGTTGTATTTGGAAGGTGCTGAGTTCCAAATACAAAAACAGCTGCAAGTCCCACATTCAATTTTGCTCTTTGAAGTTCCTTTCACTGTGAGTTGATTGCACCCCACCCCAGGACTGAAACCCACCAAGCAGCCCGCTCCCAGAGACCTGTATCTAGGTGCCTTGCCTGTACCTTTGCACTTTCAACTTTCTGTTGCTTTGAGTGATTAACATTAGTTTTGACACTCCTCTGGGATTGGTACCCATGCACCGGACCCCTCCTGGGGACTTGCATCCAAGAGTCCCACTTTAGATTGTGCCCCATGGGTCACCAGAGTGAGTGATCTGTGTCTCTTGTTGTGTATGGCTTGTGGACTGGACTGGAAGCCTGCCTAGGCAACTGGTTGTTGGGGCAGCATGAAAGCAATAACAATGATGTCCTATTGATTATATGCCACATTGGATACATACATCTTTTAAGCACCAAGAAATAATTTTAGGATGAATAATTACAGCAAGGACAATTTCACATTCAGAGTTTTTCACATTAACAAACTCAGACAGAAATCTCTTATTTTTAGGACATGCCCTAAAATTCATGAAGATGCGAGGTCTCAAGTGCACGTATTTGACTTGGTTACGATGAGAATGACAGCAGGCAGGTCCATGTTGCAAGGATAAGGTATAGGAATAGTGGCTCAGCAGGATAAAGGGTCAGACAGAGCAGAGCGAAAGAGGTGAGTTTTAAGGAGAGATTTGAAGGTATGAAGGGAGGGGGCAAGGTGGATGTGGACAGGGCGGGAGTTCCAGGCATGGGGGGCAGCAAGTGAGAAGGGACGAAGGCGCTTAGGGGAGCAGGGAAGGCGTGGAAGGGTGAGAGAAGGGACAGAGGACGAGCGAAGTGCACGGGTTGGAGTATGGAGGGCGATAAGTGCAGAGAGGTAGGAGGGAGCAAGGATTATAAATGCATAAGGATTATAAATAACCGGCCTTCTTAGGTTATTGTGGGATCAGGCCCAGAGTGGGTCTGTATACATTGTTGAGAAGATGCCCCGCTCATGGAGTAGGCATTGGATGAAGCCAGAAGTTACGGCTAGACTGCCATGTCCTGACTGACCCAGGACAGGCAGCACAGGCATATAGGGTACGCACCGGCCAGAGCACAAAACACATATGCTCCCAGCTGTGCTAACAGCTGCACAGCCTGGGGGCAGGGAGAACAGGGAACGTGCAGCAGGTTGTCTTCACCCCCAGACTGCGCCCAATGCCCCCTCCATGCCATGATGGGCAACCATGGCGGCTACGGCAGAGGCAGCCCAGGCCGGCAAACTGGTCCAGAAATAGACATGCAGCTCTGGGGTGGCCCAATTTGACCCAATCGGAGTAGACCCTAACCGTCACTATGACCTGAGATACCCCAGATCAAAAATCTGGCAGTACCTGGAGTCCATGAACAAACATGCCACTGTGGGCCGAACCAGTCCACTGTCATGTTTGCTTTTACCCACTGAGGCAGTTCCCTGTAAGCCCTGGGAAGGATTAAAAGAAGAAGAGCAAAGTAGTCTATTGATGTGTCCTGAGTGCTCCCAGCTGGGGGAAGCAGGAAGCTGCTAGTCAGCTGAGGAATACCAGCCATAAAAGGCTGAGTTGGTGCTCAGACAGAAGGGACCACTAGAGAAGTGGTTATTATTTATTTATTTATTTATTTATTATACACATTTTTACCCTGCACCCTCCTGCTAACAGCAGCTCAGGGTGGCTAACAATATGCAAATATAAATATAAATATAAATATAAATATAATAAGCATAAAAGTATAATATAAATATACCATAAGAACACTGACAGAAAATCCACATGGTGGGGCACTATAAATACAGAAAGCCCTCAACCATAACCCTCAAACCCCCACCCCTTACCCATCTACCTTACCAAAAGTCTGGTGAAACAGCCATGTCTTGCATTTGTCATCGAAAGGAGGAGAGGTCCAGGGTCAAATGGGCCTCTGCTGGAAGGGAGTTCCACAGTCTTGGTGAGGCCATCAAGAATGCCCCCTCTATAGTCACCCCCTGAGATACATGGGGAACTTCGAGAAGGGCGTTCCCGGTTGACCACATGAGTTGATCCAGAGCCCGGGGAGTGAGGTGGTCCCGCAGATAGGTGGAGCCTAGGCCATATAGGGCTTTATAGGTAAGCACCAACACCCTGAATTGGGCCCAGAAGACTATAAGCAGCCACTGCAAAGAATGGAACACTGGTGTAATGTGCTCCTGGAAACCTGTCACCGTGAGGAAATGGGCTGCCACGTTCTCCACCAGCTGCAGGCTCCAAACCGTCATCATGGGTAGCCCCATATAGAGCACCTTACAATAGTCCAGTCCTGAGGTGATGAAATTATGGATGATAGTGGCCATGTCAGAGTCCGAGATGTACAGCTGAAGCTGCCACACCAGATGTAATGGGCGAAACATGCTCCTCACCCCCGCCCCCATCTGGGCATCCAGGCAGAGCTGAGAATCGAGGAGCACTCCCAGGCAATGAATCTGAGGGACCAGTGGAGGACGAACCTTGTCAATGACAGGGGACACCAACCCCACCACCCTCCCCACTAGCACCTCCGTATTGTTGGGATTCAGCTTCAGATGGCTCACTCTCATCTAGTCTCCCACAGCCACCAGACTTCAGGTAAGCACAGAGACTGCTAGGTCTGGGTTAGATGAAAAAGAGAGGTAGAGTTGAGTGTAATCAGCATATCAAAGACACCGAACATCAAACCGCCTCACGACCTCGCCCAGCAGCTGCAGTAGTGGAAAGCCTGCACTATCCAGCTAGCTAGGACACAAGGGGGAGATGCAGGCCCTAAGGGAGCCTGGGTTGGAGTCACAAAGTTCTGGAGGATCTAGGGGCTGAAAGCTCAATGAGGGGCTCACTTAGGAATAGTAGTCTGGAGGCTGAGAGCCTTGTGAAGGGTTGACCTCATTCCAAAGAAGACTTTGCTGTAAAGAGGGGTGAGGGGAGCCTCTGCAATTTTAAGATAGTGCACCACGTAGATGAAAAACCAAAATTTGACTGTGGCAACTTACACTTCAGTGAGTCCAAACATACTAGAGTACCTCTTTCTGTACTATATATTCAAAACATGTCCTTTCATCTAGGCGTCTCACCAGACTTCTTTTCCAGAAATAAATTCTATAGTTTTCAAATACAGGAAGAAAATCACAAACTTAGAATTTACTCTTCCTGACTCTCCAAACACACCCATTAAATCTATGAACCTCACTGGGGGCGATCCCATGCCCCGCAGACCCCTTGTGGACCACCATTGCGGGTACATTCTGCTGCGTGCACATGCGGGGAATCTGTGGGGCATAGGATTGGCCCCACTGACTTTGCTATTGCTGTGTGTTTCTGGGATGTTCAACAACTTTATCAAGTCTCTCACAGGAAAGTCAGAAATTATGAATTAAAAGCAACTGCAGGAACTGTCTCATATCAATGCTTCTCAGCTGGTGAGTCACAATCCACAGGAGGGTCCTGGGTAGGTCAGGGAGTGGCCTTGGAGCAGAGCTGCAGTGGAGTTCCCTGGGGACCCACACAATCAAGCTGCACCAGAGCATATCCCCTTCTGTATCCTCTCCTGTTGCTTGTTCTTCTGGCTGCCCATACCTCTGAAGGGCAGAAGAGGGAGAGGAGGGGCTTTCTGCAGCTTCCTCACCTCTCTAGCTTCTGCAGCCTTGTGCCAGCTCCTGCTGCTGCCACTACTGGTATCAGGTTCTCCCCACAGCTGTTGCCACGAGGATCATGCCCTTCCCACTGCTGCCACTGCCACCAAGATTGAGCTCACCCACTGCTGCTGCCCAGTCACTCCTGATTCTGGATTTTGTTTAAGATGAGTTCCAGATTTTTTAAAAATGTTTTGGTGTGTCTCTCACCCAGAAAAACCTTGAGAACCACTGTCTTACACCGCATTTGTGGACTATAGGGAAAAAAACACTATCAGGTTACAGAATAATGAATATCCTGCAGCACTGCGACTAGAGATGTGCACCAGAGAACCATGTCATTTTTCATTTTCGTTATATTTGAATTATTTTCGTAACATTTCGTTTTCATTTTCGCTTTCGTTTTTTATTTCTATTGGTTTCAATGGGAAACATATTTTTGGCTGTAATCTTTTTATTTTTCATTATATTTGGATGACACATGGAGGGATTGTACCTTCAATGGAAAGAATTACGTGTACCAAAGTTCAGAAATATTGGATAAAGGATTCCATTTTTATAAGCAGTTGAATTATGTTATTCAACTGCTTATCAAATTATAGTGAATTCTGTCACAGTGCTGCAGGATGTGATTGTGATAATAATTGGCCAGCCTGGATGTGAAATCTCCTGATTGCTGAGATTCTATTGCCAAAGTCCCAGTTATATCCTTTCTATGTCTGCCTCAGGGCCGCCCCCCTATGTCCGCCTTGAAGCCAACACTGATTGGTCCTGTAAAGCTGGAAGCATGCAGTAATTGGCCACTGAATGTGTCTGTCAGTCTTTTGGGTAGCTCCCCATCCTCCCTCCTATAGCCACCCTCCCATGCCATGCCAGGTGCCTACCTCTGACAGACACTGCATGTGCTGCTATTTATATGAATAATGGTCTTCAACAACTTTAACTGTTTATTAAATCAGGTCCCTTTATCAAATTGTCCTGTAGTTTGGCAGAGATGACAGTGAAGTTGTGGGATATATTTCTGTCAAATGTCTTGTAAACACGATGGAATATAAAAATGTTACAGCCAGAAATGCATTTTCAAGTTAATGGCTTGTAACATAAGGACTGTATATCCAATATTTCTGACATTTGTCAAGATTGGTAATCTTGTGGATGACCATAATATTACCAGATTTCATAAGATTTGGATGGAAGATAAAAAAGCTGTTGCCAGGAATGTTTATGGAGTTTTTCTTAAAATTATCCCAGCTAAGGCAACAGTTAATGCTGGTAATAAACATTTATTATTATCTTAAAATTACAACATTCAATTGCTTATAAAATCGGGTTCCTTTAACCACGCTTTTCAAAATAAGGAACACTTAGTGCCCTCTATTGGGGGTACAATATACCCAAGTTTCATCAGAAGTAAAGAAGAAACAATAGCCAGAGATATGTTTTTTAGTTTTTTCCCATTATTTAAAAAACAAAAATTTGTTTTCATTTTTCTTAAAGAAAATAAATATTTTTGTTTTGGTTATTATAATGAAAACTAATTGCACATCCCTTACTGTGACAGAGGACATAAGATCATCTCTATTGGTTCTTTCCTAAACATATGCTGGTGGTCACAAAATGAGGATATTTGGTTGACATTTCTGTTGGCCAATTAACATCACAAACCGATCTTATACCACAGTGACACATAAGAGAATCCCTAGCATAGGCTCATTTTCTGCATATGCTGTGAAGGCTTATAAAACTGGAACCCTTTATCACATCTTTCTGATATTTGGAAAAATGATCCTGAGGGTATGAGATACAATCCTGCCAAGTTTCATTTACACGGGTTGGACTAGAAAGATGCTTCAGTCAGACATACATTTATGAGTGAATTACTTATACCACTATGACTATTTATCCAATCTTTCTGAAGGCTGGCAAAGATAGTAAGCATGAGGAGGGGTATAAACTTGCCAAGTTTCATCCACATTAAATGGGAGACAAAAACGTTACAGCCATGAATGTATATGCAGATTCTTGCAAAATAACACAATATAACTGCTTATAAAATTGGATTCCTTTATTTGATCTTTCAGAAATTTGGTGCACTTAATGCCTTCCATTGGTCATACAATCCTTCCAAATTTCATCTAAATATAATGAAAAACAATATTTGCAGCCAAAAATGTGTTTTCCATTTAAACCAATGGAAATTGAAAACAAAATCAAAAACAAAAATGAAATTTTGATATGTATGAAAGCAAAAATACCATTTAAATAACAAAAACAAAAAACAACATGGGCCCCTGGTGCACACCTCTACTGCTCCATGCCTTTGCCTGCATTCTGCAGAAAGCTGAGCTGCAGGAGGGGAACAAGGAAGCCTCTTCCCAGTTGTGTACAACACTCAAATTAGTCCCTGTTTCAAGGGGGACTGATCAGGGGCACACTGTGGGCTGATATCGGTCGCCCTGAAAATAGGGACCAATTAGAGTGTAGCTGGGAAGTGACTTCCCTTCGTCCCTTCCCACTCAGATAAATTTACTGTTGGGTCCCAGCTAAGCTATGCAGAGTGCCGCATGGCTGGGGAGGCAGAGAGCAAGGTCAGCTCTCTGCAGAATGCAGACGGAGGCAGGGAGAAGTGAACAGCTACTGGATTGGAGTCCAGCAACCCCACAGTAAGTACTTTTTTATTTTTCTTGATGAGAATCCAGCCCATTTCTCAGGTCATTCTCGTTTCCCACTAGAGCCAATTGTACCTCCAAGCAAATAGAATTAGACTCCCCATATATCCACACAGTGCAGTTGGACTGCCCCTCGAGTAAAACTTTGGTGGTAATAAATGTATATTTCCCCCCTAGGAAGAAAGGCCTCAACCCAGGGTGGTGGATCCCCTTACTGGAAAACAAACTAGAATATATCAGGTTACTGGTTCCACATGCTATGCTGCTCTTGGCAGGCGACTTTAACACCAGAATTGGAAATTACGTGGGCAGAACTGTGACAAATGTAACAGCTATGAATGTGGAACTTAAAATGCTGCACCTGAGGACCAATGCTGATGGGAAGTGTTTATGGGAATTTATGCGAAAAAACAACTGGAGGAAGTTAAACGGTGAGATTGCTCCCGATGCCTTTTGCGCTGTGTGTGGTCTCAGCACTGTGGATTATGTTTTGATTGAAGAATCTCACTGGAAGGCCTGCTTGGACTTCCAAGTACGGTTCAGACCCGAGAGACCATCATCCAGTAACGGCATGAATTTGCCTTTATGAGGCTACAGGGGGAGGGAATAATCCCCCCAATGATGTCACTCTCAGAGAAAGTAGTATGGAAGAACGTCAAGTGGAATGAGAAAATAGAGCAAAAGGTAAAGGATATCTGTATTGCACACTCTATGAAAATGGAGGGGGTTCAAACACCAGAACAGACCCCGGAACAGATTATAGAAGGATATCAGACTTTACTCAATGAATTGTATATGGTGCTTTTAGCACCAGGGAGGAAACAAATTCGTCTTAGAGGACATCAGGGGTAGTTCAACAAGGAATGTTTAATTGAAAAAAAGAAACTGCTCGAACTCCTGAAAAAAACCAAATTTTTAGATGAGAACGAATTTAAGACAAGCTGGAGATTTGCAAAACAAAATTACAAAAGGCTGTTAGCACAAAATAAACAAGATTACCAGAAAACTATGTGGGAGCATCTGAAGCAGGCAGTGGAATTCAAGGATTTGCACCTTTTTTGGAAAATTCTCAGTGGGAATAATAGGCACAGGAACATTGTCCCTGATGCCTTCCCTCTGGGTAAGTTATTATGGGGAGAAATTTGGGAATAATGACTCTGTTCAGGAACTTGCACAGGATGAAGTTGACTTGTGGGAAGAAATCGGGGATGACGAGTTGAAACCCTACATGGTCTTAGATGAAGACATAATACACTACATACAGGAACCTAGAGTGCGAAAGGCCTCAGGACCTGATTCCCTACTTCCTGAACTGTTTCAGTCAAACACGTCCTTTTGGGCCTTGGTTTTGGCTAAGGTCATGAATAGCGCCATAAGGAAAAATTGTGTCCCGCAATCATGGAAAACTAATATCTTGGTCCCAATATTCAAGAAAGGGGACAGGGCCAATCCAGGGTCATACAGGCCAAAAAGCCTGATTGATTTACCTGCTAAAATCTATGGGAAACCCCTGTTGGGACACATTACAGAATGGTTGGAGACAAAAAACATTATGGGAGAAGAACAGGCTGGATTTCGTCATGGATATTCCTGTATAGATCAGTGTTTTTCGTTGTACCATCATTTGAGAGAATACACCTACTCCAAACAGCCAGTTTACGTAGCCTTATTGATCTTCAGGGAGCATTCAACACTGTAGATAGGTCTAAACTCTGGCAAAAACTCGTCCACAGGGGAATGGATCCACCATTGTTGAAATTGATCCGCAATTACTACTCAGACACTAAGACATCGGTTAGGCATGAAGTACAGGGTGAGCTCACAGAATTTTTCCCCACTGCAAGGGGAGTGAAGCAGGGTTGTGTTATTCCCCCAATCTTATTTAGTCTCTTCATTAACGATCTTGCTACTAGACTACAAAACCCTGCACATCATCACCCAAAGACTGTTGGTGGTGATTTGTATTTACTACTTTATGCCGATGACATGACGCTTATGTCTTTATCACCCATCGGCCTCCAAAGGATGTTAATTTCTTTAGCAGAGTACGCAAAGGATAACTCTCTAGTAATAAATGTTCCCAAATCTAAAGTGATGTCTTTCGGGACACCTAAACACCATTGATGGGTTATTGGTAAAGAAAAACTCGAGGGGGTCTCTTCCTTTACTTACTTGGGGGTTACTTTTGACGCAGCTTTATCCTGGAGGTCACAACTTTTCAGGGTAAGGCAGAAGGCAGAGCAGGCCGCAAGTGGGATCTTGAAATTTTACAAGAATTGTGGCAAACGTCCCTGCAGAGAAGCTCTGAGAGTGGCAGAGGCAAAACTGGAATCCACTCTTTTGTACGGTGCTGAGTTGTGGGGGGTTGGATCAAAGGGCCTGTAATGCAGTAGAGGTTGTGCAGACTGCTTTTTTGAAGAAACTCCTGGGAATACAAAGCTCCACTCCAAGAGCGTTGGTTAGGCAGGAGTTGGGGAGTTTGAATGTGGGCACTAAGGCTAAACAGCGAGTATTTGTCTACTGAATAAAAATCAGAACTCTCTCCCCAAACCATATTCCCAAGAGAGTCCTGATGGAAATGGAAGAAAATCAGAAAGGGAGGAACTCCTGAGTTAAAGAAGTGAGATTGGAACTAGCAAAAATGGGCCTTGGGTTTATTGGTGAAACCATGGATCGTATCCCTATCTCAACAGATAGGGAACAGATCACAACACGATTGATAGATATTGTCCTTCAGGAAGACAGGAGCAGGGTGGGCAAACTAGCCCACATGCCTCTGAACCAATACAGATTTTCAGCAAAAATGCCCACTCTCTATTTGCAGATTCCCCAACACCATTTAAGACTAGTTATTACTCTATTGAGATTTTCGCAACTGGATCCTAGTATACAGGAGGGCAGGTGGCAGGGAATTCCATTGGCACAAAGACTATGCCCCTGTCATCAGAAGAGAGTAGAGGATATACCACATCTCCTATGGGAATGCCCTCTGTCTACAAGTAATAGATCCAAATGGCTGAGTCCATGGATGAAAGGGGAAGAAGGGCTTTCTCCCCAGGAAAAGATGGTACAGCTTTTTTTGGAGCTATCATCAAATTAAATAGTCCATCTTGGGAAATTCTTACATGCAGCTCAGATGAAAAGGAAAAGACAGGTCAAAAATGGAAAGTGATATCTCCTTGATATGTGATGTACAAAGCACTACTCAGTAGAGACTCAGTAGAGACTGTAGTGGGAGGTTCCCAAGTAATGGCGAGAATGCCAACCACAAACTATTTAGACTTCTGTATAATGGTGATTTTGATCTTACTTATGTTTCTGTCTATGTGTTATAGGAGAGATATGTATTGCTACTTAGTGAAAGCAGTCCCCAACCAAAGGTGTAAATGTCAATCACCAATCATTTCGATTTTTGTATGAAGGTGGTTTGATCTCACATATGTTTCATCTTACATGTTATATGAGAGACATGAGTTGTTTTTTATTTGTTTTATTTGTTTATGAGAAAGTGCTATGTGTTGTACGAGATTGCTCGTACTTTTATGAGAAACTGTTGAATTTGGCCAAAGTTGGTCATAAATAAATTCATTCATTCATTCAAGTACTTTTTTATTTTTCTTTATGAGAATCCAGCCCATTTATCAGATCATTCTCATTTCCCAGAACAAACTGGGAAATGCGATTCTCATCAAAAAACAAGAATGCGTTTCAGCCCTACTGGAAACATTTGTTTAAAATTCATGGACAGAAGATTCAATCTTCCTTCCCAACAGTAAAATTGAGTTTACTCATGGAACTACATTCTAACCAACTCAAGTAAGGTTTTCACAGTTGAGCTCCATGAAGAGGGAGAACAATGGGCATTTTTACACACACGTTAAAATTCTGGATTTTTCAATTTTCTGGTTTTACAAGTCCATGAGTAAGTTCCGGATGCATTTTTCTCACACACACTGCCCTGAGGCAGTTCCTGGATGCATTCTTCACACAAACACTTCCCCAACGCAGCCTAAAGTAGTCACAGGTTTAGATGTGACAGGCTGCCATGGAAACCAAATTACCACAGCTGCTGGGAGTAAAGCAGTTTACCAGGAGAATGTTTTACACACAAATGTTCTGGGAGAAGTTCTACGCAGAAGTTCAAAGATCTGGATGTTTAAGATCTGGGTGAGTGATTTAGACACACAGAAAGTTCAGGATGCAACAGCAAACATCCAGGAGAAAAGTGTGTGTAAAAACAAAAATACCCAGTGTCAGGGAACCCATGTAGCAGGGCAGTCCAGTCAAGGCATGAATCCCTTCAGGATACATACCAGACGCCACACACTGCACTTGCTCTGCTCACTAACGTGCTGTTCTGAAATGTGCTGAATTCCCAACAGGGTTTCCATTCCTTGGAGTTGATTCAGTGTGTATGGATTTTAACCCATGAAATCTAGCTTCTGGGTAAAGTCTCGATTTCTAGGGATGGGTGAATGCGGTTCGGAAGTTCGGAGTTTGGCCCAAACTCGGCCTGTTCAGATGACCGAACCCGAATCCGAACACAAACAGACTGAACCGAACTCAATTCCGAACGTCGAAATGACCGAACAGTTTGGTCAGTTCGAATCGTGTTCACTTCAGTTCAGGTGGCTAAAATGTGGTGTCACTGTCAGGTCACTGGAAGGCCAAACATAGCAGGGAGAGGGAGTCATCTAACTCAGCTGAGGAGCAGACTTCCAGGCACCAGGAGTGGAGAAGCTTGGAGTAGCAGCCAGCCTGCCCAATCACCATCTCTTTTCACCCCAGACCACTGGCTTCGCAGTCTGTGATTGACCATTGGCTAGGCTGCATGGAGCCAATGGGGCTTGCGGTGAGGCGGGCGCAGCAAGAAACAAAACTCATTGGCCTCCCCACTTCCCAACACCTTCTGAGCTAGTCACTGTTCCTGACAGCAGGCATTTTGGAAGGCTCCCTCTCTCCCAGCATTTCCCAGCTCCTGCCATAATCCTCCCATTTCACCCATCCAACCCATCTACCCCCATAGTCTCATTCATTTATTTAGCTTAGCTTAGATGGATTAGTGGTTATTTTTTGTTTTTACCCCTCCCTGTGTTCAATCTTCCTTCCTCCCTCCCCCCTCCATTGAATCCTTTCCCTCTCCCATATATTCCATCCCTGATTCCCTTCCCTTCCCCTGTTTTTTCATTTAGAGTAGGATTATTAGATTGATTTAGGATTCATTTCAGTTTTGTACCCATCCTTGTGTTGTTTGTGATTCCCCTCATCCCATATATATATATATATATATATATAGAGAGAGAGAGAGAGAGAGAGAGAGAGAGAGAGAGAGAGAGAGAGAGAGAGAGAGATTAGGTAGTAGACAGTTGTAGGAGTTAGCTTAGTGATTTAGTTTTAGTTTTTGTAGGAGTAGGCCTGCTTACTTTACTTATTAGATAATCCAGTTAGTTCATAGCATTTAGAATAGTTAATAGCAGTTAGATTTAGTGTAGATAGATAGATATATTAGATAAAAATTTAAATTAAAAAAACAACAACAAAAAACAATATAAAAATAAAAACATTATTTTGGAGGGAGAAATGGAGAAGGGAAGGAGAGGCCGGTCTGCTGCCCGTAGGGGAGGCAATGGGGTACGTACCAGAGGCGGGCGGGGCTGTGCCAGGAGAGTGGCAGCAGGTAGCAGCAGTAGCCAGAGGCAGAGCACATCACCCTCCTCCCCCCCAAATTCAGCAGGCCTGCTTTAGGGCAACAGGCTTCAGGGGCACTTCCTGGCAGTGCCCTCCTCCAGTGCCACTCAGGGCACTGGAAAGTCTGCAGGACTTGAGGCTGCATCTGTCTCTGCTGCTGGTGGTGCTGGAGCAGGTGCTGGTGCTGCTTCTGATGTTCCTCCAGGGCCACCAATGTCCCCCACTATCGAGGCAATCCCCAGCAGTCCAGAGCTGGTGGATCCCACCCCGGCTGCTAAAGGCAGGGCCCAATCCCCAGGCAATGTCAGTAGGAAGAGGAGGAGGAGTAGCAGCAGCAGCAGCAGCAGCACTAGCAGCTACAGAGGGGGGCACAGGGAGAGTGCCAGCAGCATGGTGAGAATGGGCAGTCTAGCGTCAGGGTCCCAGTACTCCCCTTCACGGGACATCACTGTGATCATGGACAGTGAGTCAGAGGCAGACACTAGTGCCACAGAGGAGATATATGTAGCTGAGGTGATGTCTGACCCTCCTCCCAGAGCTGGGTTGCCAGTGCCGTGACGTTCTCCCCCTCCCAGCAGTACTGGCAGTAGTGCATCCGCTGGGGCGGGCAAAAAGGCGGGGGGGGAATCCTCAGTCTGGGATAATTTTAAGCAGGTGCGGGCAGATGATCCCAGAGAGGTGCAGTGCAAGCTGTGCAATAAGGTTGTGAAGCGTGGACAGGTGCTCACCAACCTTGGCACAACTGCAATGGTGAGGCACCTGAAGTCATGCCACAGTGCTCTGTTGCTCAGCGGGAAGGCAGGGGAAGTGGATGCCAGCGGGTTCCCGACTGCAGTGGCCAGTCGCCAGGCTCCTTCAGTGGGCCAGCATCCTGCACCAACTGCTGCTGCCTCTAGCATCAGGACCAGTATGGGGCAGAACAATTACAGCAGGAGCTTCCCCAGCAGCGCCGTCAGTCCACCATGGAGGAGATTGGGTGGGGGGATCTGACCAGGCCATCGTCAGGGCGCCATGGCACTGGCTTCCAAGGGAAAGCCAAATGCCTGTTGGCAGAAATGATTGCCCTGGATGGTCAGTCCTTCTCAATTGTGGAGGACATGGGCTTCCAGTGGCTGATTGGGTTCCTGGCCCCCAACTTTAAGAAACCTTCCTGTTCCATCCAGAGTCAGACCATGGTGCCACAGCTCTACAGGGCTTTGAAGGAGCGGGTAAGAGAGCTGCTGGCAGGGACTGGGGGGACCACGGTCCACTTCACTACTGACCTATGGTCCACCAGAAATGCCCAGCACGCCTACATGGCAGTGACTTCACACTGGTGGCAGGATCCAGAGGCAATGCTTGGCAGTGGGAGGAGGGGGTCTGAAGCAGGGTATAGGTGGGCCCTGCTTCAGGCCCAAGTAATGGACAGCTCTCACACCTCGAGGAACCTAGAGGCAGCCCTGGCCACCATGGTGAGGGAGTGGGTCACGCGAGGCACAGCCTTCACCAAGGGGTGTGTGGTCATGGACAACACGGCCAATATACTAAAGGCAGTCCATGACAGGGGCTAGACAAGCATCCCTTGCGCTGCACACACCCTCCATCTCATGGTGAAGGACGCTCTGGGCTTGGGGGAGAAGGGGATTGGGCCACGCACCCTAAGCTCCCTGGTTGAGCGGGGGAGGAAGCTGGCAGGCTTCTTCAACCGAAGCGTGAAGGGCAGCGAGCTCCTCTGGGAGAAGCAGGCCGAGCAAGGGACCCAGGTGCACACGCTGCTCCAGGATGTCTCCACCAGGTGGAATTCCACCTTCCTGATGCTCGAGCGGCTTCTGGAACAGAAAGCCGCCCTGCATCAGGTGAAACTAGAGACAGACATCGAGGCACCTCCAGGGTACAACAGGAAGGAATGGGAGCTTATCGCTCACACGGAAGCCTTGAGAAGTTCCACCGCCACCCTCAGCCAGGTGACCCTGCTGGTCTATAGTCTTCACAGCAGCCTGGATGAGATTCTGGGGG
>QEPC01012145.1:4399867-4469709 GCA_003113815.1 Sphenodon punctatus
TGTGTGTGTGTGTGTGTGTGTGTGTGTGTGTGTGTACGCGCGCGCATGTGCGGGGTGGGAAACAGCCTTGGGGGTGCAGGGTGGGAAACAGCCTGGGGGGGGTGCGGAGTGGGAAACAGCCTTGGCGGTGTGGGGTGCCTTGGGAGGGTGCGGGGTGGGAAACTGCCTTGGGTGGGTGCAGGAGGAGTCCTCCTGTACCACGCCCCCAAGGCTGTTTCCCACCCCACACACACACCCAAGGCACCCCACACCCCCCAAGAGGAAGATAGGAAGGAATCTTACTTACCTAGTGCTGGGAGCGGCAAGGAAGCGGCTGCAGCACACCGCCAGCAGCCATGTTCATCTTTGAGCATGTGAGGCAGGGACCAGTGTGCATGCGTGCTGCTCCCTGCCTCAGGTGCCCGGCCGAAGGCATATTGCCAGGGTGCTTTCAACAAGCGCCCTGGTGAGAGTTTTCCTTGTGCCCATTGAGCGCAATGGAAGCCCTAGCTCCTCCTTCCACAGCACGTGCTATACGTGCTGTGTAGACGGAGGAGCTCAGCCGGGATGAGCACTCAGCCGCCCAAACCGAATTTTCAATTGGAAAACGCAGTTCGGCTTAGCATTTTTGAGCCTTCTGGGACCCACTCCTCTGGAGTGGGTCCCAGAAGTCAACTGAAACAGCGCCGCAACAGCCTCTGCCTTGCCTTTACAGAGCGGAGGGTGCTGCAGCGCAGTTGTCAGTTTCACTGAAACTGACAACAGCACCACAGCAGCCTCCACTCTGAAGCAAAGGCAAGGCAGAGGCTGCTGCGACACTGTGGGAAGCTGTGGCGGTGAGGTTGGGGTTTTTTTGTTTTGTTTTTTTAACTAGCGGCGGTGCCTGGCGGGGCGCTTGGGGGCTCAGCACCCCAAACGCTGTGGGAGGCCAGCCTCGCCTGCCTCCACCTACCAAGTCACAATCCCTGTAAGCCCCATTGCTCCACATCCCTCAACCTCATCCACATTCCCTGCCTTCCCCCTGATCCAGTCCCCTTTTCCTGCTCTCTCTGAAACTGCTGCTCTTCTGTTAGCAAAGCCCCCTTCATTCACAACCTCTTATTTCTCACTGCTTTCAACTCCTTGCACTTACTGAAACCTGGATCTCTCCCTCTGACTCTGTCACCCCTGCCATCCTCTCCTCTGGAGGTCTTTCGTTCTCTCACCAGCCCAGCCCCAAAGGCTGGGGTGGTGGCGTGGGTCTTCTTCTTGCCAACCCCTACCGATTCCAGCCCCTCTCCCCTCCCCCTCCCTCTTCTTCCTTTCCTTCGAGGCCCACTCAGTGCATCTCTACTCCCCCCCCTTCACCTTTGTGTTGCTGTCATTTACCGCCCCCCTGTCCCCCTTTCCTCTTTTCTCCTGGACTTTGAAACCTGGCTTACCTTCTTCCTCTCCAAGGATACCCCCGCTCTCATTCTTGGTGACTTCAACATCCATGTTGACTTGACTCACCTTCCCAGTCCTCTATCTCCCGCTTTCTCTCCCTAACCTCCTCCTTTGATCTCCGCCTCTGGACTGATACCCCCACCCACACCGACGGCCACTCTCTCAACCTCATCATCTCCAGAAATTGTCCTGTTGCTGACCTCTCCTTTGACCTTTGTCCCATGACTGACCATCACCTCGCTTCCTTCAACCTCTCCCACCAAGCCCCATCTTCCTCTCCAGCTTCATGTCCCTTCCATGATCTGCAGACTGTCAACCCTTTAGAATTCGTCTCCTCCCTCTCCTCCCTCCTGTCTTCTCCTCCTCCCCTGATGCTGCCATCTCTTCTCTTAACACCTCTTTCACCTCGACCCTCGACTCTCTTGCCCCCCTCTCCTCCCACCCCTTTTGGTCCCCAAACCCCCATCTTTGGCTCACCCCTACTATCCGCTACCTCCACGCCTGCACCCGGGCTGCTGAACACCTCTGGTGCAAATCCCACTCCCACCCTGACTTCCTCCACTATAAATTCTCCCTCTCCTCCCTCTCTTCTGCTATTTCCCTGGTGAGGCAACACTACTATGCCTCCCAGGTTGAATCCTACTCTCGTGACCACTGACGCCTCTTCTCCATCTTTGACTCCCTTCTCAAGCCCCCCCCTACCCCCTCCACCCTCTTCCCTCTGCACTCAGGACCTTGCGTTATTCATCACCTCAAAGATTGACAAGATCTGCCAGGACATTGCTTCCCATCCGTCTCCTTTCCCTGGCTCCCACACTGCCCCCTCCCCCCCTCTCCTCTCCTCCTGCCTCCCTTGAGGAAATCTCCTCTCTGCTCTCTTCCTCCAACTGCCCTCTCAACCCAATCCCCTCCCGCCTCCTGACCTCCATTGCTCCCACTGTAGCCCCCCCTTCTACATGTCATTAATCTCTCCCTCTCCACTGGCTCCTTCCCCTCTGCCTTCAAACATGCCACTGTCTCTCCTATCCTCAAAAAGTCCACCCTCAATCCTTCTGACCCTTCTAGTTACTGGCCGGTTTCCCTCCTACCCTTCGCCTCTAAGCTTCTAGAACGTGTTCTCTACTCCCGGTGCCTGGATCGTCTCTCTGCCAACTCCTCCCTGGACCCTCTCCAATCTGGCTTCCACCCACTTCATGGAAATGACCCTTGCCAAGATCACCAACGATCTACTGGTCGCTAAATCTAAACACCTCTACTCCATTCTTGTCCTCCTTGACCTCTCTGCTGCCTTTGACACGGTCGACCACTCACTCCTACTGGACTCTCTCCGCTCCCTAGGCTTCTGCAACTCTGTCCTTGACTTGTTCTCCTCCTACCTCTCTGACTGCTCCTTTAATGTGTCTCTACCCAATTCCAGCTCCTCCTCCCTTCCTCTCTCGGTTGGGGTTCCCCAAGGCTCTGTCCTGGGTTCTCTCCTCTATCTACACCTTGTCCCTTGGCAAACTCATTGCCTCACATGGCTTCCAATGTCACCCTTTATGCTGATGACACTCAACTCTCTCCTCCACCCCCTCTCTCCCCCCTTATGTCCAAGCTCGCCTCATCAACTGTCTGTCTGATGATATTTCCACCTGGATGTCCCACATCAGCTCAAGCTCAAAATGGCTAAGACTCAACTTATCTTTCCTCCCTACCCTTCCTCCCCCTCTTCCATCTCCATCCTTATTGATCCTGTCCCCCAAGCCTTATTGATCCTGTCCACCATCCATCCTGTCCCCCAAGCCCATAGCTTGGGCTTCATCTTCAACACTCACCTTTCCTTCAAACCTTACATAGACTCTGTTGCCAAGTCCTGTCATTTTTCCCTCCATAACATTGCACAATTCACCCCTTTCTCTCTGTCTTCTCAGCCAAAACCCTTGTTCATGCCATGGTCATCTCTTGTCTTGACTACTGCAACCTCCTCCTTGCTGGTGTCCCCTGATCTCATCTGCCCCCCCCCCCCCATTTCCATCCAAAACTCCGCTGCTAGGATCATCCACTCAGCCTGTCGCTTCGACCACGTGCAGCCTCTCCTCTCCTCACTTCACTGGCTCCCCCTTCCCACACACATCCTTCACAAACTCTTGGTATTTCCTTCAAAACCCTTCACAACCTGGCTCCCCCTTACTTCTCAGCCCTTATCTCCTTACACACTCCTGCACGCACTCTCCTCTCCTCCTCTGTCCCTCCCTTGTTCTCCCTCATCTCCCCTGCTCCCCTAACCACCTTTGCCCCTTCTCCCTTGCTGCCCCCCATGCCTGGAACTCACTCCTTGCCCACATCCACCTTGCCCCCTCCTTTCACACCTTCAAATCTCTCCTCAAAATTCACCTCTTCCTTGCTGCCTTTCCCAACACCTGTTAGAACTTCCCTCTCAATACTTACTGTCTGCCCCCCCATTGACACCTGCCTAACTGCAACCAAGCCAAGCACATGCACCTGAGGCTTTGCATCCGCTTGAATGTTTTTATCCCTTGTCTCTCCCTATGTCCCCTCTCCTTGTCTTCCCCCTCTGAGTCTAATAGATTGTAAGCCGTAGGCAGGGACTGCGTCTATCTCATTGTTCTGTAAAGCACCAGGTACACAGCTGGCGCTATACATATGCTAATAAAATAAAATAATAATAATAATCTCCTGAACCTTCCAGGCTTATGAAGAACTAGTGTCCATGGGCTTGGAAAGCAATTTAATCTATGGGTTTTATTTTAGAAAGATCAGAGGTCATGACATCAGGGTCTATGTGTAAGTGTATTAGCAACAACACTGTGATGTTTCGAAGGTGGTATTCCCTAAACTTTTCATCTGTGTGACTCCATTTTGAGAACTAAATTTAATCTCAACAGCAATTAAGTCAAGCAAAGTATAATTTTGACTGTGACTCCATCAACAGACAGTGTGACTCCACACTTGTGATCCCAACTCACAGGCTCAAGTCTCTGTTCTAACACTTTTATGAAAGTTGGTGGATAGAGAGCATTTTCTGTATTTTTAGTAGTAATTAGACTATATTATGGAGAAATTGCTCACTACAAACAGTTCCTAGTAAATGTATCTAACATTCCTGAAAAACAGAAATACTATATCCCTTTCATAGATGTTATGAATTGATTGGAGGTAATAACAAGTTTTGTTACTGAAAACAACTATCAGTATCTAATGTGTTCTTCACAGCAAAGATATACCTATTGCCAAAGTATCAGACCACTTGTAGACAGGTCCTAGTTATTTTGCTATCTGTAGCAACTGCCTATCCTCACACAGGGTGGTGCCAGCAGCTAATTGTCATCTCTCTGCTGACTGTTCTAAAGTAGATGTGCCAAATTCAGGTCATCTACCAAGACCATTGTCACCAACTCCAGGATATCACAGTAACTGGTCTCATGAGTGAAAAGAAGCACACTTTGTTGAAGAATACCTTCCCTGCTGCACTGGAGGAATAGGGATGTGCGAACAGATCACAGTTTAGGTTCAGCCGTTTGGTTCTGTCCGGTCGTTCGGGTTCAGTCGTTCAGTTCAGTCGCGTTTGGTTCGGGCGTTCGGAAAAAGGTATCACAAGATCCTGTGATTATTGTGGAAACTGGAAATTTGAGTGCGTGCGGCGTTTATGTGGGGAGAAAGTGTGTGTGTGTGGCTGGCTGGCTGTTCAGTTCATGTATTTTGGCTGTTTGTGTGTTTGGTTTGACTGTGTTGTTTTGGCTGGTTAGTGAGTGTTGGTGGGTGACTGTTGAAGTGTCTGTTGTTTTTTAAAAGAAATGGATAAGACTGTTGTCCTAATTAAATGCTTGGGGGGGGGCAACATCGTGCTCCCAGAGCCGGTGGAGGAGGAGGACGACGATGACGAGGAGGAGGTCACTGGCCCAGCCCTTGGACCTTCGGTGGTGGTGGTCCTGGAACCGGTGGTGGAGGAGCAAGCAGGCACAGGAGGTGCTGCCAGGTTTGTAAACTTTTTTTTTTTTTACTTTGAGGACAAGAAAGGCTCTGTCCGTTAGAGCAAGCTCACTGGCATGTGGGTGGGTGGGCATCATTCAGGCACAAACAATGGGCATCAGCGTGTGGCAGCGGATGTCTGCCACAGAGAGAGAGGGTACTGTAGTGTGGGGGGCTCTTCCACCAGTCAGGCTCAAGCACGAGCAGCACCCCCATCCAAACATGTGCCTGCCAGCCATCCCTAGCAAGGGTCTCCACTCTCTAGTTGTCATCCCTACCTAGCACCCCCAAATAAGGGCAGGATTTGCACATGCCAGCCAGGGTCTTTCAAGTTGTCATCCCTAGCAGCCCAAGGAAGGAGGACTAGAGGCATCATCATAAATGCATGATATTACTTAGGTGTTGTTTATGTGTTCCTGTTTCAGACAGGAATCGGATGCTGGTGCTGGTGCCATGCCACGCAGGACAATGAGGTGGAGGTCACCAGTGCCACCCCCAGACAGTAAGTGGACAAGGTCCGACGTCTGGAGGTGGTTTGAGACGCACGAAAAATACGCCGTCTGCACGGTAAGGCACGGGGGCGGGAACAACAGGGAATGGATTGCCCTATGACCTGTTAGGAATGGAAGTCCCCTGCAGAGAGAGATTGGCCACCCACCCACTTGTGAAGACAAAATGTAGGCAGGGCTTGACACAGACCATTGGTCTGACACAGTATGGCACTTATGTTCGTATCTTTTTATGCTCTTTAGATCTGCCAGAAAAGATTCAGGAGGCAGAGAGAGTGGACCACATCAGAGCTAATCACTCATACTGAAAAGCTCCACAGGAAGACAGTGGATAGACGGCAGGACTCTGGCATGGTCATGGAGCACCAGCATCAGAAGAAGGGGGGGGGAAGGCACGCCAGAAGTGATGCCATGTAAGCCCTTCCCCCTCCTCCAGTTCTGATGTGGAGTCCCCCCAGGTGTCTGCAGTGGCAATGGCCTTTTGGGCAGAGGTGGAGAGGCCTACCCTGGACTTTGTGGCTGCCCTACAGCAGCAAGCAGCCATCATGGAGAACTGACTTGTGGAACGGTTCCAGGCAATCGTGGTACATGAGCAGAAGGTGGAGGCGTACTCGTAGTATGTCTTCAAGTACGTCTCCCCCGAGATGGTCGACCTGGAACTCTTCCACCAGTCAGTCTCCATGGGGCAGGAGGCCATGGACTTTGCTATCACACACGGCTACAAAATGCCAGTGGGTGTGACGGCCCTTGCCCCTCGGTCATGTTTGCCACTGTTGCCATTCCCCCAAATTCCAGGGGACAGGCCCAAGGACTGAATACGTAGATAAGTTTCCTTTCTAGTTTAAAATGTTTGGTTTTTGTTTTATAATGTTGTTGTTGTTATATTGTTAATAAAAGTTATATTTGTTGTATTATTGTTATGAGTTTTGTTTGACCTGCCAATCTTTTATCCCTCTGTGCTGAAGTTCTGGCTGGCAGGTGGCAGAATCTCATACAGCTTGTCGATCCCTACCAGAAACACCTGGCACCACATGTATTGTAGTTAAGGTATTAACCCAAAGATGTGACAGGCAGCAACAGGGTCTCAACTTGCAGACAGCCCCCCAGGAGGGGCAGGGCTTGTGTCTGTGTAGGTGTGCCAGAGAGAAAGAGAGACAGGCTCTTTTGGCAGTGGGCATCCACAGGTGGGTGAGGAGGAGTAGGCTGGTGGGGGGACAGGCTTGCAGGTGGATGCCGGTGGCCACTGGCTAGTCATGTATGAGCAGCAGCAGCAGCACCCAGAATGGAATGACAGCCCCCGTGACTGGAATTATAGTCTCAGAATCTCACTGATGGTTCCTGGGATGGGTGGGCATGACTGATTCAGGTACAGTAGAATGACAGCCTAAAGCCTATGGGAGTTGAATGATGTCCCTAGAATTAGTGCATGGTTGGGCACACTTCATTCAATCATGTGGTAGGTAGGTATAGGTAGGAATGCACACAGGCAGGCACATAATATGTTCCACACTTTGTTATATTCCATCTAATTCTGGTAGGTTTGCTGCTGCTGGATGTGGGCATCAGGCACAGATGGGAGTTCTTCCTGGTTCTGGCAGGTGGCAGCTTGAGTTAGCCTCCACCACCCCACCCCATCTCTCACGTTCTAGTGGGGAGCCTCTCTCTCTCTTCCTCTCTCTCTGGCCATATAGTTCAGGTGACCGCATGGGTGGGATCATGTCTGTCTCTCCTAGCAGTGGGAAGACTCTCTCTCTCTCAGCACCAACCTGGACGGGTAGACAGGCACCATGGCATGAGAGGTAGGAAGGCGGGCTTAGGCAGGCTTTGAGCTTTCCGGCAACCTGGGGTAGAGAACCCTTGGCAGAGACAGCATATAGGCCTGGGGGGCATTGGCAGCAGACAGTGGGTTGCCGGGGTACAGAACCCTTGGCACAGACAGCATATAGGCTTGGGAGCCATTGGCAGCATCAGACAGTGGGTTGCCAGGGTACAGAAACCTTGGCACAGACAGCATATAGGCCTGGGGGCCATTGGCACTAGCAGCAGCAGACATCGGTTGCCAGGGTACAGAACCCTTGGCACCGATGGCATATAGGTCTGGGGGCCATTGGCAGCAGCAGACAGTGGGTTGCCTGGGTACAGAACCCCTGGCACAGACAGCATATGGGCCTGGGAGCCATTGGCAGCAGCAGCAGACATTGGTTGCCAGGGTAAAAAACCCTGGGCAGAGACGGCATATAGGCCTGGGGGTCATTGGCAGCAGCAGACAGTGGGTTGCCAGGGTACAGAACCATTAGCACAGACAGCATATAGGCCTGGGGGCCATTGCCAGCAGCAGCAGACATTGGTTGCCAGGACAGGCAGGCAGGCAGCGTGGCATGAGCGGCAGTCAGGCAGACTGAGGCAGGGTTCCAGTTTTGCAAACTGGGTGGGTGGGCAGGCAAGCAGTATGGCATGAGCAACAGTATAGTAGGCGGGCTTGTGCAGGCTTTGGTCTAGGCAACCTGGGCGGGCAGACAGGCACCTTGGCATGGGAGGCAGGAAGGTGGACCGAGGCATTCTTTGAACTTGGCGGCAAGCTGGGCTGGCAGACAGGAAGCGTGGTCTGAGAGGCAGCAGGGCAGGCAGGCTGGGACATTGGCAGCAGGGCACTCAAATAGGCTAGCAAAGACTGCAGAGCGAAAGAGCAAGATAGGCGGGCCAAGATCGTGTAGCCACTAGTCATAGGCCAGCTGGCAGGCTTGGCTTACAGTTTCCCAGTGCCACCCTGTGTCATGAGGTCAGTCAGATAAGGTGACAGAGGCCGTCTTGTATGAGAGAGAGAGGGGGGGCAGGGCAGGCACCAGGCATTGGGAGGGAGGGACAGCACTTCAACAGCAGTAGCCCTAGCCCAGATTGAGGAGGAGCCCCATCCCATGACTGCCCCTGGCATGGGATGGCATGTGCCACTGCACCATCAATCCTTGTCCACAGACAGCTCGGGGAATCCCAGCAGCAGAAGGTTCACCTTCAGGAAGAGCAACTGCTCCACCAACTTGGCCCCCGGTCTCAGGCAGTGCGAGGAGCAAATGTCCACCGCCATAGAGAACACCCGATCTCTGGAGACAATGGTTGGTGGGCAGGACAAGATACTCTTAGCCACTTTCGACAGGGCTGGCCACACATTGGCCTTGCCATCCCAGTAGGCCAAGGGATCACTGCTGAGATCAATGCATAGCTCCTCCTCCAGGTAGGTCTCCACAGCTGCTGAGGCACCATCGTACTCCCTCTCATATCTCTGCCTGGGAACCACCTCCACTACTGCCCTCAGCCACGCTGCTTGCCCTATTGTTTTGGGGGACCCCATGCTCCCCAGAGTGGCCTGCATGTAGGCTGAGCTGCTTCAGCTGCTGCTGGCAAAAGGGGTGCTGCTGCTGCTGCTGGCACTGCTGCTGCTACCACTAGGCCTGGAGCAGGGATAGACCCGCCTGGCTGAGAGGGGTGGCTTCTTCCACTCCAAACATCCGCAGGGGTGTCCTGCTGCATAGCCCACTTTGCCTGCCAGACCCTCTCCACCAGCGCATCCTCCCGGAGGGCATAGAGCCCTGTCTGGCGTGCCATGCTGCCCTTGACCCTGGGGTCCAGCATTGTTGCCAGGACATATTCCTCCCGCTGCAGGAGCACATCAAAACACGCGTCCAGCCCTGACTTCAGCTTCCACACCAGGTCAAGCACCTCATCGACCAGCTTCCTGCCCACAGAGCTAAAATCCCACCCCCTGAGAATCTCATCCAGACTCCTGTGGAGACTATGGATCAGAGGGGTCACCTGGCTTGAGGGTGGACATGGAGCTGCTTACGGTCTCCGTTACGGCCAGAAATGGTCTCAGGATGAAGACGGTTTGAGCCAGGAGCTCCCATTCTGCTCCATTAAACCCCTTCGGTGCCTCGAGGTCTGTCTCCAATTGAACCTGATGCAAGGCGGCTTTCTGCTCCACAAGCTGCTCAAGCATCAGGAAGGTGGAATTCCACCGTGTGGCCACATCCTGGACCAGCTGGTACCCTGGGGAGTCTTGCTCGGCCGGCGTCTCCCAGAGGAGTTCACTGCCCTTCACGCTCTGGTTGAAGAACCCCGCCAGCTTCTGCCCCCAGTTGATCAGGGAGCTAAGGGTGCCTTCCCCTTATCCCCCAAGCCCAGAGCGTTCCTGACCACCAAGTGAAGGGTGTGTGCAGCGCAAGGAATGCTGGTGAAGCCTCCGTCATGGACTGCCTTTCGTACATTTGCAGCATTGTCCGTCACCACACACTCCTTGATGAAGGCCGTGCCTGGCGTAACCTACTTCCTCACCATGGTGGCCAGGACTAAGTCTATGTTCCTGAAGGTGTGGGGGCTGTCCATGACTTGTGCCTGAAGCAGGGCCCACCTATACCCTGCTTCGGGACCCCTCCTGCTACTCCCCAAAGCTGCCTCTGGGTTCTGCCACTAGTGCGCCGTCACCACCAGGTAGGCATGCTGCATGTTTCTACTGGACCACAGGTCTGTGGTGAAGTGTATGGTGGCACCCCTAGACACTGCCAGCTGCTCCTTCACCCACTCCTTCAAAGCCATGTACAGGGCTGGCACCACATTCCGACTCAGGGTGGTGCGGGACATCAGCTTAAACTGGGGGGCCAGGAACTCAATCACCTGCTGGAAGCCCTTGTCCTCTACAATGAAGAAGGGCTGCCCATCCAGCGCAATCATTTCAGCCAACAGGCACCTGGCTTTCTCTTGATAGCCACGCTGTCCTCCAGCTGCCGATGGCCTTGGCAGCTGCCCCCACCCCAGCTCCTCCATGGTGGACTGACACTGCTGGTGAGGCTCCTGCTTCTGTTCTTCCCCCCTGCTCCTGCTGGTAGAGGCAGCAGTTGGTGCAGGACACCTGCCCGTTGAAGGAGCTGGGTGACTGGCCGCTGCAGTCAGGAAACTCCTGGCATCCACTTCCCCTGCCTTCCCCCTTAGCAGCAGAGCACTGTGGCATGACTTCAGGTGCCTCGCCATTGCAGTTGTCCCAAGGTTGGCGAGCACCTGCCCACGCTTCACCAGCTTATTGCACAGCATGCACTGCACCTCTCTGGGATCATCTGCCTGCACCAGCTTAAAATGTTCCCAGACAGAGGATTTCCCACCCCCCACCTTCTGCCCCACCCCGAATGATGCACTGCTGCCAGTGCTTCTGGGAGGGGCAGAACTTGGTGGCACTGGCAACACAGCTCTGGGAGGAGGCTCAGCCATCGCCTCAGCTCCAGACATTTCGGCTGTGGCACTAGTGTCTGCCTCTTCCTCACTGTCCCCGATCACGGTGATGTCCCGTGAAGGGGAGTACTGGGACCATGAGGCTAGACTGCCCGTGCCCACCATGCTGCTGGCACTCGTCCTGTGCCCCTCCTCTATAGCTGCTACTGCTGCTACTACACCTCTCCCTACTGCCATTGCCCGGGGATCGGGCCCTGCCTCTAGCAGCTGGGGTGAGATCCACCAGCTCTGTACTGCTGGGGATCGCCTCCACAATGGTAGCCCTGGAGGAACATCAGAAGCAGCAGCACCTGCTCCTGCAGACGCAGCAGAGACAGCCTCAGCCTCATGTACTACAGGCCTTCCAGTGCCCTGCGTGGCAGTGGAGGGCACAGCCAGGAGGCGATGCTGAAGCCTGTTGCCCTAAAGCAGGCCTGTGGAGTTTCGGGTGTGGTGATGTGCTCGGGCTGCTGCTGCCTGCTGGCACTCCGCAGGCATGACCCCTACCACCACCTCTCCCAGGTGCCCCATTTCCTGTCCTACGGGCAGCAGACCGGCCTCTCCTACTTCCCTTCTCCATGTCTTCCAACTCAAACACACACAAAGATTTTATAATTTTTTTTACTCAATTTTTAAAATCTAATATTATATCTATCTCTACACTAAATCTAACTGCTATTAAATATTCTAAAACCTATTGAACTAAATGGAATATCCTAATAACTACAAAGGTCTTGTCCTACAAACACACTGTATCTCTTAGCTAACTACTATGTATATCTATCTAATAACTATCTATCTATCTATACAATATTACACAGGGGGAAACACAAAGAACACAGGGATGGGTACAAAACTGAAATGAAAATCAATCTAATAATCCTATTCTAAATAAATCCAAAACTTAAAACAGGGGAAGGGAATAATCAGGGATGGAATAAGAGGGAGAGAGAAAGGATTCAATGGAGGGGGGGGAGGGCGGGAGGAAGGAAGGAAGGAAGATTTAACACAGGAAGCACAGGGAGGGGTAAAAACAAAAAACAACACCTAAACCTATCTAATATAATCTAAATAAATGATAATATGGATGTAAATGGGTTGGATGGGTGAAATAGGAGGAGGATGGCAATGGATTGGGGAGCTGGGAACTGCTGGGAGAGGGAGTCTTCTGAAACGCCTGCTGTCAGGAACAGTGACTAGCTCAGAAGGTGTTGGAAAGCGGGGAGGGCAATGAGTTTTGTTACTTGCTGCACCCGCCTCATCGCAAGCCCCATTGACTCCATGCAGCCTAGCCCGTGGCCAATTGCAGACTGTGAAGCCAGTGTTCTGAGGAGAAAAGGGATGGTGATTGGGCAGGCTGGCTGCTACTTCAAGTCTCTCCACCCCTGGTGCCTGGAAGTCTGCTCCTCAGCTGACTCTCCCTCCCTGCCACGTTTTGCCTTCCAGTCACACATTTTTGCCACCCGAACTCGGTCCGAACTGACCATACTGTTGGGTCGTTTCAGAATCTGGAATCAAGTTCAGTCCGGTCAGTTCGGGTTTGGGTTCAGTTTTCCGAACAGACCGAGTTCAGGTCGAACTCCGAACTTCCGAACCACGTTCGCATATCCCTATGGAGGAATTATCCTAGCCTCTAAGGAATTATCCTTAGAGACATCATCTGGGGTACCAGTCCTGCTCTCCTCCCTAGAGGTGATCCGGGGGGGTAGATACCCCCCACTTCCCACACCATGATCTACTGTGATCCACCAGTGGATCGTGATCCATCTCTTGGCCACCCCTGCTCTAAAATACAGAATTATTAACTCTTTCTCTATAACCATCTCTCTTGGCTAACCTCTTCTGCACTCAGGACAGCTCCTTGTCATTGGATTGGGGCTTACTACCCCCACTCTAGGCTGTCATGACTCAGTTCCCCTGGCTTGCAGTTCTCACTGGATCAGCTCTCTCTCTAGAACTGATTGAGCTTGCAACAGGTGAACCTTCTTGTCACTTTTTCAGCCACAGAGTTTCCCACCACAGATTCTTTCTCTCTAGGTTCATCTGTTTTGTAAACACAGAATTAACCCCAAACTGTGTCTCGCCAATGTTAGGATTAGCAATTCCACTGGACCATGCGAAGTTCAGTAAAAAAAGGTTTAATGAATAAATTCTGATTAAGCATGCAGTACAAGACTATACTCAAGAGTGCAGAAATCAAAATAACATAACCAATAACACATTCCTATCTGTACTTGGATTCTCCTAATTTAGGATTAGGCTTACCCTAATCAAGGTCCAAGGGTATTTCAGTTCATGTCACAGCCAGCAATGGAAAGCTTCATAGTTCCTTTGGTGCAGCCCTTCTCTGGCTGGTAGGATAGGATGATGCAGAAGAAGCTCAACAAGCTGATCTCAACCAAGTGAGAGAGAGAGAAAGATAGCTCCTCTCTTTGTCTGGTCTCCCCCCTTAAGTACCTTTCCAGGGTCCTTTGTTTGATTTTCCCACCAGGTGACTCTGTGCTTTCAGTCACGTCCACAGGAAGAAATCCATTTCCAACTCAATGGTTTCTGGCTAGTGTCTGCAGAAGTGTTTAGGCTTTTTCTGAATACACATTCAGCATGACTTTGCATTTCTCCATTGCATGAAGTGAGTTTCCAGTTCTCAGATTTCACATTACATACATATTTCACCTTTTCCTTTACATATTTGTTAGACCTGTAGTCTACATGTAGCCCACTATCTCCTTGTGACACTTCTAGTAAAAGCCTGCCTCAACAAAGCTCTACTGCTCTTGAAGTCTGTGGCAGACTTCCTGGACCCCTGTGTCTGCTTGTCTTATAGACCCAGAAAGGGGTGGAGTTAAAAGCAATGGACGGGTGAAATTCAAAGAGCCAGTGCATGCTCAGTCACACTTCTCTGAACACAATATATTTTTTTTATTCTCACCATTCCACACCCCTCCCGCCCCCGAAACACAAAGCACAAGCACCAGCCTGGAGTTTGAGCTGTTTATGGGATATTCCTACTGAACAATTGATTGGCATGGAGCATAACTCTCACCTGGATTTTGGAGCCCATTGCTCCATGTGTGCGTGATGGATGGAGGTGGATGGAGATGAGTGGAGCGCGGGAGCGCGCACACACATCCCACCACCAGCAGCGGTGTTTCCACAGGCACACCACTACCACCAGCAGTGACCCATGGCGTTCCTATGGACTCCCCCGGCCCACACACGTGGGCGGGGGGGGGGGGGCAGGTGCCCGTATGAAGATGCACTAACTTACTAACCTAGAGGCTGAGGTACAAAGCAAAGATAGATAAATTGTTACAAAGAAATTGGAAATCAGGTAAGATCAAATCCATAGTGTTTTGATAGTGAGAGCCAGTGCATGCCTGGTGGATAAAGTGTTGGGTTTGGACCTGGGAGTCCAGTCTTTAAATCCCACTTTAGCCATGAACTCACTGGGTGGCCTTGAGCAAGTCACTATTCTCTTAGCTAGGCCTGAAAAAACAACAAATCACAGTGAATGCCATTTCCATCAGAAACAGGTCATTTGCCTTCATTTGTATAACACAGAAACTTACTGGCTTTTCCACTGTTTTTGACATTTGTCGTTATTTTTCACTAGTTAAACAGAGCTGCTGGAAGCCCAATCCCAAACCCAGTGTACACCCCATGTACACCTCCAGAGGCTGTGGGAACACAACGTATACATGCAGACCCTGGGGGAGGTTGTGAGAGGGTTTGAGGGAGTGTGGTGTCATCAGTATACTGATGACACCTAACTCTACCTCTCATTTTCATCAGACCCAGGCCCAGCAGTCTCGGTGCTTACCCAGTGTCTGGAAACTGTGAGGAACTGGATGAGGGTGAGCCATCTAAAGTTGAATCCTGACAAGATGGAGGTGATGTTGGCGGGTAAGGGTTTGGGTTAACTGGGTGTGATGGAATTCCCCGTCATTGAGAGGGTCCATCCGCCATTTGTTTCTCAGGTCCGTAACCTGGGTGTGCTCCTTGATCCACAGCTTCGCCTGGATTTCCAGGTGGTAGCTATGGCAAGGAGTGCACTCCTTTCTGGAAATTACTTCTTGTCCAGTTCATCCATGCAGAGGGTGTGGTGGTTCATGATCAGAGGGCCGCCAGCTTGAAGATGTTGCTGCTTAACGCGGGGTCAGTTGCTAATAAATCATCAACAATCAGGGAGTTGATTCTGGATTGTGCAGCTGACCTCGTGTGTATCACAGAGTCCTAGCTGGACATGGAGTCAGGGCCTTTTTTGTCTGACCTGGTGCCAGCCGTGTACTCTGTGCAGCATCAGCCATGACTGGTATAGCCATTATTTTTAGAGATTCTTGGTCCGTCAGGAGGTATCCAGTATCCAATGGCAGGCTATGATGGCCTCCATCTTGTGGTTGATTTGGCAGGAGACAATTTGCAAGTGATGCTGCTATACCATGGACCTACCTGTACAGCAGCATCCCTACATGTTCTGATGGAGCAGGTGTCAGGGATGGTGTTGCGGTCCACAAAGACAATAATCTTGGGGGACTTCAACATCCACACTGACGCCAGTCTCGGTGGGGTGGAGCATGAGTTCATGATTGCCATGGCAACCATGGACTTGTCTCAAGTTGTCATCAGCCCAACACACGATGGAGGACACAGCCTTCACCGGATCTTCTGCATTGGCCTTGAGGTGGGGGATCTGTTAGTGGGGGAGGTGTCAGCAGAGCCCTTGTCATCAACAAATCATTATCTTCTCTGGGCCTGTCTCTTGGCACACGTCTGCCCCCAGAAAGTGTAGAACCAGTTTGTTTGGTTCGCCCCCGGAGTCTGATGGAACCTGAAAGCTTCCAGAATGCTCTAGGGGACTTACCCTCTGATCATGATGGCCATCCACTCAATGACCTCGTGGTTTTGTGGAATACTCTGCTGACCGAGGCAGTCAACCAAATGGCTCCTAGGCATCCGCTCCATCAGCATCAGCACCAGGCCACCATGGTTTGTGGAGGACCTGCAGAAGCTGAAACAGGAAGGACTGTGGTTGGAGTGCTGGTGGTGCTGGTCTCATGGAGAAGATGATCGATTGCAGCATACAGCCCATTTACGGGCCTATGCCGTGACTGTCAGGGCAGCGAAGGAGCTCTTCCCTACCCTGATAGCATCTGCAAAGTCTTGTCCAGCAGAGCTTTTCTGGGTGGTGAGGGGCTTAGTCAGTCCAGCCTCCCTCTGCCTGGAACTGGAGTCTTCCAGTGCCCGCTGTGACATATTTGTTGAGTACTTTTCAAATCAAATTGCTCGGATTCACCATGACTTTGACTCCATGTTTATAACAATAGGATAACCAGAGGTTATTGAGACTCTGTCTTGTCCGGTTTTTTGGGATCTGTTTCAGTGGGTGACGCCCTCTGCTGCGCAGATATTTTGGGGGTTGTTAGAGTCACATTTTGTAAACTAGAATAGCTGGGAGACATTGGGGCCATTGCTGGTGGGTGTTGTCAGTGCCTCCCTGCAAGAGGGCAGCGTGCAGGACTACCACAAAGAGGCGGTGGTCAAAGAGGCTGCCTCAAAGAGGCCCTGCTCAAAAAAATCATCACTTAACATTGACTCTCCCACCAGCTATCGGCCAGTCTCTAACCTTCCCTTTTTAGGGAAGATTATTGAGTGGGTGGTGGCTCAGCAGCTGCAGGAGCATCTGGACGGCACCAGTTTTCTTGGTCCCTCACAGTCCAGCTTTCATTCAGGTTATGGCACTGAGACTGCATTAGTGGCTTTGGTTGATGACCTTCACTGGGAACTGGACCAGGGTTGTTCAACCCTGCTAATCCTATTAGATCTGTCGGCTGCATTTGATACTGTTGATCATGAGATGCTGGTGACTTGCCTACGGGACTATGCCGGGGTGGGTGGAACCATTCTTGAATGATTCTTCTCCTTCCTGGCTGGCAGAACTCAGTGGGTGATGATCAGGGATTATTCATCTTTTCCTTGGGACCACATGTGTGGAGTTCTTCAAGGCTCTATTCTATCCCCTCTCTTTTTCAATACATACATGAAGCCGCTCAATGAGGTCGTGAGACTGTATGGGGTGCGGTGTCATCAGTATGCTGATGACACCCATCTCTACCTCTTTTTCATCCGACCCAGACCCAACAGTCTCGGTGCTTACCCGATGTCTGGTGACTGTGGGGGATTGGATGAGGGCAAGTCATCTGAAACTAAATCCTGACAAGATGGGGATGATGTTGGTGGGAAGTGTGGTGGATGTGATGTCCCCCATCATTGATGGGGTTAGTCCCTCACTGGTCTATCAGGTCTGGAGTCTCAGGGTACTCCTCGATCTGCAGCTTCACCTGGATCTCTTTTTAGATTTTATCTGTACTTTCCAGACTCTGCTATTATTTTACAAACGTTTTATTATGCATTTTTATGCCTTTTATATTTTTGTATTTTTATTTTTTTTAAAAAATTGTTGATGCTGTTGTTTTAAGCTATCTTTGGTCACCTGTGGCAAGAGGGGTGGGGTGTTAAGTAAAATAAATAAATTAATTAATTAATTAAATAAATAAAAGTGCCAGCTAAGTGCCATAAAACTCCATAAAAGTCCCGGAAAGTGATGAAAAAAGACCAAAAACAACAAAAAATATGGAAAACAATAAGCAATTCTGCAAAGGGACAAAAATGATGAAAAATTACAAAAATATGATATTATTGGTGGTAAATCACAGGCAGAGATATCAATGATGGTGAAGTATAGAATCACCAAAAACCAACAAAGTCCCGCAAGGTCAGTATTTCCTTATGGAACAGGAGACCGACAGAATACCAATGAAAATCCAAAATGTTGGTATTTCCCTGTGGAACAGGAACACTTGCTCTGGCTGTAAAATGGGAATAATAATGATCTACGTCGTAAGCAGGGCTGTATCAGGAACAGCTTTTCCTGTAGTATTGGTCAATCCCCATCTTTCAGGAGCACTGACTAATGTTTGTTATTTCTGCATTCCATATTGCTATTGTGCTTTTAAGAACATAAGTAGTGCCATATTGAGTCAGACCAATGTCCATCCAGCATCCTGTCCTCCGACAGTGGCCAATCTTAATCACATGGGAGAATAACCAACTGTCACAATGGGCAATCCATTCCCCGTTATTCACTCCCAGCAGTAAGAAGTTCATCCCATAAGCTACTTGGTTAATAGTCACTAATGGACCTGCTCTCTAAGAACTTATCCAGTCCTTTTTTAAACCCAGCTATACTACTGGCCCCGACAACATCCTCTGGCAACAAATTCCATAAGATAATTATGCATTGAGTGAAAAAGTACTTTCTTTTCTTTGTTTTAAATCTAGTTCTAGTTCTAGCACTATTTGAAAGGGTCAATAACCGTTCCCTATCTACTCATTCCACACCACTCAAGATTTTATAAACCTCTATCATTCTCTTCTCTTTCATTCTCTTCTCTATCATTCTCTTCTCTAAGCTGAAGAGCCCCAGCTTCTCAAGCCTCTCTTTGTACGGAAGTCATTCCACACCCTTTATCATTCTGTACCTTTTCTAGTTCAGTTACGTCTTTTTTGAGATGGGGTGACCAGAACTGCACACAATATTCCAGGTGCGGTCGCACCATTGATTTGTATAGAGGCAGTATGACATCCTCAGTTTATTCTCTATCCCTTTGTGAATAACTCCTAACATTCGGTTTGCTTTTTTGACTGCTGCTGCACACTGGGCTGAGGATTTCAGTGTATTGTCCACAATCACTCCCAGATCCTTTTCCTGCTAGCTTAGTAGCCAGTATTGTGTACTAATATTTTGGATTATTTTTTCCTATGTGCATCACTTTGCATTTGTCCACATTAAATCTCATCTGCCATTTAGATGCCCAGGCACCTAATCTCATAAGATCCTGTTGCAGTTCTTCACAGTCTGCTTGTGTTTTAACTACCTTGAATAACTTGGTGTCATCTGCAAATTTGATCACCTCACTCTTAACGCCCTTTTCCAGATCATTAAAGAATAAATTAAACAGCACCTTTCAGCTTTTCCTGAAATCAGGAATGCCAATGGCCATTTTTCACAATTATTTTGTCACTTTTGGCAATTTCCATCATTTTCTGGAGTCTATTTTGTCATTTACAATTCAAATGCAGTATATAAAACCCAAAGCAGCAAACAGAGTAGCAGAAAATGTACTAACCAAAGTACAAGAAATGCTAAAAGTACCAAACAAAGTACCAGAAGAACCAAAGGTCCTTTTCAAATGGGCCACAGTGGGAGGGGGGATGGGTGTGCACTCACGGTGGGTGGAGGTAGGTGCGAGCCTATTCCCACGGGTGCACACCCATATCCACCCACCTTCACCCATTTCAATGCAGAGAGCAACCAGCATTGGAGCCCGTTGCCCCATGCGTGGTTGATGGGTGGAGCGCTCATGCACCACCATCTGTGATGTTCCCATGGGTGCCCGACCATCCCCCACCCACTGCAGATGGTGTTTGCATGGGCATCCGTGTGAAAACGGGTGAAGGTATTCCCAAACAGAAACAGATGAAAGCAACAAGAAAATGTTACGTTTTCATATCACACGGAAGGCAGCAAATGATCTGTTTCTGACAAACAGCATTCGCAACAATTCCTAGTTTCAGACCTACTTGTAAAGTTGTTGGGCAAAGGTACTAGATAAGGACTGTAAAGCACTTGAACAGTAAAATCACTCGATATAGATAAATTATTATTAATAGTCTGTTCCTATAAATGTATTATTTAATGGAGATACACCAAGGTAAGGATTCTCCTTTCAATAGCAATTTTTATAAAGCCTCTAACTACACAAATTCTACTAGCCATTGTATTTATTTTTTGTGGGTTAATTAGGGGGGAAAAAACTTTCCAATTTTCAAAAATTCTGGTTGATTTTGCTTTACTAAGTTACATCAGCTTTGACATATCATGTTTGTCTCTTACCTGCGATCAATGCATAGCACTGGACCTTGTCATAGGATCCATAATTTTAACTACAGTAATTTTTCACATCCCATGGATGACTTTCCATAGCTTCACACTCCACTGACACTTTCTAGCTGCATCTAGGCAGTGGCGATTTACCAAATATTCAAGACAAAAATAAAGTAATAGCAACAAGTGTTGCTTGCAGTGATTCTTTTCAAAACAGCAAGAAATTGTCATTTCATGCAAAATCAAATGAAAGTTTTATTTAATTAATTTATATTTATTTTATTTTATTTTTTATTCTTATTATTTTGCTGATCCTAGATTTTTTAAAAGTTGCTACTCCTTCCCTCACTGCTCCAGGGACATGTTGGTATGAGTTACCTCTTAGGTAACTACCATCACTACCAGTTTGCATCTGAATTACTGCATGGTGATATGGTGTGGTATCAGGGGCGGCTGGTTGGTTTTGGAGGCTGGTGGGGCAGTGGGTGGGTTGAACCTGTCGCCGGTGGGCCTAGGGGCAAAGCTTGACCTAGGGGCAGAGCCAGGGCAATGTAGGGGGAGCCAGGGCAATAGTAGGCCAGTGGCATGGCATAACCCAGAAGCAAGGAGTTCCCAGGGTTAACATTGGATGGACATTACATTAGTTAACGCTGGGAATGCTGCTGTGTGAAGCACTGCCACCAGGTGATAGAGAGCCCTCTTACTGGGGTCCCGTCCACTCTCTCTCACCGGGTCCAAACTAGCCATGGTACATTAAAAATATAGATCACGTTACCATCACCTACCTTTATCCTGAACCCTCAAATCCTCAATTTTAATGACTTGGCCACCTGTACTCTTCTGAAGGTGTATTCTTTAGGACAAGCCTTCCTTCAGGCTTGGAGAACTGGGAGGACTGAGTTAGCTCCATGTCCTGCAACAAGCCAATAGTTTAGTTTTGGTGCACAAGAAGAGGAAGGGGAAGAGATGGGTTCAGTGGGGGGACATCTGAAAGGGGTCTCCTTGTTGTCTGCAGCCTTCTATTCTGCCGTGCTCCTACCTACTTTCTCCTCTGTTCACAAGGAGAGCGAGGTGAGGTGTGGAATCATGCTAGATCTCAGACAAACATCTAGATGAGCATTCCTAGTAGATACACCTTATCCCAACAGCCAAACACCTGTCCAAGCAAACAGGCCTTAAAAAAAAAAAAAAAAGTTTGCCTGTTGTGGGCCTGCATTGCAAACAAACTAATTTCCAGCAGCAGGAAGCAGCAGTGAAACTGCAAAGGGAGGGACCATTTTTTTAAAAAAAGTAGCCACAGCCAGTAGATCCACAAATTCACAAAATGGCCTCTCTACTAGATAGACGGAGACCATTTTGTCTCTACTTACAAAATCCCATCAAACTGCAAAGGGAGGGGCCATTTTAAAATGCAAGGAACATTCCAGCAAAGATTAGATTGGAAACCCTTCCTCCATCCATGTCCCTACGTACCTCACCCGGAAAACAGAAAGCAGACAATTTACATGTAAAAGAGGAAAGGAACCAATTTTAACCAAGAGTAGCCATGGCCAGTGGGGCCCCAGAAAATGGCCATGGCCTTTGCACATGCCTAGGTGAGTAGGGGGAAAACCAGCAGTGCACCAGCAAACACACAACAAAACAAAACAAAACACTGAAATCATATCTTAAGCCATTCATATTATCCTCAACACACCACAAAAGCAGAAGTGAGAAGTTCCATTTATCCCCCAAAACATAGTTCACTTCATATCTGTTGCACCCCCCTCCTCATGTGTCTCCCAGTCCACACCATCCCCTATCCATGTGTCTCCCAGTGCACCCCCTCCCTCCAGCCTTATTGCCCAGCCAGACTCACCTAGTCCCCACCTCCCCACCCCTCCTAGTGCACCCCCCCATGTCTCCCAATGCATTAATCTCCCTCAGCCCCATTGCCCAGCCAGACTCCCTGAGTCTCCCCCTCCCCCATATCTCCCTTATGGGACTCCTTACTAAAAGGCTGGGCTGCAGTACTTCCTCCTCCCAGAGGGGTCTCCTCCTCACTGAAGATGAGCAGCGGCTGCTGCTGGGGGCCCCCAAAGAGTTTTTGTGACGAAGGGTCAAAGTGGCAGTGCTGGACCCGGGTGCTCAGGGTAAGTAGCTAATAATGCCCTTCTCAAGTGCTTCTCTGCAGCCTTAGCAACAGGTTGCAGGTGGGCACAGGAGTGGGGAAGGAGGGCACAGGAGGGGCATTACCCCTGATGTACTCGGGTGCACACCACGCCTGTGGGGTATTTTTAGACATGACACCACCACCCGTGGCCACGCTTACCCCAGCATGGTCACAGGTGGTGGTGTCACATCTGTTCCCACCCTGTCAGTTGTTTACCACGGGTGGGAGCAGAAGTAGCCATGGACCGTGGCAGGGCTAACACATGATTTGTGCTGGTTGGATCCTGTCATTGTGCATCAAGTTGGTGGGCTTCTGGACCTTTGCTGTCATGTGCCCCTCAGTGTGGAACTCGCACCCTCCAGATATTCATTTTACTTTCTCCCTCCTTACCTTTAAAAAGCACCTGAACCCTTCATTTTCCACGTGCTTTTAGAGGATTCACTGCTGCTTTTCCTTTCATGTGTTTTTTCTTCCCCTTTTAAGTAGGCTTCCCTGAGCCACTTTAAATTGACTCCTCTGCACCACTGTGGGAAGGGTAGCATATAAGCAATTTAAAATGTATATAGTGTTTTATTGTAGTTTTATGGTATTATAAATGTTTTTAAGCACTCCAAGTATCATCAGGTAGAGGGGTGCTGTATAAATAAAATTATTATTAGTAAATTATTATTATTTCCAGGTAGCCAAAGTACTTGAATGATAGCTATGCTTGCAAATTAGAGGTGGAATGGTTATCCACAGCTATTCAGTAACTGTCTGGATCCGCAATATCCACTCCACTCTGTCAAGTTCCAGTTACGCAGTGGTATTGGTTTATTGTTCAGACGATACTAGAATTTATGGGAAACTAAAGCAATGTGGTCTTAGCTTTAACTTATTATTGGTGATTTAGGTGTTTAAGTATTTTGCATTACTACATAATACCACTGTGCATCATTTACCATATTTCTGTTTTCCCATCAGTTACCAGCTAGTTCTGTTAGTTCATAATTCCTTTCCTATTTACTCTTCTTCCTGAACTTGTATCAGACTAGTGCAACTTTTCAGTTTCCCATTGGCTACCAGATTAAACCACCAACAAGCAGAATCCTGGAAGTAAAAATGGTAAGGTGGTATGTTGGTTATGTGGTCATAGAGTAGTGGTAGTAACAGTAAACCGGATAACTGTTGCAGTAATCTCCCTTTATTCAGTTTGTCAGCTAGCCGTCAGAGTAAGCAGTTAATGGATGGATTGCTGCTAAACTATCCAGAATGATGGATATGAACTGAAAATAGAAAATTTAATATTTTTTAAATCTCTACCATAAATGAGTATTCGCATAACTGATTTTTCAGGTATTCCATTTTAGTTTGTTCAGGTTTCCAGTTTGGGTTCATTGTTTATTTGGTCATTTCAACATTTCAGTAGTGTCAATTTTGGCAACTGCACACACACAATAGTGGCAATATTGCAGAAAATGTTGCTACTGAAGTTACCAAAATACTGAAATAAACCAAATGAAAAGAAACCAAAAGTCAAATAAGCTGAAAGGCTGAATAAAAGAATAACTGAAATGGATACCTGATGGATCGTAAACAGATATCAGTTATTACCCAGACTGTCATTTTCAGTGCAGATTTGACACAGCTGGTCCTACCACCGCACTGTGGCCAGTTACCCACCCACCCCACCATGATGGGCAATCATGGTTGCCAATAACAGGCAGCTCCCACACCCGGGCCAGGATGGCGGCACAAACACACGTGTTTGTCCAGTATGGTCCGCCTGGGTGGCCCTTGGGCCTGGACTGTGGGCCCAGTTCCTTCTGGGCCCATGATTCCTGGTCAGCCACCTATATGGTCCGAGGCTGTAGTGGGCATACAACTGGTGGCCCACTAAAAGACACCTTGGCAAGGCTCTGGTTTAGGCAAGCCATAGCAGACTATACTGGGGAGTGTCACATTTATTAACACCCCATGTTGTAAGCTCCTGTTTCCCTTTCTTATACTCAGGTGGCTAGACTAAAGAAATCCCTATTGTAGGTTGATTAGGACTCAGAGCTATCTGATTTTTTTTTTTCTTGTTTACTATCTGTGTAGAGAATGAGAAAAGGGTCATGAAGAAAGAATGCCAAACTGATATACCTATCCTATTGGGAATTGTTTTAGAACATTCCACCATTACCAGTTACTTTGTGCATGAGACAAAATGAAATATTCCTCTCCAAGACAGATGATTTATTTTTAGAAACTGCAACTAGCAAGGTTATGCAAGAGTCTCCATCAAACTCACGCAAGAAATCATGAGTTTTAGCACTTTCCACATAATCAATAAAAATAGTGGGAGTGTAACTTGGAACGGCATATTAATCTTGCATTCAGCCTAGCTTGCATTAGGTTCTATTCATCTTTCTGAGTTTATAGGAGTGATTTGTTTCATCTGCACACTCCGTGCACAGCTAAATATAAAATCAACTTCTATTTAACAAAGTGGGCTAACCGCATGAATCCTGCTCCAATAGCCTGGAACCCTTTAAGAACATTGCAAATGGCTGTGATACATCCACATAAACAAAAACAAAACAATTCTGTGAACAAAATCTGGTTCATACCAAAGCCGTTCTGATGGGTGGACTAATGAAGATCATTGAAATTAAGCCAAGAACAGAAATGCCACTGTTCTTTCCTTCGAAGTACTTCACCAAGTATCCTACAGAAGCTCTGCAGTTACATAATCCATATACCTGACATTACATTACCTTAAATTAAACTAAACTAAACTAAACTAAACTGCCTGAGTCAGACCAATGGTCCATCTTAGCCCAGTATTGTCACAACCTGACACGGCAGCAGGGGTTTCAAATTAGGGTCCAAATCAGGCTCTTCCAGGGTCTCCGGCAGAGGCTATCCTGACATGCTACCTGAGACCCCTCCAAGCCCCCAGCAGAGGCCAACCCCAGATGTGCTACCAGGGATCCTGAGGCAGAGATGCTGGGGATTGAACCTGGGACCTTATACATGCAAAGCACACGCTCTTACCACTTGAGTTATGCCCACACACCCCTGTAGGGATGGGCAAACGTGGTTCAGGAGTTCGGACTGAACTCGACCAGTTCAGTCGACTGAACCGAACTTCCGAACCGACCTCAATTTTCGAACCGAACTGAATTTCCCAACTCGGTTCTGTTCGCCCATTCCTATAAGATAATATTCCATTTAGTTCAATGGGTTTTGAATTTCGAACTCTGTTCAGAAGTTCGGACCAAACTTGAATAGTTCAGTTGACTGAACCAAACTTCTGAACCAAAATTGATTTTCAAACTGAACTGAACCAAATTTCCGATCTCAGTTCTGTTCGCCCATCCCTACCCCTTAATATTAACATTGTTGTTGCTTATCAGGAACAATGGACGAGACAGGGATGAGAGGCAACCATGCCTTGAGTAGTCTTTCCCCTCCCTGGGAAGCCAAGACCACATAATGTAGTGCGCCATGTGGCCAGAGGCTGCCAAGTGTTCCCCTTGCCTGGGGGCAGGGAAAACAGCTGGCTACTACACAACATTAGGGATGTGCGAACAGAATGCAGTTCATATCATTTCCCTCAACATGCACATAGTTTTCAGTTGAAAGCCACGCCGTTCTCCACGTCCTGCAGTTGCCGATGGACTTGGCAGCTGCCTCACCCCAGCTTGTCTATGGTACACTGACTCTGCTGCTGCTCCCCACCTAGCAGCGATACCACTTCTGCTACTAGAGGCAGCTGTTTGAGCAGGATGCTTGCGCACTGATGGAGGTGGATGACTGGCTGCTGCAGTCAGGAACCTGCTGGCGTCCACTGCCCCTGCCTGCCCACTTAGCAGCACAGCACTTGGGGATCCCTTGAGGTGCCTCACCATGGCAGTTGTGCCAAGGTTGGTGAGCACCTGCCCATGCTTCACCACCTTCTGGCACAAACTACACTGCACCTCCCTGGGATCATCCGCCCGCACCAACTTAAAATGCACCCATATGATGGATTTTTTGCCCCCTCCTGCCTTCTGGCCCAAATCGGGTGACACACCACTGACAGCACTGATGGGAGGGGCAGAACATGGTGGCAACACAGCTCTTGGAGGGACACCCATCGCCTCAGCACCAGAAATCTCCTCCACAGGACTAGTGTCTGCCTCACTGTCCCCAATCTGAGATTGGTCCCATGAAGGGGAGTACTGGGATACTGAGGTTGAGTGGCTGCCCATGCTGCTGCCACTATTCCTGTGCCCCCTATAGCTGCTGCGCCTCCCCTCCCTGATGCCATTGCCCAGGGATTGGGCCCTGCCTCTAGCAGCCAGGGTGGGATCCACCAGCCTTGGACTGCTGGGGATCACAACAATAATGGGGTTTGGGAACACTGGTGGCCCTGGAGGAACATCTAACCCTGAAGCACCTGCACCTGCTCCTGCAGCCGCAGCAGAGATAGCCTCAGCCTCCTGGAGTGCAGGCCTTCCAGTACCCTGTGTGGCAGTCGAGGATGCTGGCAGAAGGCACTGCCGAACCACACCCCTAGTTCCACTGCTGGGATCCTCTGAAGTCTGTCTCCCAAAATCAGGCCTGTGCATTTTGGGGCATGGTGATGGGCTTGGGCTGTTGCTGCTGCCTGCCACTCCACTGGCACAGCCCCGGCCACCTCTGCCACGTGGCCCATTGCCTGCCTTACGGGAAGCAGACTGGCCTCTCCTGCTTCCCTTCTCCATTTTTCCTTTCCAAATTATACAGAGGAAGATTTATACTTTTAAAAATGTATTTATTCTAAATTTGAATATTATATATATCTACTACACTATCTCTAAATGCTATTAACTATTCTAAAACCTATGGAACTAAATGGATTATTATCTAATATCTACAAAGGCCTAGTCCTACAAACACACAATATAAAATATTAAAACTGATTCACTACACACACTCTCTATAACTAAGTCAACTCCTACAACTATTTATCTGTGGTATGTATCTAATCTATCTATATCTATACACACACACGCACGCACACACAGGGATGAGGGGGTGGGAACACAGACAGCTCACAACAAATAACAAGGGAGGGGTACAAAACTGAAATGAAACCTAAATCAATCTAATCCTAATCTAAATAAATCCAAAAACAGGGGAAGGGACTCAGGGATGGGATATATACAGGAAGGAGGGAAGGATTCAATGGAGGAGAGGGAGAAAGAACACAGGGAGGAATAAACAAAATTTAAAAACCACCTAAATCTAATCTAATCTAAATAAATAAAACTATGGAACTAAATGTGTGGAAATGGGTGAAATAGGAGGAGGATGGCAATGGATTTGGAGGAACACAAACTGCTGGGAGAGGGAGAGTTCTGAAAACGCCTGTTGAGAAGATCAGTGGCTAGCTCAGAACGATATGGAAGGGTGGGGGAGGGACAATGACTTTTGTTACTTGCTGCGCCTGCCTTACTACAAGCCCCATTTGCTCTGTGCAGCCTAGACCATAGCCAATCACAGACTGCCAAGCCAGTGGTCTGAGGAAAAGAGGGATGGTGATTGGGCAGGCTGGCTGCTAGTCCAAGCCTCATTCTCCACCCTCCTCAGCTGACCCCCCCTCCCTCCGCTTGCCAGCCAAGTTTTTCCCACCCAAACACCGCTCAAACTCATCTGAATGTGGCCAAACTGTTCGGGTCTTTGGATGTTCAGTTTGGACATTTGGTTTGGCCGTCCGAACTTGCTGAGTTTGGGCCAAACCCTGAACCGCGTTGGCACATCCCTACATGACATGTCCTCAGAAAAATTCCATGGACACATTGTGCAGCAGCCTTACCTCAACTGGGGTAAGACTGCCCAGGGCAGGGATACCCACGTAGAGGAGCCATGTCACTAGGGCTGAAGTGGCAAGCCACTGCGGTGATTTATTCCACTGGAAAAAGCTCTTCCGCAATGAGCAGCATGGTGCGATAGAGTCATTCATTCAGCTACTTCCATTCCACTACTTCCACCAGCTCTGAAAATAGTGGCACAATGTTTGTTCCGACAGTTTCAATCTTCCGCAATTTCCGCTGGCACTGCGAAGTAGCAGAACAGTGTTTCTTCTGAAAGTTTCTGAAATTGTTCCGACAGTTTCTGAATTAATGGAATGCTTGTGAAATTAGTGGAATGCCAGTGGAAAAGCTGTGGGCATTTCTGAAATGGCAGAATGAAATAGCAGGGCGGAAAAAGGAGTTGCCGCTTCAGCACTACATGCCACCACTGTAGGGTCATGAGCAGCAGACACTGTTTTCTATTGCACATAGCCACGTCATGGCCGATGGAGGAATCTCTGTCAGGCCGGGGGAGGGAGGTGGGGCAGGGCCAGGGCCAGACATCCGCTCGCATGGCTGGTGCCATGGCAGGAGCTCCAAGAGCATCTCAGCTTCCTCACAGAGGGGACTGATTGTGTGTCCAGCTCTCTGTGCTGGTCTCACAGTTTGACAGCTATGCTTGCATGCCACAGGGCTGCACTGATGCCATTTTTATATGAGCAGAGTGCCCTCGTGTCAAAAAATCACATGCCTGGTAAAAGTGCTGGCGGCGTGGTTTAGACGAGATAGCACATGCCTTATTGCTGCTTGCGCATTCCTTTATGGATGTGAATGAAATACCTCGATATCGAGGGTGCAGCCAGATTAGCATTCGATACTGAGGTATTTAATTTGTGGTCATAATGGAATGCGCAAGCAGCAACAAGGCACATGCTGTCTCGTCTAAACCACGCCTCTGGCACTTTTACGAGGCACGTGATTTTTTGGTGTGAGTGAGCGTGCACCGCTCGTATAAAAATGGCCTGAGATTGGGCCCCTGCAGCTAATCTGGCTGCCCCCTAAGTAGTGTCCTCATTCAGCTAGAGAGACAGAAGTTTGAGTAATGCCTGAACGGGATCATAGTCCAGCGGACGGGACCAGAAGTCAGGAAACGTGGGGTTCTCTACCGGATTCCACCACTAATAGGGTGTGTGGTAGAGATAACATGAAGAGTGGATATTGTATTCACAGATACTATCCACATGATTATATAGCTGTCCAAATATCTGAATGATATCTGCAACATAGAGATATCCACATATCTGCTTAATTGGTTATTTCATTTCAGATACTACATTTGTTTCAGTATTTTGATTATTTCAGTCATTTTGGCATTTTGGCTACTTTGGTTCAGCTATTGTGTATGCACAATAGCACCCAAATGAAGCAACCAAAATGACTAATACCAAAATAAACTAACAAGTATCCAAAGAGGATATCTGGCAAAACTGGACAAATACCCACTTCTAGGTCAAAGCAGGTGAATTCAGTTATAATATTCATCTCAAATATTTATTTCAGATTTAGTGTGGGGTAAGGAGTCAATCAGTCCTTTTACCGCCTCTTTCACCACTACCACCAGTCATCGCAGAGTTGTCAACTCAGGTGATCAGATATCATGAGACTGGCTTAAGAATCATGAGATAGGATTGTTTTCTTTAGTCTTTTAATTTTGAACACTTCAGGATACAAGCATTTGTCTGCAGCTATACCCAAACTTAGTGGGAGTTTTTTAATGACTTACATGCTTGATATAATCCTAGCTTAAAGGAGCTTGGAGTTCATTTGATGTCTGTAGGCTCTATCATATTACACTGTTAACAGCCTATCTGGGGAGCATGACGACATGCTAGGGCATTTGTAATAAAGGTATTTGTAAGGATTCAGATCTGGGCAAACAGCTCCAGCTCAAACTAAAGATTCAATTATAGCATGTATACAAAGTCTGTTATGTACAGAACACAGATCTGAATAACAGCAGTGGCAAATAAAAAGACTGGAGGATGCTTATCATAGGTAGTTGGAAAGGAAGATGCTGGAATAAGAAAGCAGGTGGAATCAGAGTTGGAGCTGATGGGGCAGGGCTTGTTGGAAATCCTCATCATCACAGAGGCAGTTGGGACATATACTTTATATGGAAAATGAGAAACAGACAAGCACTGAACTGGTACCTGAAAAAGGAAAGAGAAAATGTGAATGTGTGACAGAAGACAGTGACAGAGAATTTGGGGGTTGCTGATACCACATGCGAAGAAGTACTACCAATAACAAGGGGCTGAGCGGCCGAATGTACCAGTAGCACAGAAGAACTAAGGAACAAGAGGCTATTAAAGGAGGTTTCAAAGTGAAAGCAAACAAACTCAGAAAACTAATTAATGATCATTGCCTTTCAACTAGGGCTATGTGTAGGCACAAGATTCCACTCATGTGAATGAATTGCAAAACTGTGGCCAGTGTTAAGCAATGGTCATCCATCCAGTACACTTGGTGAGGTGAGACCATGGGTGAAAACAAATGAGAAGGGGGCAGGTCAGTTCCCCAGGCCGCCTGGGAGGGCCACTGCAGCCACCACTCCTCACGTCGGCAAGGAGGGCAGTTCACAGGAGCAGGCCCTCCCGCCAGTAATCTTGGCATGGGAGCTGCCATCACAGGTCCCTCATTTCCATGGGTCAGCCAAAGAGCCGTCCATATGGGACAGGATGCCCAGATGCCTGCTGCCCAGTAGGATCAGGCCTCCAGGAAGAACTGCTGACAAACAGCTGATATGGGGCACTCTTCCAGACCTCCCCAATCAGCCATTTGGTGGCCGGGCTCCTCCAGGCCTACTCCTCAGCTCAGAAGTTGCCTTGTGATGGGGCTGGGCGGGGTCTAACCAATGGGAAGGTAACTGTTAAGCCGGTTTAGTCTGAGTGGTCGGGCAGTCACTTGGGCCGCATCACCAACCGCCTCTGACCTAGCCTGTCTCGAGGCAGACACGGGTAAACATCTGACAGCAACCTAACTGGCGAGCAGGTGACTCCTGGGCTACCGCAGGCTACTGTCGTTTTCACCCTATGTTGCAAAATTAAAATTTTAAAAATAAACAAATTAGGCATCATGATAATGCAAATGTCAGAGAACAGATAATTCAGATAATTTTATGCAAATCAGGATGAAGCAATTATAAAAATTGCCCAGAACAGCAAATATTCTTTTGCTTGAAATTGTTTAAGTAAGTATGCACCTCCTCCCCATTCTCCTTCTGCAACCATCTACAAAGCCACTGGATGTTCTTGTTACTTCTGGCAGCCTTCGATAGTCTGACTGCTGCCTTCAGTTCATCCACTATCAGATTTTCTGGGATTCAGGAGGTGTCCAATACATTTCAGTAAGACAAAAATCCAAAAAGCAACAGCCAAAGGAAGATAAATTCAAAATGGAAATAATGCACATATTCTTAGACACCAAGATTAACAAGTGGTGCAAAAAGTGATGGAGTCCCCATTTGGGCTGGAATTAATATGCCCTTTTGTAGTCACAAAGGGGCCAACCCATGGTGCATGTGTGCCCTATGCACATGCTCCACGTGCACACTGTGTGCATGGTAGTCCATAGGCTCCACAGTTGATGGACCATTGGTCTGACCCAGTATGGCACTACTTATTTATTTATTTTTTATTTATTTGTTTGTTTATTTTACTTATATTGTCTCCATTTCCTTTGGTTCAGTATTTCAGTATTTGGCATTTTATTCACTTGAGCACAAGTATTTGGCAGGTTTTTTAAATTTTATTATTGAACGTAAATGTGCCTGTATTTGTCCATAACTGTAACATAATGAAGCAATCACATGCACACTCATGTTGAACAATACAAAAAGCCACACCAAATACCAATAGGACTAAAATACTGAACACTAGGGGTGGTACTTGGGGCAAAAAACTGGATATCGGTTTTACTGGTTTACAAAAAATTGGTTCTCCTCCTACCTCTCTGACCGCTCCTTTAATGTGTCTCTCTCCAATTCCATCTCCTCCTCCTTTCCCCTCTCAGTTGGTGTTCCTCAAGGCTCTGTTCTTGGCCCTCTCCGCTTCTCGATCTATACCTCATTCTTAGGCAAACTCATTGCCTCCCATGGCTTCCAATACCACCTCTATGCTGATGACACTCAACTCTATCTCTCTACTCCCTCTCTCTCTCCCTCTGTTCAAGCTCGTCTCATCAACTGTCTCTCTGACATCTCTACCTGGATGTCTCAACGTCAACTCAAACTCAACATGGCTAAAACTGAACTCCTTATCTTCCCCCCTCATCCTTCCTCTCCTTCCTCACTGTCAATAACTATTGATGGAGTCACCATCCTGCCTGTCCCCCAAGCCCGTAGCCTAGGCTTCATCTTTGACTCAGCCCTTTCTTTTAAACCCTACATTGACTCTGTTGCTAAATCCTGTCGCTTCTCCCTCCATAACATTGCTAAGATTCGCCCTTTTCTCTCTGTCTCGTCTGCCAAAACTCTTGTTCATGCTCTGGTCATCTCTCGCCTCGATTACTGTAACCTCCTTCTCACTGGCCTTCCCCGGTCTCACCTTTCTCCCCTCATCTCTGTCCAAAACTCTGCTGCCAGGGTCATCTACCTCGCCAGTCGCTTCGACCATGTGCAGCCCCTCCTCTCTTCGCTTCACTGGCTTCCCCTTCCTGAACGAATCCTGCACAAGCTCCTAGTCTTCACCTATAAAGCTCTTCACAACCTTGCTCCCCCCTACCTCTCTGCACTTATCGCCCTCCATACTCCAGCCCGTGCACTTCGCTCCTCCTCTGTCCCTTCTCTCACCCTTCCACGCCTTCCCTGCTCCCCTAAGCGCCTTCGTCCCTTCTCACTTGCTGCCCCCCATGCCTGGAACTCCCTCCCTGTCCACATCCGCCTTGCCCCCTCCCTTCATACCTTCAAATCTCTCCTTAAAACTCACCTCTTTCGCTCTGCTCTGTCTGACTCTTTATCCTGCTGAGCCACTATTCCTATACCTACGATCGGTTTACCCTTATCCTTGCAACATGGACCTGCCTGCTGTCATTCTCATCGTAACCAAGCCAAGTACGTGCACCTGAGACCTCGCATCTTCATGAATGTTAGACCCCTTGTCTCTCCCTCTGTTCCCCTGCCTAAGTCTCTCCCCCAGCTCCTGTCTCTCAGATTGTAAGCCCTAGGGCAGGGACCATGTCTATTTTATTACTTTGTAAAGTGTCAGGTACACTGCTGGTGCTATATAAATGTTTGTTAATAATAAATAATAATAATAATAATAATAGGTTTACCGGATTAAAACCGGTATACCGGCACCGTTTTTTTCCCCCCATTGATTTGAATGGGGAACTGTCCCCATTGAAATCAATGGGGAAAAAAACCCCATACCTCCTCTCTCCCCCTCCTAGGCTGTGCGGGTGAAAGGGGGGACACCCCCCACCCACCCTGCCCAGCTTGAATTTTTTAAAAAAAAAATACCTAGAAGTTTCCAGACTGGACCCGGACTCTGGGCTGCTGCCGGCTGCCCAGTGGCAGCCAGCCAGGGCTATGGAGACAGCTGAGCTCTCCTCCGGGATCCCAGGCTGGCTGGCTGCTGGCACTCTGGTAACCTAACCCCCCCGATCGCCTTTTACCTGTGTGCTGTGTGTGCTCCCTCTGTGTGGTGGTGGTGGCGGCGGCGGCAGCAGTGCGGCGCGGGCTCAGCTGCAGCGCTGGCTTGAGCGCTTCATCAGGCCTTCCGGGGAAACCCAGAAAATAAATAAATCCAGGCTGGGCAGGGTGCGTGGGTGGTGATCCCCCTTCCACCCGCACAGCCTGTGAGGGGGAGGGAAAGTGGGGTTTACTTTTTTGGTGTTTTTTTTTTTTACATTGCGGCCATTGATTTCAATGGCCGCAATGTAAAAAAAATCTGGTACAGGAACCGGCACCGGTATGGGGAATTATCTGATCTATCCGGTATCCCTGATACTGCCAAATACTGGCAGTATCGGATACCGGGAGATCTGAAATTCCCACCCCTACTGAACACAAAATATCAAAATGAGGTTTCAAAACCACAAATGAAGCTGGAAGGTAATACTGCTTTGTATCTACTTCATTAAAATGGAGCAGCTCATGCTGGGGATTAGAACTACAGATGTGCAAAGGGTGTGCATTTTGTATTTCTGATTTCTATTCTGTTTTTGCGTCTCAAAATTTTGGAATCTGCTATAGTTGACCGGGAAGCAACCAAGCATGGGGATACAGCTTCTGTTTATCGTGGGTGGGTGGGTGGACACGCAAGAGGGTGCATCCCTTTTGTGTGCAAAATGAGAGCATTACTCAGATTCATCAGATTCATCAGGGTGCCCAAACCTTTGGGTGCCTGGTTGCAGCTCTAGTTCTGGGTCTGGTGCTATTCAACATTATTTTAATGAATTGGATGAACGGGTGAAGAGAACATTTATCAAGTTTGCAGAGGAATACAAAACTGGGACAGGTGCCTAACAACGTGGAAGGTAGAATTAAGAAAAAATCTAGATAGATTTGGAAACCTGGGCTGAAATTAACAAAATGAAATTCAGCCAAAATAATGTAAAGCTTTGCATTTGGGGAAGAAAAACCAAGTGCATACCTATAAGATGGGGGATACCTGGCTTGGTAGCAACGCATGTGAAAAGGATCTAGGGATTATGGATGAACACAAACTGAACACGACTCAGCAATATGTTGCAGATGAAAAAAAGAAAAGTCAATGCAATCTTAGTCTGCATTAACAGAAGCATTGTTTCCAAGTTGGCAGAAGCAATAATTCCACTCTGTTCGACATTGGTCTGATCTCACCTGAAGTTCTGTGTCCAGTTTTGGGTGCCTCATTTTAAGGAGGACATGGGCAAATTGGAGTGGGTTCAGAAGAGGGTAACAACAATGATAAAAGGTCTGGAAAGCAAGAATTATGAGAAAAGGTTGAAGGAACTGGGTATGCTTAGCTAGTGAAGAAGCCTAAGGGGAAACATGAAAGCAGTCTTCAAATGTCTAAAGGGTTGACACCGAAACATTGGCAAGGAACCAACACATCGCTACAGATGGCACGACTAGAAATAAGGGACTCAGCTTACAGGAACGTCGATTTTGGTTAAATATCAGGAAAAACTTCCTAACAGCAAGAACTGTGCGGCAATGAAACAAGCTACCTAGGGAAGTTGTAGGCTCTCCATCACTAGAATGTTTCAGAAAGAGAGTGCCTGGACAGCCATCTGTCGGGGATGCTCTAGCTGTAGTCATCCTACATCCAAGCAGGGGGGGGGTTGGACTGTAGACACCCTTGGAGTCCAACTCTAAGATTCTGTTATTCTAAGTAGCATGTGCTATTGTAAGAGCTTGCAGTATCAGACCTCCCCCACCCCAATGCTTCATCACAATCCCTGCAGTCAGCCGGAGCACCCTCTGGCAGGTACCATCAAGTTCACAACAACAAGGCTGAGTAGGGCGATGCTCTTTGTTACTGACCCAGTATTGTGGAATTCCATTCTCCTAGAGGTTCATCAAACCTCAGGCCTTAGTATTTTCCTGAGGCAACGTAAGACTTTTATTTTTGACCAGGCATTTTGTAGGTAGGGATAGAGGTTGGGGTGGGGTTTCTAAGGGATTTTTATATATATATTTATAGGGTATTTATGGGAGCTTTAATTTTTATTTTGTGATCATCGGGGGGGCAGGGGGGAGGGGTATTGTAAGCCACCCTGAGTCCTTTGGGTGAAGGGTAGTATCAATTCAAAATCTAAATAAATAAATTCAGCATCAGATTGACAAAAGCTTTTACATCTAAGGGACTACTGTTATACTACTAGTAATATACTGCTATATATGGTAACGATTTTATATTATACTCACCAACAGAAGCTGGTGCAATAAAGATATCTGAACTACTTTGCCACCATCTATTCCATTATTAATTATTATTTATTGGAAGACTGGATTCAGGCAAAATTCAAATGAGCAAAGATATAATCTCGATACAAGGTGTTGTTGACGCGACTGTGGGACCTGGCAGGGGTGCACGGGACTGCTTTTGATTGAGTCTGCTCCTTTCTATCCAGGAGGTCATGGAGAGTGCTGATGGGCAATTGCTCGTCCTCCTCTTGGGGCCTCCTCGTGGGGTCCCACAGGGTTCTATTCTGTCACTCTCTTGTTCAATGTGTATATGAGACCACTGAGTGAAGTGCCATTAGTATGTGGGGGACACTCATCTCTACCTATCTTTTTCATCCAGCTAGGTCCTGCAGTCTCGGTGCTTACCCGATGCTTAGCTGCTGTTGAGGACTAGATGAGGATGAGCCAATTAAAGTTGAATCTAGACAAGACTGAAGTGATGATGGTTGGCCGGCCCTGTGACCTGGGGGAAATTGGGACTCCTGTTATGAATGGGGTCCGGCCCTCTCTTGTCACTCAGGTTCACAGCCTTGGAGCGCTTCTGGACCCCTTGCTATGCCTCGGTTGTCAGGTTTTCACAGTGGCCAGGAGTGCTTTTCACTAATTTCATCTTGTGAGGAGGCTTCAGCCTTTTCTCTCAGACTTGGCCAGTGTCATCCATGCTTTCCCTCACCTTGAGGTTGATTTACTGCAATATGCTCTATGTGGAGCTGCCCTTGATGACTGTTTGGAAGCTGCAGCTGGTGGAGAATACAGCAGCCCACGGTCACTGGGAGCACATTACACTGGTGCTCTGGAATCTGCACTGGCTCCCTGTAGCTTTCTGGACACAATTCAGGGTGCTGGTTTTGACCTTTAAAGCCCTAAAAAGCCTAGGACCCATGTATCTGAAAGACCACCTTTCCAACCATGGTCCGTTGCAACCCCTACAGTTGGCCAAGGACACCCTTCTATGGATTCCCCCATTTACTCTTGTTTGATTGATGGGGGCGCTCAGGATGGCATTCTTGGTTGCTGCCTCAATGTTGTGGAACTCCCTCCCCCTAGAAGTCTGTCTGAGTCTGGGTCTAAGCATTTTTCAGAAGTAGTATAAAACTTTTCTTTTTGTTAAAGCATTTGGCAGGTGGGGATAGAGAGAGGGATTAGGTGGACAGTTGAAAGTTTTTTTTGGGGGTGGGTGGGTGGGAGGAATTGTATGTTAAATGTTTTTAAATTGTATTTTATATGTTTTGTAAGTCGCCATGAGCCTGTGGGGAAGGGTGGGGGTATAAATGTCCAATGGAACAAGACTCAGTTCCTTTTCTCTTGGAAGAGAGTGAGAGCAAAATGTTTTAATAAGTTTATGGAAATATGTATTTTTGAGTTTTTTGAATGTATACTGTATGCCTTTATAACCAAATAAAATATCCTAAAACAAAAATAAATAAATAAATGCCTTTGACCCATTACTGTAGTGTACTAAGCACCTTCTGCAAAGTATGGATTTACTTTGACCCCACCCCCCAATGCAGTCAGTGGAAGTTAAAAGCGTTCAGCACCTTGCAGAAAGCTCTCTGCATTTTGCAGGAATAGTAGAGGTGCAGTGATTGACATCTAATAGCTAGTGGCATGGGAAGAGGAGATCAATATTATTACTGAAAGCTCTCAGATACTGCTGTTTTAGTGGGGAACCACTATTTTCAGATTCCACGACCTTGGTTCAAACACTGGGCAGATTGCTCACAGACTGAAAGGAAACTTGTCAGATTAAGTAAGCAATGATTTAAACTGGGCCTCCTGGGCCTGTGAGGTGACTCGCACAACTCCTTCATGGAGATGATTGTTGTGTTGCTAAAGGACTTGACATAGTGACTGTGCTTTGCTGAAATATTACAGGACGTTTGAGGAGGGACTTCCAGATGTGCCGTCCCCATACAGCCTTGGTAACATAATTAGAACTGGGATTTATTTTAGCACTACTCAAAATGTTTTCAGCAGGACTGATTTTTGTCATTCCCCTAAGAGTACTGTTATAATTTGGAGTTTCCTCAGAGCTGCAGAGATTTGAATAGGGGACTTAAATAGCATTACAATTGTACTGCTATGGTATTCCCTTTCGAGTTGGAGGTTGCTTGGCCTTTATACCGTGCCCACAACATTTTCTCTGTCTCAGCAGATCTAGAGTTGATAATTTGAAGCATTTTCTAACAAACTGGATGAAGTTACGAATCCTGATCGTTGTTATTCAAACATGTTACAGATATTTGGGCATTTCAACACAGAGTGGCCTAATGCAATTAGGATCAGTTCCTGGTGATTACCATGCCAGGGAAGAGGCTGAGGGCAGCGCTCGGAGTGGGAAGAGGAAAAGCCAAAGGCAGAGATTAAAACAGATTATTATACACTTTTGAGCTAACATGTGGAATCCATAGCAAACATTAGTAGCTGGGCTCAGATGAAGAAAAGCCTGCAGTCTCACTGTAACCAATAAAAATAAATTATGGACTGAAAGAGAAGGAGGAGGTAGAGTAGGACTGAGAGGAGAATTCAAAGAAATGTTTTTTCCCTGCTTAAAGGTAACCAGTAGGGATAGGAATTAATCCAACACCAAATCGAGAACCGAAATTCTCAGAGAACAAAATCCAAAAAAACCAAATGTGGAATTTGCCCTGGATTCCCATCCCTAATCAGGAAAAGCCAAGAAAATTAGATTGTTCCTATATTAATTCTCTGTGGTGAATTAAGGAGCCTGACCAGGTTTGTTGGTTTTCAAATTCTGCTTCTTTTACATAAGAAAACCAGGTGCTTTCTAGTCATCTGAGATTCCATGCATACTGATTATTTGTCATTATATAACATTTTTTAGTTTTTGAAATGCTATACAATCCTTATCTAGTTCACCATCACAACATCCCCATTCTACAGCTTAGTAGCTGAGGCTGAGAAATAAGGATTTGACCAAGACCACACAGCAAGTTCATGGCTAAAATGTGATTTAAATGTTGGTTACCCAGATGCAAGTCTAACACCTTAACCACTAAGCTTACGTCTACAATGACATCACTATAAGAGGCAAATTTTGTGAAAGATGAGCTGCTAGAAGCGACTAGGATTTTAAATCCAGACTGCTTAAATTAGTGGGTCCCAGACTTCTTCTTGATTGACTCCATTTTGAATCTTAAATATAATCTTGTGAGCTCAGATGACCAATGCATATCAGGACTGAGCCCATTCACAAATGGCTCAACCTCTCTTGAGGTCACAACCCACATTTTAGGAACATTTAGCTAAAACCTTGTGTTTTTACCTGCACACTTATTAGTGAGTAGCGTTAATAATTAATAAAAGATTTTTCTAGTGATTCAGCACCATCACCTTTTCACTTAAAATGATAGAAAATACAATTAAAATGTCCTGAAAACTTTTTATCCTTCTCTAAACAAAACAGAACCAAACTTGAGTTGGCTGTCATTTATTTTTTTTAAATAATGTGCACAAAAAAGATGCTGACAAAATTTTTTTATAAAAGACCCAACCCTCCTATGCCTTCTTCAAGAATCATCATCATCATTATTAAAAAAAGAGAAAAGACAAATTACTATTACACCCAAAATTCTTTGGTGGCTACTTTTAACACTGGGCTGGGCCAAACTATTCCCTCATATGGAAAGGAACCCACAAAAAGAGCTCTACCGAGGGAAATAAGGTAAACAGGGGAACAACCAGTTCCCTGCTGTAGTGAAATGTGATGAAGTGGGTAAGTGGGTAAGAAGTTGGACTTGAGCCTGGGAACATGGGAAGCCAGGGTTCAAATCCCACCTTAGCCATAGGGTATTTTCAAATGTGACACCACCATCTGTGACCACACTTATTCCAGCATGGCCACCAGCGGTCGTGTCACGTCTGCTCCCACCTGTCAGAGCAGAGTACAACCACGGGCAGGAGCAGAGTACAACCCGCACAGGCAGGGAGTCCAGCGCATATCCCAGGTTTAGCCCTGCCATGGCCCAGGGAAGTCTATCCCTGACTCTGGTACAGTGGTGGGCCATTACGTCTGATGGTCCACTCTACCTAACCCCAGCTGGTGGCTGGAAAAATTCCAGGTGGGCGTGGTGGCCTCAAAGACTACCATATGTGCCCACCAGGGAGGAGGCATGGACACACTGAGAAACGTGGGGGGGGTGCTGTGTGGACCATGTCTGCACATCCCACACCTTCTCCCTGCCCCCTCCCCAGTCCACAGAACGTTTGTTGGGCAGCCAGGCAGACACGGGGTGAGGACTCTCACATCAGGCCTGATTTAAGTGTTGCAACTGAAAAGCCATCACGTGTGAAAATAACCATAAACTCACTGGGTGGCCTTGGGCAAGTCACAACTTCTCAGCCTATAGAGCCAGTATGGTGTAGTGAATTAGGTGTTGGACTTTATCCTGGGAAGCCAGGATTTGAATCCTGCCCTAACTATGAACCCATTGGGTGGTCTTGAACAAGTTACAACCTCTCAGTTCCTCATCTGTAAAGAGTGTGTTTGTGTTTTCGTGTGTGTGTGTGTGTGTGTGTGGTGAGCAATAATGGGCACTGGGGCAAAGTCCCTCCTGCCCCAGAAACCTGCTTACAATAGGGCTCATCTGAAGAGCCCTATTGGAGCTCTTTCTAAGGATGCCTGGGGCAACTGGAGCGGATGCCCTGTGGCAGGAGCCAGTGAGGGGTGGTGTTGCCATTGGAGCTGCGTGGACTTTTAACCTTCCAACATTTCTGGGATGGATCATCGGATGAAGAGTACAAAGAAAAACACAGACAAGAAGTAAGTGAAGCATTAAGAACTGAAAATCAATCACTGATTTAACTACTACAAGAAATGGATTCTGCCTCCGTGTGGGGAGAGGGGCATGGGGAAATAGATATGGGGGGGAGGGGAGAACATTGGGGTAGGGCAATGGACCTTGAGGCAGGGAATCTTTTAGTGGGGGAGCTGTCAACTGTGCCCATGTCATGGAGTGATCATTACCTCCTTCGGGCTGGTGTGCTGGCGCATGTCTGCCCCCGGAAAGGTACTGAACCAGTTCAATTGGTTCATGCCCGGAGACTTATGGAACCAGAGAGGTTCTGAAAGGCTCTCAGGGAGTTATCTTCTGATATTGACGACTGCTAGCTCAATGACCTCGTGGCTCTTTGGAACACCTTGCTGACTGAGGCCATCGACCAAACAGCTCCTAGGTGTCGGCTCCTGGACCGCCGACTATGCAGATCCCCTTGGTTTATGGAGAACCTGTGGCAGATGAAGTGGGAAAGGTGGCGATTGGAGCGATAGTGGCGCTATTCTTGTACTGAAGTCAACCGATTGCAGCAGAAGAGTTAGTTTATGAACCTATGTTGTGGCTGTGTGGGCAGCAAAGAGGTTCTTTGCTGTTCTCATATTGTCCACAAAGTCACGTCCAGCTGAGCTTTTCCAGGTAGTGAGGGGGCTGGTCAGTCCGGCCTCCCTCCGTCTGAAACTGGAATTTTCCAGTGCTTGGCTGAGACATGTTTGTCAACTTTTTGTGGATAAAATAGCTCAGATTCATCACGATGTCGACGCTGCATATATGGCAGTAGGAGAAACAGAGGTGATGGAAGCCCCGCCTTGTCCTGTTTTATGGGATAAGTTTCAGTGGGTGTCACCCACTGATGTGGAGGATGTTCTTGGGGCAGTTGGAGACACCTGTTGTGAACTAGACCCATGCCTGTCCTGGCTGGTCAAGGACATCCAAGAGGCACTGGGGCCGTTGCTAGCATGGGTGGTCAATAGGGAGGGCAGAGTGCAGAGTAGGGATGTGCGAACAGAGTTCTGGGGTTCAGAGCTCAGCCCGAACTCAGAGCAAACACCCCTAACTTGAACTGCCCCCCGCCCAAAATAGCTGAACAAAGTTCAGGTTTCGAATCCATTTGGGTGGGTGATGGGGGGAACCTGGTTTTTCCTCCCCCCTGCAGGCTGCGTGGGCAGAAGGGGCACCAGGGCTCACCTCCCCCCTTACCCTGCCCTGTCTGGATTTTAAAAAAAGAACAAAAAACACCACCCCAGGGATCAACCTACCCTGGTAGTGCTGGGGCTTTGGACCTGGGTCCGGTGGCAGCAGCGGCAGAGGGTCCAGCTCCAGCGGTGCTCCAGAGCACTTGAGGCCTCTACTAGATCTTGCAGGTGACCCGGAAGGCCTAGTAGAGGTCTGAAGCGCTTCAGAGCACTACCGGAGCTGGACCCACTGCTGCCGCCACCGGACCTGGGGCCAGAGCCCCGGCACCACCAGGTAGGTCAACCTCTGGGGTGGGGTTGTTTTTAAAAATAATAATAATAATAATAATAATTTACCAGGCTGGGGGGGGGGAGGTGAGCCCCGGTGCACCTTCCACCGATGCAGCCTGGAAGGGGGAGGGAACAATGGGGTCCCCAACGCCTCCCTGAATGGGTTCAGTGAAACCAAACAGGTTCAGACCAAGCAGCCCAAACCCAAATGGCTTCGGGGGGCCGAACCCCAAACAGGCCGAACACCCCGGTGTTCGCACATCCCTAGTGCCGAGCTGCCTCAAGGAGATTGTGGTGCAGTCTCTGCTCAAAAAAACATCATTGGACATTGACTCCCTGGCCAGATATCGGCCAGTCTCTAACCTTCCCTTTTTAGGAAAGGTTATTGAATGGGTGGGTAGCTTGGCAGTTTGAGGGGATCAGTTTCCTCAATCCCTTGCAGTTTGGCTTTCATCCAGGTTTTGCCACTGAGACTGCGCTTGTGGCCTTGGTGGATGACCTTTGCCGTGAGTTGGAGCATGGTCATTCAACTCTGTTGATCCTGTTGAATCTCTCGGCTGCATTTGATATGGTTGACCATGAGTTGTTGGTGACTCACTTGAGGGACTGAGTCGGAGTGGGCGGGACTGTTCTTAAATGGTTACGTTCCTTTCTAGCCAGGAGTACTCAACATGTGGTTCTGGGTAATCTTTCATCATCTCCCTGGGGCCTCATGTGTGGAGTCCCACAAGGTTCTATTCTGTCCCCTCTCTTGTTCAACATGATGACCTTTGGGCAAGGTCATCAGAGGATTTGGTGTACAGTATCATCAATATGCTGATGACACCCAGCTTTACCTCTCATTTTCAGCTGACCCAGGCCTGGCAGTCTCAGTGCTCACCCAATGTCTGACAACTGTGGGGGACTGGATGAGGGAGATCCATCTGAGGTGTAATCCTGACAAGACGGAGGTGATGTTGGTGGGAGTGTCTGAGGGAGTGGTGGTACCCGTCATTGATGTGGTCTGCCCTCCATTGGTCTCTCAGAGTCAGAGTCTGGGCTCTCTCCTTGACCTGCAGCCATGCCTGGATATCCAGGTGGTGGCTGTGATGAAGGGCATGGTGTGACATCTTCAGCCATATGACTCGGACTCCAATCTAGCCACCATCATCCTTGCTTTCCTCACCTCAAGACTAGACTACTGCAATGCACTCCCGGCTACCCCTGGTGATGGTCCTGAGACTGCAGCTGGTGCAGAATGCGGCAGCCCATCTTCTTATGGGGATGGGTTGTCATGATCACATTACACCAGTGCTTTGTGCTGTGCACTTGTTGCCTATAGTCTTCCAGGCCTGATTCAAGGTGTTGGTTTTCACCTATAAAGCCCTAAATTGCCTGAGTCCCACCTATCTGCATGATCGCCTCACTCACCCACACCCACACACACACATGCCCCGAGTTCCGGATCAGCCTCTGCAGTCAGCTGGGAGAGCCCTCCTTGAAGTTACGCCAGGTTTCTCTGGTGGTGATGATGGGGAGGGTGTTCTTGGTGGCCTCATCGAGGCTGTGGAACTCCCTCCCAGTGAAGGTCTGCCTGGCCTTGGACCTCCCTTCCTTCTGGAGACAGTGTAAGACATGACTGATTGCCCGGAATTTGGTGAGTCAGACGAGTGATGGAGGAATGTTGAGGTTTTCTTTAGGTCTAACTGATCATTTTATTGCATATTGTTATTTATTGATATAGTATTAATCTTACTTGATATTTTTTATACTGTATTTGGTTTTATATGCTGTGATTGTGAGTCACCATGAGCTGCTGTAGCAGGAGGAGAGAGTAAAAAAAATACAATAAAATAATAATAAAAATAATCTGTGTTTGTATAGTGCTGCATACACCTACTAGTGCTATAGAAATGATTAGAAATTATTATTAGTAAATAACTACAAGTATTCCCCCATCTCTTCCCTTATTAGGGTAGAGTTTGCCCCTTAACCTGGAAGTCTTCAGTAACCTATCTAGATTCATGGCAGGCCAGGAGTCTCCCCACATGGCCTTCTGCCCAGCAGAGCTTTTATAGACACACACTCACATGCAGAGAATATTGACTGAAGCCACACATGTGTATCTTGGCTTGTAGGAGAAGAAATGTGCTAGTATATTATATTATTTGATAAATATCTTGTGTACCACATGACTGAAAAAAAATCATAGGGTTGGAAGAGACCTCAAAAGGTCTTGTAGTCCAACCTCTTGAGGCAGGATATGCATCACAGAGAGAAGCTTGTCTAGCCATTAAAAAACAAACAACACACACAACCTATAACTGACGCAGCCTATAACTGAATATAATATAATACTTGTCAGTCAACAAGGTGTAGAATTAAGGTAATTCATGAAGCCTTAACATCAGCAATTCAAGACTTAAATGTGAAATAGTTTTGTTTGGTTTTAAAAGAAAAAGAAGAAAAAAAAACTCCATAGGGGTTTTTTGTGGGGAGGTTGTTTGTTTGTTTAAGTGAGATTTTTTTTCCTCATCATCCCAAAGAAAAAAACATACAGACTCTATGCCCAACTTCAGAGGCAGGTTCCCGGAAGAACTCAACATGCTGGACCAATAAGAGATGAGCTCATTTGAAAAGCTTTACTCAGCTGTTGTTGCTAAGGTCCTTTGAAATCTCAGCCCCAACACTCTTCCCTAAGTCTTCCAGTCTATCCAGGAAAGAGCAAAAAATTCAACCCAGATTCGTCCTCTCAACTGTTAAAACAATGGGTGATTTCAGACATTACACGGTCCCGATTCACCAGAGTGGATTCCCGGCGGAGGTGAACAGATCAACCACCACCACCACCACCCCCGTGGTCAAGGAAAGCCCCGAACAGACATGACAGGACTGGGACCATAGTAGGGAATCGGACCACAGCCCGGGGCAGCGCAGCAGACATTACGCCGATCCCAGGCATGGCCATGGTCAAAGCACCCGGAAGGTGCCGAGGCGACTCATCCCAGCTGCTGTTGTGTGCCCTTTAAATCTCCCTCCCCGGTCTGTGTTGTTGATGGTTGCCTGGCAGTGACGCTGCATGCTTTGTCCCTGGCTGGGAATCATTGGGTATTTTCAGACATTACGAGATCACGCTCAACCACAGTCAATACCCTGTGGTGGAGAATGGTCCTGTAACATCTGTTGGGGAACAGGAAGTTCCCCCCCAGATGTTTACCACAGTCAATCGCGGTGGGGAATCACATTCACCATGCGAATGGGCTGAACCGGTGGGGCTGGTGCCGATCGCGTGGTGAATGCAATTCCCCACCATGATGAAGGGGCCCATCTTGTTGGGACGGCAACCATGGCCCGGAATCCCCGGAGGGATTCTGGGCCATGGTCAATTTGGGCATTAGCCGCGGAGCCTGCCCATCTCCCCAGAGGGTGGGCAGTGGGGGAGGCATGGGGGGGCGTGCGGCCGCACGTTGCATTGCGTGGCCCCACCCCCTCCCTGATTCGCCACCGGGATCAGTCGGCACATCTGTTGGATGTGATGGGCAGATTCTGGCGGGGAATCAGAAGGTTGATTCCAGGACAGGGTGAATGCTGCCCCATCTCATCTGAAATCACCCCATTGTCTTTGGTTCCGGCTGGTGGTTGCCATTCAGACATTACTTTTTTTTTGTTTCCTGTTGGGAATCTCTTTGACCATGCTGGGTATTTCCAGATGTTATGAGATCACGCTCAACCACAGTCAATTCCCCGTGGTGGGGAATGCCCTCATAACGTCTGTTGGGGAACTGGAAGTTCCCCCCCAGATGTTAACCATGCTCAATCCCCACCGGGAATCTCATTCACCGCACGATCAGCTGGACCGGCAGGGCCAGCGCCGATCGTGTGGTGAATGAGATTCTCAGTGGGGATGAAGGGGCCCGTCACGTCTGGAGGGCGATCACAGCCCGGAATTCCCACCAGGATTCCGGGCCATGGTCATTTTGGGCAGGCGCTGTGGCCGCATTGGCCGTGTAGCCCACCCATCTCCCCAGAGGGCGGGCGGTGGGGGAGCGTGGGGGGCGGGGGCATGCAGCCGCATGTTGTGCCACATGGTCGCTCCGCCTCCCCGTTTCCCCACCGGGATCCCCCGGCACATCCGTTGGCCATGCCAGAGAGATCCCAGTGGGGAATCATTTGGGGTATTCCGGGATGGGGCGAATGCTGCCCCGTCTCATCTGAAATCACCCGCTTTCAGAGATGGTCTGGGCTGGAGCATGGTTGACCCCATGTGGTGAACATCTGGTGACTGCCGAATCGACATGCAGGGCGCTTTGGCCCTGCTGCGGAATTGACCGTGGTTCACTGTGGTTGAGCGTGATCTCGTAATGTCTGAAATCATCCAATGTTCTTCCTTTATAGCCGAGGTTCAAGCTGGGTGGTGTACTTCCCGGGGAACGTGCATCAGGTGCAAGTGTTCTGGGTGTGCACAAGAAGGAGCCCAATGGCAAACATCTAGTACCGCACTCTCATTGAGCCAGTGGGAATCTCCAAAATAACGGGGTGTCAAGCAGGAGAGAGAATAAAAGGACAAGGGGGAAAGAAAAGGGAAGCAATGGGAGGTTGGAGAAAAGGAGAAGAGAGGTAGCAAGATGTATGTGTGTGTGTAATGTGGTGTGTCCTCAAGTATGACAAAGAAGTGAACGAGGGGGAGCAGTTGAAAAAAGTTTGAGAATCAGTGAACCACTGCTCTATAAGTCCCCATTATTAGGCTAAATATTTTTTTCTGAGAAGTACACCCCACTAAAAATAGTTATGACGACAGGATATATCTCAATGAATTAGAATACACTGAAATAAATACACTTTAAATAAGTCCTAAAGCAAATATTCAAATTAAATTTAAAATTAAATGGAATTTGTCATATTCTAGTAAATGAATTCTTTGCCTGGAGTTGAAAAGTTGGTTTTTCAAAGTTCATAGTTTCCTTTAGTAAATGAATACTCAAATTTGATCTGTGAATCCAAAGTTACAAATTCAATTCAGCTCTATTTTCAATTTCTTTTGCATCTCTTATCACAAAGGTTTTCCCAACTACACATCACACAGAACTTTAGCAATCCCCAGGGTTGAAGGCATTAGGGTGCAGAGTTGAGAGGGGAAATCTGGTGTAATAGTATCAGGGCAGTCCTCTCTTTTTAATGGCATGTTGTTTCTTCCCCACTTACAGGGAGCCAGTGTAGCTTACATCCCAGCTTGAAAATTTCATGCAAGTAAAACTGCAAAGAACTGCACTGATCTATCAGAAGGATAGAAGTATGAGCTAACCTTGCCTAACTTTGAAATGGTGACTCACAGGAGAGTAAATATTTCAAACATGATGATTAGACCACTCTGCAGTATTCTCAAGCACAGGTTGAAAGCCCATTTATATTGTGCTTTTCTCTCATTTTCTTTTCAAATCATCACCTAACCCTGCAGTAAAGCATTAGTAGCAAATACTGCTCATCTTACTTACTTCTTTCCTTTTTGAAATCCTGAGATTCTCATTGTCACCGTGATTGCTTTAGAAAGCAGTAAACTCAGGATTCCAAAAGTGACGTTTTTTCTTATTTGTGATACCTTCTGCTCCTCCAAATTACAAAAGATACAGAACATGATACAAATATTTCTTTTAAATCTTCACAGTAGCCCAATGAGATATATAAATAAATTAATACCTCAGTTCTATAGGTGGAGACACATAGAAGTTAAGTCGCATGGGTTTAAGACACACAAATATCCAACACCGGACAAAAAGTGATGTCTGTTGGCTGACAGGACAATAACTAGTCCACTGTTTTTAAATTATTTTTTTCAAAATTGTTTGAATGAAGATTTCAGTGTTCAAAGTGCTTTACAATCCATATTTAGTTTGTGGTGAAACACCCATCTTACCAAATGCTGTTGTTTGGTTTTGGCCTTTATAGGGTTAATTTCCTATGGGGTTAGTTTTACTTTCTATTGTCTGAAAAAGTATTCCCTTACATGGACAATGTGAGAGACAAGGGTTATGCTTTAAGAATTGAAGGAAAGCAATTATGGTTGGGTTCTGAGAGGCAGTTGATCAGCCTGGGGGTTGGTGAGAAGACTGTTCTGGTGGCTCAGGAGTCAGGGGACTCCAGGAGAAGAAACAGCAAGAGGAAGCAGAGGCTGAGAAGCTGTTGAAAAGGATAGGTTACCCTGAGGCTCACAAGGACCAGATGGCAAGATTGTGTCTCCACTAAAGCAGCAGTCAGGACAACTCAGGAGCTTTGGAGGGACCGGTGACATACTGAACTGACAACAAAGAGTAGTGCCTGCCTGTGATACCATTCTGAAGGCAAGCCCTCAAACAAGTTTCTACTTCAGAGACCACGCACAAGACTTGTACCATCTCCTGCCTGTAGGAGAGTGAATACAAGTAACTGGAGTCTTTAGAGTTTAATAAAGAGTTGTAGTTTACTGGAAACTGAACAGTGAGAAGGGTCTTTCGTGAAACTCCAAGCCAGGCTCCACAAGACTTCTCAAGGGAAAGTCCAGCAGCGGAATCAGGTCGGGTAACTCAGTTGGGGGTCCCAGGTAGTCCAACTGAGGACAAGCCATGTCTGATCCTGTCAGATTGGGGTTGGGGCGGGGAGAGAGAACCTGGGTGCTAGCAGTGATGTATGCAGAGGCAGCAGGAGAGGCGGGGTGTTGCCCCAGGGCGTTCCGTCACATAGTTCATCCTCACAACCACTCTTAGAGGTAGTCATTGTTATTCCCATTTTAAAAATGGGGAACAGAGTCCAAGGTGGGCCAATCCCAAGCCCTGTGGGCGAGCGTGCGTGGCACATGCCACGCTCGTGTGAGCTCTGGATTGCACCCAGAGACTGCCCAAGGTCACTAATGAGTTTATGGCTAAACTGGAATTTGGATTTGGATCACCCAGTTACAAAACCTTATCTAGTACGCTCTCATCATCTCCTTACAGTGTTACCTATGCATGGCTTTCATGCTCATGGTCTAAATTTTCTCATCTATATAAAAGTATTTAATGATATTTCATACATTTTTATCTATAGACCTCAGAGTACTGTACATAAACATCTGAAATCAAGATGCCATTGTCCACACAGCTAAATCAATCGACTGCTGTATCTATTATCTGAAAATTATCCCATTGGTATGCTGCTAAATGTTTGTCTATCACAGCATTAGTTAAAGCAAAATCAGCTTCCCATGGAATCAGTAGCATGCTTGACAGGCAGGAATAGGGTTGGGTGGGATTGGGTAGGGGGGTTGGGGAAGTTGGTTGATGGGTGGTAGGTGGGGTGGGTAGTTGGAATGACATTGGGGTTTTAAGGTTATTTAATGTATATTATTGTATTTTATATTTCTAATGTTGTGAGCCGCCCTGAGTCTTTTGAGAAGGGCACAGTAAACATATAATAAAATTAACAAATAAAACCCGTAATGGAATCCTATACCAATGATTTCATTGTAATGATGTTCTATAGAAAGTCAAATTTGAAATACACAAGTTTATTTTAACTCCCTTGGCAAAATCAGGGACTGATAACATAGTATCAGTTCTCTCACCCATCCTCTGAAATTTATACATTTAAAAAAAATATTTTTCTGATAAATACCCAGCATCCTTCATTTTGTTTAACCCAAAGGTGGGAAGCCTTTTGCCTCAGGAGCAGGAGATGCTTAAGAGGGTGCTTAGGATGGGGGACAGCAGCGGAGGGTCCAGATCATGATCTATGCCACCGATGTTACCCCGAGATTTTCCCAGGAATTAGCTCCACCATGGGATCAGGGATCTCTGTAGAAAAGCTTAGGTTTCCTCACCAAAAAGTCACAATAGACAATTATGACTAAAATACTACAATTTATTGCCCTGCCAAACTGGATTACACACTACTATAAAAGCACTACGGAAGCACACAAAACAAGGTTATTGATTACAAATGAGAATATAGAATATATCTCACCACACAGATATCACAGGTTCCAAAAAATAGTTGTCCAGGGTCTGTTGGGTCCTGCTGGGGAAGATAAGATGTTAGCTTGCTGCTATGCTGGAGACTTGATAAGAATTAAAGAAAAAATAGTAAAAATAAAAGATAGAAAAGATAAAGAAAAATATAAAACAAAATTGTCCAGAGGTTGAGGAATGGTCCTTCGACAGGCAAGGAGCATGGAAGCTCCAAAAAGGGAGGGATAAAACAGAGAAGCACTTGGGGAGCTCTGCCCACAAGGCTGAGTAAAAATATTGAAAGGAAACATTTCCATTTGGGACCAATACAGTGCTTCGCTAAAGAAAAGAAAAGTTGGCAATGAGGAACAAAAATTTAGAGAAAGGTAGGAATTTCCCTTTTTTCGGGCAAAAGGAGGAAAATCCCAACTGGGAACATATAAAAAGAACAGAAAAGATAGTAATTGCCCTTTTGTTGGGCAAAATATTAGAAAATCCCAACTGGGAATTAAAATAGCTTTAAAAGGAGTAAAGAAAAACAAAACAAAAGTAGTAACATTTTAGGGCAAAAAGAGAAATTAAAACAAAAATGGTTTGAAAAGAGTGAAAAATGGGGGCAGTAAGTGGAGAGCGTGAGGCGACGGAGGCCTCGTCTGGTCCAACTTTGAGGGGGGAGTTTCAGGAAGTGACGCCAGCCAATGCGGTGAATGTCCTGGGGTCTGTGAGAGCCACCGGTTGTGAACTTGATCCTTGCCCGTCCTGGTTGGTGAAAGCCTCCAGGGAGACATTGGGGATGGTGCTGGCAAGAGTGAACTGTTGTAATTATGTTCTATAGAACAGGGGAGGCTGTTGCCCAGCCTCAAGGAGGCTGTGGTGCGCCCCCTGCTGAAGAAACAATCATTGGATGTGGACGCACTCGCCAGTTACCGACCTGTCTCTAACCTTCCCTTTTTAGGGAAGGTTATTGACCAGGTGCTGGCAATCCAGCTCCAGGTGCATCTGGACGGCATCGGTTTCCTAGACCCTTTTCAATCTGGGTTCTGTCCCGGCTATGGCACTGAGACAGCGTTGGTGGCCTTGGTCGACGATCTCCACCGGGAGACGGATGCAGCATGTTCTACATTTCTTGTCCTGCTAGATCTCTCGGCCGCTTTTGACACCGTGGACTATGGGCTACTGTTGAGATGGCTGCATGTCCTAGAGGGTCTGGACGGGACTGTTCTTGAATGGTTCCTCTCATTCCTCTCGGGGAGAAGCCAGCGGGTGGTGTTGGGAGCTGAAACATCTTGCCCCTGCACCTTGTCCTGCAGCATTCTGCAGGGTTCCATTCTGTCCCCACTATTATTTAATGTGTACATGTAGCCCTTGGGGGAGGTTGTGAGAGGGCTCGGGGTGGGATGTTACCAATATGCTGATGATACTCAGCTGTACCTCTCTTTTTCAGCTGACCCAGACCCTGCTGTCTCGTTGCTATCCCAGTGTTTGGAGGTCATGGCGGAGTGGATGTGGCAGAGCAGACTGAAGCTCAACCCCAATAAGACGGAGGTGATGGTGGTGGGGAGGGAGAGGGAGGTGTCAGCTCCCCTGATTGGGGGGTTTCGCCCTCCTATAGCTCAGCAGGTTCGGAGTCTGGGGGTAGTGTTGAACTCAGATCTCCACCTGGATCGACAGGTGGAGGTGGTGGCAAAGGCTAACTTTTGTCAGTTGTATCTGGTGTGGAGGCTGTGTCCATACATCTCCAGACCGGACCTGGCGTCCCTCATCCATGCATTTGTCACCTCGAGGCTGGACTACTGCAATGCACTCTACGTGGGACTGCCCTTGTTCCTGGTTCGGAGGCTGCAGCTAGTGCAGAATGTGGTGGCCCATCTCCTGATGGGGATGGGTCGTCGGGAGCATATAACACCAGTGCTCCGGTCTCTGCACTAGTTGCCAATAGCATGCCGAGCCAGGTTCAAGGTATTGGTAATGATCTATAAGGCCCTTCACGGTCTTGGCCTCTCATACCTCAGGGACCGCCTTGCCCTCCGTGCCCCAGAGTGGCTCCTTCGGTCTGCCAGGGGTGCCTTCCTGGAGGTCCCCCGGACCATCTCCGAAAGCGTGGTCAAAGCAATTCCCACGTGGAAAAAAAAAAAGTAACGACTGAACAGCAGCCACCAGCTGGAATCAAGCAACATGATTCCCAGCCGGGGACAAAGCACGCAGCATCGCTGCCAGGCAACCAGCAACAGCACAGGCTGGAGAGGGAGATTTAAAGGGCACACAGTAGCAGAGGGACGTGGTGGGATGGAGCGAGGCGGAAGGAAGAGGAGAGCGGAGGGCGAGAGAGCAAGGCAGGAGGAGGAGGAGGAGGCGGCAGTGGCGGTGCAGGTGGAGGAGGTGGTGGTCATGCTACACATGGAGGAGGTGGGGGGACAGCAGCAGCAGCAGCAGCCGGGACGAGCCGCCCCGGCACCTTCCGGGTGCTTTGACCACGGCCCGGGATCAGCGTAACATCTGTTGTGCTGCCCCGGGCCGTGGTCTGCTGGTCCGATTCCCTGCCGTGGTCCCGCTCCCGTCACATCTGTTTGGGGCCTCTCTTGCCCACGGGGTGTGTGTGTGTGTGCGGTTAGGCAGTTTGCCACCAATGGGAATCCACTGTGGTGAATCGGGCACCCGTAACATCTGAAATCACCCAGAGTGAGGGGTCCAAGTGAAGAAGGACCAGAAGGGAAAGAACAGCATATCTATAACATACATTACATATAGGTCCACAGAACCGCAGTGCAGGGAGCTCCAGAATGGGATGTTCGCTTGAACTTCCCTTCAAGGGCAAAAGAATAGTCCTAACTCTGCGAAGCCTTGCAACAGTTCTCCCTCTTACTCTGCCTTTCTGAACTTTGACCTAAATACCAAAGAACCCACCAAGGTAGAGATCTTAGGGTTCTTAGGAAAGCTCTGCATATTACTGTCTCTACTTGCCTAAGAGTCATAAAAGTCAAGTATTTAAAGTGATTTACATAGGGAGAAAATAGAAATCCCACATATTCAGACCAATTGTAATCATGGCTAGTGTATGCAATTAGTATGAGTTCAGTGAAAGATGGTATAGGCATACATCTAGTCCCCAGTGGTTCTCCAACTTTTTAAACCACGTCTCCCTTCCTCTTGTCTGTGGTCTTGAGGCCTCATTGCCACTGACCACATCTCTACACTTTGCTCCTTCTCTTCCTTGACACCATGCCCTTATCCCTCATCTCTCTTCCCTTTTTCCTCTCCCATTCTCTGCCCCTTACTATGACACCATTTTGAAAATTCCCTCAACTCAGTCAGAGAGGAGCTAGGGGCTAGGCAGCCGTGCTTTTTCTTGTATCTTCCCTGAATAGCTTCCACATCCCTAGTATGAGAACAGTTTCTCTAAATAATAAGAGAAACTTTACCCTGTCAGTGTAGGCACATCATCTCTGCTAGCAACACCATTAAAGGGCTAGGCTAGCCTCTCGGAAACTTCCTTTACTCAATCAATGACCTTGTTGCCATGGCAGGCTAACATGAGGTGCCATGGATGATGACTTGATTTCCTTTTGCATCTGAAGTGGAAAAGGAGAAGACAGACTAAATGAAATCCCATCCATCTTAATGAAATACAATTATATTCTCCTTATTAATCATTTAAAAATCAATATGTCTCTTCTTGGCGAACCTCGCCAGAATTTGTCATTCTATGCCAGGCCTCAATACATCTTGTCCTGTAGTGATTTTTATAAGTTCAGTCACCTGTGTCCCAGGGTAAATAACCTGTGTTTCTTTGTGCTGCAGTGAGAGGGCAAGGAACGGTGATATCAGGGGAGATCATGGAGATGGCCTATGAATTTTAAACAGTCAAAGGGAATATTTCCTTCTTGCGTATAGTTTGACAATGCACAGTATTATGAAAAAATAGCACAACAAAAATGGATTAGAGTCAGAAATACAGATCATTGTACACATCCATTAAATGCAATATCGTCTTGGGGGTTATTTGTCCATTGACAGAAATAACATTATACAGTAGATATCTTTACAAAGCAGTCAGATGACTAATATGGCAGGCTTCTGGCGAGGCATCATATAAACACCCAAGGTGATTAAAATCAATGCCTGAAGGGAACTACAAAGTGGGAATTTTCAAACCAAATTCACAATGCCTTACAAACTCACAAAGGCGGCACTCTGCATTGCACTCCATCTAAAATGGGAGTTGCAGGGAGATGTTGCAAGGTGGAGGGCTATGTGCTACATTTACTTAAGTAGGTGTATCTTCACCCAGCAATGTCTATTTCTGCCTCTCTTGCAACGTCAGATTCAGGCAAGTGCAGACTGTGTGATGAGCTTTTTCCGAGGGAGAGGGAGGGTTATCCTCAAGTGGGCTCTAATACATGGGGTTAATTAACTGACTTGAAATGAGTGCAAGAAAGACTGACATAAAATACAGACAGAGAGTCTAAACATGGGGAACACCAGCCTATGGAGGGTCTGCAGTGACAGATGGGGCTCATGAGTAAACTAGAAACAGCATATCTAGAACATACATTACATATAGGTCCACAGAACCTATGTGCAGGGAGCTCCAGAATGGGATGTTCGCTTTATATGAACATTAAAAAGAATGGGATGTTAGGCTTATGTGAACATTAAAAATTAATTACAACAACATTTTACTTTTTCAAATGAGTAAATTATGATGTCCGTCTGTCAAACAATGTTCGGAGGAGGTCCACATCACCAGAGGTTTTCCTGGAACCGACCCTGGTTTCTTGCACTGACTGTGCTCCTGCTCAAAGAGTAGGAGTCAATCATCAGCTGTAATTTTGCAGCATTAGGGTATAGGTCTCCACACATATGATGCGTCTGAGCAACTCATGATTTTTTTAAAACTAAATTTATTTATTTAAAGTCTAAGCAGCAACACTAAATAGCATGAAAGTGCCAGGTTCTGGCTTCAAGTGATTATGTGAAAATCTCAGCTTTAATTTTTTCTAAAAAATAAATAAATGAAGTTCTAGCTCAATGACTCCCAAGTCTTGACCCTATGTAACCCCACCACTTGGAGACTTAAATAAAATTTTGCAACTCAAGACAGCAGACATGTAGTATATGAAATGCCAGTTGAAAATGTGGCCCCCTTCAGAGGTAGTGTGACCCTGCCGACACACACACTTGGGGTTTTCCTTATTCACTTTGGTGGGACTATTTGGCAGGGTTTTTTGAATTTTTGAAGTAATTACAATCACTTTATTTTGACCCAATCACATTCATTTAAAAAAATCTGACAAAGTACCGCACACAAAGGGTGATTTTACACGTGCCGGGCCTCCCTCTAACCATGGTCCAGGATCCATTTCGGATCCTGGACAGGAATCAGGCTGGCCGTTCTTTAGACATGCCAGCCTGATTCCTACAGGGGATCAGGGAGGCAGGTGGGGGCGCACGGCGGGACATGCAACCGCACAGTCCCCCCCCTGGCGCTGCCCCAGCTGCCCACCCTCTGGGAGATGGGCAGGTGCAGCGGCCAATCCGGCCTCTACACCTGATCCCGCAGCATGATCTGGGCCCACGATCTGGGTCAGCGGAGGGAACAGACGTTACCTTCACCGATCCCAGATCGTGGTTGCACTAACCACAATTCCAGAGATGAGGCCGGCCTCACCTCTCGAATCGTGGTTAATCTGATTCCTGCCGGAGGTTCACTGGGGTGAACCTCTGGCAGGAACCCCATTAGACATTACGGGCCTCTCCTCCACCACAGGAGATTGACTGTGGTAAGAGGGAGGCCCGTAACATCTGAAATCACCCAGTAACATGAGAATGTGAAGATATGAATTTTGTAACTGTAACAAAGATTAATTTGGATATTCATTTGTAGGAACAAGTACAAAATTTCCTTTATTTAAGCCCTGAAATAATCATATGCATATTGAAAAATTGGGGTTGACATGGCGAAACCTGCATGAATAATTAGCCCATATATAGCCTATATGAAGCCTATATAGGCTATATACAAAGCCTATATCGCATATATGAAGCCTATATAGATAATATCCCATAAGCAAGTTGATTGTTTTTTAAAAAGAGACCCACCAGCCTTGCCAGTCTTGCACATTACAGAAAGTGAAGCTTGTGCAATGCTTTACATATATCTTACTTCTGAAAAGTAGAATGTGTGTATGGTAAGGTAAGACATCACTTTCACCAGAAATATAGGCATTGGGTAAAAACAGACATGCGGTTGGTGGGACTGCTTCCCAGGCTGCCCCAGGACAGAAAGTCATGGACAACATGGCCTGCATCAGGTCAGAGCTCCAAACTGAAGTGTCCATAGCTGGGGAGCTTTCCAACCACCTGCATGGCCTGGGTAGGTCCAGGAGCACAACATATATGAGAGCATCCTAACCTGCTCACACCCTGCTCCCAGTGCCCTGCCTCCCACCATGACAAACAGCCCTGGTGCCCAATGAGGCACAGCCATGGTGGCCCCCACCCCAGATGTGTATGCTGTGCTGGAACAGATATGCTGGCCCACATAGGTGACTCTTAGCCCAGGTTGTGACCTTTGAGATTTACCAAGGTCACAGCCCAGACTAAGGGTTGCCAACATTCCCCAGGGCAATTCTCGGCCAACATCTGGTGCAGTGTGTTTATTTTATTTTCCATTTAATATCCTGCAACCCATCCTGACACAGGCAGCTCAGGGCAGCTGACAAAGTACGTATGTATGTATATATGTAATGTAATATATATACATATATACATATACATATACATATACATATACATATACATATACATATACATATACACACACACAAATACATAAATATAAATATGAAAACAAATAATCATAAAATAGATCATAAAATACAGAACAGCTCATAAAACTGGAGCCACAGAAAAAAGAAAAACCACACCCAACCCAACCCTCCCCCCAGTACCCATCTGCCACACCAAAAGTCTGGCAGAGCAGTCAGGTCTTGCACTAATGGTGGAAGGAGGGAAAATCCATGGACAAACAGACCTCCACAGAGAAGGACCTCCACAGCCTCAGGGCGACCAGCAAGAATGCCCTCTCCATAGTTGCCACCTGGGATACCTGGGGGACTTCAAGGAGGGTGCTCCCATCAGCACACAGGGGCCAATCCAGGGCCCGGGGAATAAGGTGGTCCCTCAGGTATATGGGGCCCAGACCATATAGGACTTTATAGGTCAGTACCAACACCTTGAATTGGGCCTGGAAGACTATAGGACTCCATTGCGAAGAACGAAGCACCGGTGATATTATTATTATTATTATTATTAATATTATAACATTTATATAGCACCAGTCATGTGGCCTGGTGCTGTACAGAACATAGAATTAGACGTGGTCCCTGACTGTGGCTTACAATCTAAAAGACAAAAAGGGGGGGGAGACAGGGAGAGGGGACTGTGGGAGAGACAGGGGAGAAGACAAACAAACATTCAAGCAGGTGCGAAGTCTCAGGTGCGTATGCTTGGCTTGGTTACAGAGAGGTTGGTGGCAGCAGTGAGCAGAGGAGGGCAGACAGTAAGAGTAAGGGGAAAGACTAGCAGACATTGGGAAAGGCAGCAAGGAAAATGTGGGTTTTGAGGAGGAATTTGAAGGAGCGGAGGGAGGAGGCAAGGCGGATGCGGGCAGGGAGGGAGTTCCAGGCATGGAGGGCAGCGAGGGAGAAGGGTCGAAGGCGGTTAGGCGAGCAGGAGAAACGAGGGAGAGTGAGGGATGGGACAGAGGAAGAGCAGAGAGCACGTGTAGGAGTACGCAGGGAAATTAGGTCTGAGAGGTAAGGGGGAGCTTGGTCGTGGAGCGATTTGAACGTGAAAACCAGGAGTTTAAACAGGATACGTTTAAATATATGCTCCCAGTGCCCTGTTCCGATGAGGAGACTGGCTGCCGTGTTCTGCACCAGTTGCAGTCTCTGAACCATCACCAAGGGTAGCTCCATTCTTTATTCTGTGCTCTACATTCCTAGTACAGCTGGATACATTAAAAATATGATCTCCACCTTTCCAATATCCACAATAGTGTCATATTTCCCGGTACTTAGGATGAAAAAGCTAATTGCTATCTGAGGGTACAAATTCCCAGTAGGATAGTACCCATGACAGCAGTTAGCTTGGGCAAATCTCAATCAAATGAATGGAGTTTGCATCTGTGCTAACTGCTAATCCCATCAAAGGATTATGCTGTTAGCAAAGCAAACACCAAGTTTCTAAAGTATGCCAGGGAAGCACTTGCATTTATGGCTAGAAGTAATATTAAATATTCTGTTAAATACCCAACTATAACAACATTAGAGGAGACAATAAGGTTCTAGAAGTAGCTATATAGAACCCCTAAACTGGTAAAGATTCTGGTAAACAGGTCACTGTAAATGTAGTAGTAAATTAAAATTTTTTAAAAAGGAATGTTGCCACAAGATCACTTCCATCTGCCCATATTCAAATTCCAACATCAAACTCGAGATCGAGAAGGGTTCATAACATTTCCATACCTCTAAAAGCAAGACTATGACAAAGTACATGGAGGTTGAGAGGTAGGTATGGGGTGGCAGGGGTTATATCTTAGGTGTATCTCCTTTACAGACTTTGTTCACATGGCTGTAATATGCTCTTTGCATCAAACTCCTTTGTCTTAGACAACTTATCAAATACTTCTTAGCAGATGCCAAGCAGCTAAAGTCTCAGCAGAGAAGACTGAGACCACCATCACTACCACCTCTTGCCTTCCTCTTTGGCTGCTGGCCTTGTCTGTAGATTCTGCTAAATTCAGAGATGACTTGTCCAAGTGGATCATGAAAGTACTTCCAAAGAGCATGCTTCCTGACTTAGAATATACTAAGTGGAGCCAAACACTAAAGACTTTGAAAAGCTTTCACAATTTCCTCAAATTTCAATGTCTTGCCCTAGCTCCCACTTCAAAGGGAACAAGTTAAACATTCTTGTATCAACACACTATCATTTTTCTGAAGTTCAGAGTAAACATTTCAAGTAAATGCTCAACACAGATTTGCTTGCCAAGTGATGAGGACTCTCTCCTCAGATATAGTTATGAGAAAATATTTCTGATTAAAATGGGAAATGAATAAATTCCCCAGCTCCTAATCCCTCATCTCTGCAAAGACCTGCACCGCTAGCATGTGTAGGTTTTATCGAAGTTTAAGGGGATTTTATTTTTCTGGGAGCTGCTTATTAAAACTTTGACAGAATATTACTGCAGAAAAGATCAAGGGAAAGAATAATTCTCTCAGAAGTGAACCTCTGGGTTAATCCTAACTTCCCAAGCCAGCATGGTTCAAGTTTGCCGGATTCTTTGACCTATGGCACTCAAGAGAGTGGTGTGACAGCTTTGATGGGTGTAGCCAAGCAAGCTGCAGGGGTCCAATCCCAAACACTGTGGTACCAGTACAGGGAGCCGAGCACACAAGCAGCCCCTCTCCCTCACCCCCTTCCCCCATGAGTAAGCCAGGCAGCTGAGCCACTGGCCGAGTTCCTGTCATGGCGGGCTGTGGCACCAGCCACACAACTGGGCACCCAGCCCTGTCCTGCCTCCCTCCCCCAGCCCGACGGAGATCTCGCTCCCAGCTGTAATGTGGCCACACACGATAGGTGACAGCACCCACAGCTCACTGCCCAGCAACCGCCAACCATGCTCCCCACATGGCAGGCCAAGCGCAGCCCCTCCACAAAGGTAGCTCCACCTTGGGCAGTCTTACCCCACTTGAAGTAAGGCTGTTCTGCGACGTCTCCTCAGAATTTTTCCAAGGATGCATCACGTAGCAGCCCCCTGTTTGCCCCACCCCAGGGCAGAGGGAACATCTGGTGGCCACTGGACACACAATGCACTGCATCACATGGCCTAGCTGCCCATGGAGGGGTAAGACTACCCAAGGCGTGGTAGCCTCCCACCCCCTCCCCGTCTCAAGTAGCTTCACCCAACTTCACCCAACTCAAATGGTCAGATACCTATTCACAGCCAGCTGGAGAGAGCAAGCAGGAGACTGCACCCTCCAGGAATGCAATTTAAAATGCCGTAGCCACCCAGGCACCATACCCCTCTCAAGTGCTTCATAGAAGGATTATTATGGCCTTCTCTAAAGCCCGCTGAAGTCAATGGGGGATTTTCCATTGATTTAAATGGGCTTTGGATCAAGCATCCATGACTGGGATGATTGTCTCATTTAAAACCAAAAGGAGATGTTGGTTTTAATATGATGAAGTAGAATAGATAGGCAACCAATCAACAAAAGTGTTTCTAAGAGGAACTTTCCTGCAACAATCCTTGACTCATATTCTGACACCACAGCTTTCATTTCTTGTTGTAAGAGACACTCATCTCATCATCATTTTCCAAATATTCAGTACTTGGGCTTAAATTCAAGGAGGGATGGTGCCCCAGAAAGGGCTCCTTATAAGAGCGTGCATCCCCCAAATGTGAAAGACTAGATAGTGGCCATCTCAGGGTAAGGAACAAAGGCCAGAAAAAAAACTTGAATGGGTTTAATGATTCTCTGCCCCAGTGTTGACCATCATAGATTAAACCCCAAGAGTTTCTGTTCTACTCTCAGCTGTAGACAGGCAGTGTGGTCCTCCAGCTATCAAACTGACTGCTGATTAGGGTTTAGTTCCCTGTCATGACATGCTCGGGGGTGAGGGTGGCTTTAGGCTTGAGCCCTAGCAACTCTCCCCCCCCACACACACTTTTTTTCAATAAAATAAAATAAAACAATTTATCCATTTGAAGCACCCGTTCTCAATGCTTAATCTGCCACTGTTCGTACTATATCTGTTCTGTCTCACATCTTGATTGTGCGACATACACCCTTCTGTGAGCCTACATCCTCCTAGTCACTGTACTGCACTGTACTGTACTGGTGGGTCAGCAGAAACTGGCAAGGTCCCATGAAATTTCATGTATGTGTCTAAAACTGCTTCTGAGCAAAATGAAAGCCTCTGTCCTTGAAATATCCTGGTAAAAACATTGCCAAGGGCTCCCATTAAGTGGCTGATGCAGGGACTATATGCAGCACATAGAATTGGCAATCAGTGTCTCAGCCCTGATGTCCCTCTAACTAGTTAGGTTACAAGCATGGTCACTGGAAGAGGGGTGCAAAACAGGCACTTGCCTCCCCCACTTCATGCAGCCCTGCCTTTTTGAAGTGCCAGGATGATGTCATTATGCTCCATAAGGAGAGGGTCCATGTTGGAAACAGAGAGGAACAAAGGGACTCTTCTGTCCTTTTAGAACATGGCCATGCCACGCCACCCCCTCCAAAAAACACATTCTGGTATTGCTCTTGGTGACACAGGAATGGACTGATGGAGTACAGTTTGAGATGTCATGTTGCCTGATAGTCCCTTAAGGAATACCCAAGATTGGAAAGAAAGACTAGGAAGATTTCCACAAAGCACCCAAGTCACTATGGTCCATACATCTCACTTCTATGGGAGTAGCCCCCATATGCCAGCCTTTCACAAATAACCGTTGTTTTCCTATCCCTTTGAGCCTTACTGGAAGTTCAGCGTTCCAAACAACGGAACTGACTTGGCATCACAAAAATCCTTAATTTGTTCAAACTGTTTTGTTATTGTCTCTTAGTTAATCTCCATTTCAGTTCATATGCAATCCCTCAACCCCTTTTTTCCTTCATTTCCTCATTGTCCAAACTCAGTATGGATGGAAAGAAAGCTAACACGTTTGGGGGCCAGAGAGAGAGAGAGATATGAAATGTTTCAAATGCCAAGGCAAGACAGTGGGATTATTCCACTTTGATGTTATTACTTTGTCTTTTGTAGTTTTCCCCATTTTGTTTGTTTTCATCTCTCCCCATCGTCAACGCTATACTGAATTTCATAGGCAGCCTAACACGGAGCAGATGCCGAATAAAGAAAATATGGTTTCAAAAGAAAAAAGAAGACTCACTCTGTGCTAAATGCTATATTCTGAATGAGCTTTATTAACTGTTGTGTGAAAGTAAAATGGGTGGCCGCAGATTTTAAATGAGCCAGAAGCTTTTAGCAGCTGGGTCGATGAACTGCAAATAGGCAAGTGAGGTTAACCAGAATGATCCCAATTCTCCACCATGAGCATCAAACTCCAAGGTGCAATGGTGAACAGGGTATTATCAGCAGAGGATTCTCAGGACTGTCCTTTTGACTCTCCTCTTAGCCCATCAGAAACTAGGATAAAAGGAATACCGTGACTACTGACTTACACAAACATACGTTGCTTTTGCTGTTACTTTGTTCTCCATACCATTATCTTCCAATCAGAAAGTTTCTCCAGCTGCTGCATATTATGAAATTCCTAGATTACACTCTTCAGGGCAGGATCTGTATGTCAGTGGTAGAGGTAAAATGAATACCTACGTCAAATATCAAATTTGGCTATTTAGGGCTATTGTTTCATTTTGAGATTAAGTAGATATGCGGTGCTATTAATTTCCCTCTTTTTTAACAAAACTAAACCTCTCTCTCAGATATTTTGGTTTGGTTATTTGGATTTATTTGGTGTCTCATTTTGGTAGTGCTATTTAGCCACTTTTCTGAAGCTCAAGAACAGAATTTAGAAAGCATCAAATTCTACCAACTAATACCCCCAAAAATCAGGACATAAAAGTTGGTTTTCAAGCCAACACCTATAGATCTAGAACAGGAGAATAAGCCAACCTCTGTTGAAGATGGAAGGGGGGAAAGCCACAGAGCAAAATGGTTTGTAGTAAAGTTAGGGCTGAAATGAATATCCAAAAACTGAGAGAGAGAAATTGCAAAGTCTCTTTTTAAATACCTGTTGGTCACATGAAAGAAAAATTACTGCAAGAAAAGCATTCTGGAGGATATAGAGATTCAGGGGGGTTAAATCTTACCAGAACTTCAAGATCCAGAAGTACAAAATATCAGACAAAGAACTCAGGCATTCACACTTTCAGAAAAATGTGTGTGTTTTAGCATAGCATGGGAATGTGAATGCAAAAAAAAAAAAAAAAAGATTAAACAAATCTTCCCCCCTACTTTTACACGCTGAACTTTTATTTGCGTATGTGTTTGCTACACATTGTAGTTAATGTGATGGCCACCATTCATACCTTCTACATCCTGTGTTTTCCAGCAGTTCGTCCCCGTAAGCATGTCATTCAGCACCTCCCCTCAACTCCATGACCCTCCTTGCAATTGCATGCTGTGAACCCAGAAGGGCAGTCTGCCTTCCTCCGTGGTGTCCGCAGTAGCATAGAGTGTTTGTGGAGACAGACATACAGCTCTTAGTCCACTCAGAACAGAGAAAGAAAGGGTGGGCTCACAGTGAAAGTATGCACATTCTTAATATGTGCCTTGGAAAGGTTGCACAAATGCCAAGAACTTCCAGATTTCTGAATACGCGCCCTTGTAAGGATAGGATTTTGGTGCCTTGACATCCACATTTCTTATAACCAGTTTAGGGCTGAAACATGTGGAACGTTACATTCCAATGCTTTGTAATCATGTACAGAAAGGGAAAATGCGGGGGTGTTCTGAAGGTCTATTCACACAACACTTACTGCCTTAAAAACACCACCCCTTCTGCTTGCACCTTATCCTGTAGCAAAGCATTCGCACAGCTGCAGATTTCCCTGAATTTCAATAGCCCACCCCTTGCATCAGATGGCAAACAGAATAAAGGATCATCAAGGAGTGCATAAAGGGGGTCAAAATTTCACATAAAACTTAGAACGTGGGTTTGTGCCTCTAACCACGCTCTAAAAGACAGTTGTATGAATAAGCCACCAGTATTCATTCGTTACCAAATACACCACACAGTCACCACGTGTTAAATGAATATTCTAGGCAACCAACCTTTAGAATAGCTTAGCATCTTTCTTCATTCCCTTTCTGAATCATTGTGCAATGCGTACTTTGTGTAGTATGAGATCACACAAGTTAAACAGCAATAATTAAAGGCCAAAAATCAATACATATTTATGAAAAGTCAAAAGGTATTACAGGAGAAATGCCAAACATGTTGAACATGTTTTCCACTTGCCCAACTTCAAAGAGCTTCATCATCCCATAAAAAGGCATTTGCTATGACGACTGATTGATAGTGGGAGTAAGTACACTAAGAAAGAACAAAACTCCCAGTCACATCCTTCTTTCATTTTTAAGCACAGGTGAATCTCAGTTTTTAAGAAGTGCTGATCATTTTGAAATGGAGCCAGTTATGGCCTCATACTATGGTGCCTCTAATTGGTAAGATATTAGCATGTCTAATGAACTCATAGATGTCCGAGTCATGCAGCTGTATATCAAAAGGAAAACAAATAAATTGCAGCTCTCCTTGGATTATTAGCCATGCACTGATCTTCAATGATGTTGTTGCTTAAAAGGTTATAATTTATGTGCTCTTTGTCATTACAATTTATGATTAGTGTGGGGTTTGTCATGTTCAGTCTTCCTAGAGAGAGCATATGAATTTTGGTGTGTTGTTTGTGCTTGTTCATTTATTATGAGACACTTTCTTTTTCACGGTGAAACATGTAACTACTACTATTTTCCTTCCTGTCATGAGTACATTATTTGTAGGCCTCGGGGTTCAGGCTAGGAAAGAGTTGGGTCATTATGTTTCATTGAGTTACAATTTCTTCCACTAGCCACTTAAGCGTGTATAGATGGACTTAAGTCTTTGCAGAACTGAGCATGAAGTAATTGCAGTTACTGGGTCATGATGTCCATTAAAGACACAATCTCTAGGGATGGACGAACAGAACGGAGTTCAGAAATTCGGTTCGGTTTGAAATTTGAATTCGGTTCGGTCGACCAAACAGACCAAATTCGGTCGAATTCCGAACTTCTGAACCAAGTTCGGCCATTCAAAACCAGGTTTTTGGGTGTGTGTTGCCACTAAGGATGGGCGAATAGAACGGAGTTTGGAAATTTGGTTCGGTTTGAAATTCTAGTTTGGTTCGGAAGTTCAGTTCGGTCGACTGAACAGACCGAGTTCGGTCCGAACTCCAAACTTCCGAACCGCGTTTGCCCATCCCTAATGATCTCATATTCATTTAGCAACCAGCAATAGCCCGTCACATTGGTGTTAATCCATTAAAGGGGATAGCAACATTAAAAACCAGGACCAGCACTAGTTTGAGGTTCACTCTACCCATCATTTTAACTATAAAACAGGGCTGGAGAACCTGCAGCCCCTGGGGAAAATCTGGTCTGCAGGTGTTTTTTTGTTTTTTTTATTTAATTCCTTTTCAATTCCTGGAACTCGCCACTGGATCAAGTCCCTATCCTCAAGAACTTAAAGCGCGAGACCTCAGATGAAGGGAATGCAGATTACGGTATGCACTGAAGAATGACAGATGACTAAATCCATGATCTGGATATTCCCTGCCCTTCCTTCATCCTGAGAAAACAATCCCATACAAATCCAATATAGAGTTTGCATTCATTTTTTCAAAGTAGCCCACAAAGGGGAAGAATTTCCCAATCCCTGGCATAGAACCACCAAACAATATTGCCAATTACCACATCTCAGTATCTAAGCTTTAAGAAGAAACCATTTATTACACACTGCAAGAAATTTCATTGGTCTCTATTGCCTTTCCATTTTGTCAATGTCATCCTTGACATGTGGATCCCAAAATCTAACACAGTACTCCTCGAGATGCCTACCCAGCACGGAGAATAGAGGTACCATATCTTCTTAAGTCTTTGATATATGCTTCTGTCAATAAAGCCTAAAACTATGTGGGCATTTTCTGCAGCAGCATCAGATTGTTGATTCATCCCAAGGAGATGGGGCAAAACAAACAACTAGAACTGCGTATGAGCCCTAGCTGAATTTCACAAATTTGGGGGCAAGATTTCCAGGAACCCCCTCTCATTTTTAAGGTGCTAAGAAGAGATTGGTAGAGTTTTGGTAAAAGGCATGCAAAACTCATCCAGTTTGCAGGATTTCGACTCAAAGTGATGATTCTGACAAAAATTCATTCAAACTCAAAGAAAAATTCAGATGGGTCAATCTACAAAATTCAAACTAAAAAACATTTACTCAATCACCTGTGAAATAGATCCATGAAAACATTGTACATTTCTCTATTGCAAAGTTTCCCCAAATATGCATCAAATACTAACGTATAGTGCCCCATTTTCTGTACTGTAAATTTCCATAGCTCCTCACCTCCACAGTCTGTTCACTGATGCTCCCTCTACCGCCATTCATTCAGGATCCTCTTCTCCTCTAACTAAGCCAAACACATGCACCTGCAATTTTTTTTAAAAAACAAAACTTTGTGAACCCTGTTTCTCCTTATGTTCCCCCCTCCCCTCTATTGTCTCTTCTAGATTAACTGTAACCAAACTAAGCACACACATGTGTAACTTCTCAACTTCGCAAATATATTCCTGTCTCTTCCTGTGTTCTCCTGGTCCTTGTCTCACCTCCCATGTCTCTCAAAGACTGCAAGCCCCTCAGCACAGGGACCTGTGTCTGGATATTTTCAATTGTGACACTACTAAGGGTGGCCAAACGTTACCAGAGCAGGGCCACCCATGGTGGTGTCATATTGTTCCCACCCACCCCCGGAGACTTATGGAACCAGATCAGTTCTGGAATGCTCTGGGGGAGTTTCCCCTGGACCTTGACACCAGCTCTGTTGATGATCTCATGGCCTTCTGGAACACCTTGTTGGCTGAGACCATTGACAGAGTGGCTCCCACGCATCCGCTGCCCTCCTGAGTCTCCCGCAGCTCTCCTTGGTTTACTGAGGGCCTGCAATGTTTGAAGCAGGCGAGCAGGAGGTTAGAGTGATGGTGGCACCGGACTCATGACCAGTATGATCGATTGCAGCATAATAGCAGTTTAATTTATTTATTTATTATTTATTTATTTAACAGATTTTTATCCCGCTCTCCCCACCTCAGTGGCTCAGAGAGGCTAAAAAAACCATAAAAACAACAATATAAAAACACTTAAACAATTTAAAACATCATAAAAACACACCCTCCCCCCCAACCCTCCCCCTCATCCCTACCCACTCCCCACTCCCCCTTGCCAAATGCCTGATGGAACAGTCATGTTTTACAGTTCTTCCAGAAGGCCGAAAGGTCCTGGGCCAATTGCGCCCCTACCGGGAGGGAGTTCCACAGGTGCAACGCAGCAACTGAGAATGCCCTGCTCTGTGTGGCCCCCCGAGACACCCAGGGGACCCCCAATAGCGTGCCCCTAGATGACTTCAGGGGCCAATCCAGAACCCGGGGAGTGAGGCGGTCCCACAGGTAAACAGTGCCCAGACCATGTAGGGCTTTATAGGTTAAGCCAAACACTTTGAATCAGGCCCAGAAGACTATTGGCAGCCAGTGTAGAGACCAGAGCATTGGTGTAATATGCTCCCAGTGGGCCAGTTCCACCAGGAGCTGGGCCGCCGCATTCTGCACCAGCTGCAGCTTCCGAGCCATCACCAAAGGTAGCCCCATGTAGAGCGCGTTGCAGTAGTCTAATCAAGAGGTAATAAAAGCATGGATGATCATGGCCAGGTCCGGAACCAAAACCAGCGGCCGAAGCCGCCGCACCAGATGTAGCTGGCGGAAGGCACTCCTCACCACAGCTGCCACCTGGACATCCAGGTGGAGCTGTGCATCAAGGAGCACCCCCAAGTTCCACACCTGGGACATCAGTGGAGGGCAGACCCCATCAGTCGATGGAACTGTCACCTCCATCACCTACCCACTAGCATCACCTCCATCTTGTCAGGATTCAGTCGCAATCGGTTAGCCCTCATCCAATCCCCCACAGCCATCAGACAGCAGGTAAGCACTGAGACAGCCGGGCCTGGGTCAGCTGAAAATGATACAGTTGGGTGTCATCCGCATATTGATGACACCGCACCCCGAACTCTCTGATCACTTCACACTGAGTGGCGGCATATACATGTTGAACAGGAGAGGGGACAAAACCGAACCCTATGGGACCCCACATGGGAGGTCTTGGTAAGATGAAAAATAATCATCGAGTACCACCCGCTGAGTTCACCCGGTCAGGAATGAGTGGAACCACTCAAGAATGGTCCTGCCCACCCCTGCACTGTCCTGAAGGCACGTCACCAACATCTCATGGTCAACAGTGTCAAATGCTGCCAAAAGATCTAAAAGGACCAACAGGATCGATTGACCCTGATCCTTTTCTTGGCGAAGATCATCTACCAAGGCCACAAGCGCTGTCTCAGTGCCATGCCCCAGATAAAAGTCAGACTGTGAAGGATAGAGATAGTCGACATGGTCCAGATGCCCCTGGAGCTGCTGAGCCACTACCCATTCAATAACCTTCCCTAATCCTGGAGTTAGCCCTGCCATGGACCAGGGTAGCCATCCCCGGACCATGGTAGAGCAGACTGTCATGTCTGATGGCCAGAGGTTTTCCAGGTGGGCGCAGCGGCCTTATAGGCTCCTGCACCCACCTGTCAGGGAATGGGCCAGGCCACGCCTCAGCCACCATCATGGTAGTTTGGCGGCGGGATCAGATCCTGCCTGGGGTGGGGGGTCTCATCCCAGGCAGGATCTAAATGTGGCAGTAACTAGCGCAGTCATGTGTGAAAATACCCTCTAATTAATGATAGTACAGTGCCAGGTACATTGCTGGGGCTGTATAAGTATAATAATAATAATAATAATAATGTCAATTAAGTACAGAGGCTGCGCGGGGTGCCATTGGATTAATTTTTTTCTGGTTATGTGTATAAAACATTAAAAATAATAATAATAATAATTTTTTTAAAATGGGGAGATTTGGACAGCACAGAGAAGAATATAATGAAGTCCTAAGAATAGGCCTGACAAAAAGGAGAAATAGGGGTAAAATTGTACTGGGTCCCCAAGTTCAGGCAGCCCCCCAAAACTACAAGAATTTTCTCTCAATCAACAGTAAAGTATGATGAGTAAAATAACTGCAAAGATGAAATATTTTAGTAAATAAAGTACCAATATGATGTCCAGAAATTTATTTTAAAACTTATGACGGGGGTGGGAGGTGGGCAGCTTCCACTTCCAGCTCCTAAGATGTATTTGCACATCCCAAATTTCTCTCAACAAGCCTGCCTGAAAATGTAGTGCACTGTCTTCAGAATTTATCTTTTGTTTGCTGTGTCCTGCTTCTACTGCATTGCATGAACTTGTGTTAATTTCTCCCTCACTCATGGATTATCACTATCAAGGTGATACAAAAGCTCTAACATGAGCCAGTTTATTGTTTCCAATATTTTCATTTAAGCGCTTTAATCAATACCTGTCAAGACAATTAAAGAGCTCAAGCACTTCTTCACATAGTCCCAGAGGATTTTTTCCTCTGAAGCCAGCTTTTAAAAATATATTTATTCTACTTATTTACCTTTAACTAAAAAATAATAATTCTTTAACACAATTCCTCCCAAATTTGTACACTCTTCTGAGTCTTGTTTTATAAAGGAAAGGAAATTTGTCAGGCTGCTATACATCATTTGCGGTGTGGTACAATGTCCCATCCGTGTGTCAAGTACAACACAAAAGCATTTGGTGAAAAATTGCTAAAGTAGTAATGATTTTTGTCCTCAACTCTTTGTTTTGCCTTTCAATAAAGAAGGCGACATGTGCCACAAATGATGTATTATTGTTAAGTACAACCCCAGTAACACAGTGCATAACC